>JAZKJV010001382.1:1501378-2101378 GCA_037367405.1 Ottelia alismoides
TGATTAGTGGATGGAAGATTTTTTGTGGCTAGTATCTGAGATTCCCGCTATTGAGGAGATGTCTGGCCAGACCACTTCGTTTGGGCAGATGGTAAGTTCTCCGTGAAGATGGCGTACCAGAAGTTGAGACCTGGAGCAATGGTAATTGATGAAGACCTTTGCGCGGACATGAAAGTGATTTGGGCGGCCAAGACTCCTACTCGTGTCAAGGTCTTCCTTTGATGCCTTAGGAGAAACCATCTGTGTGATAAGATGAGGAGGGGGAGGATTCTGGGTACGACAGACCTGCAGTGTGACAGATGCGGGGAGGAGGCGGAGGACGCGGATCACATCTTCTTCGGTTGCAGGACATCGGCACAGGTTTGGGATACTGTGGGGATTTCGTGGGTCCAAGCATCCGGCCTGGTCCTTTCTGGAGGTTTATCCGTTCGGTGGGGCTTGGGTCCTCTGGGGATGTGTCCAGGCCCTTCGCCGTGCTGTGGGCTATGTGGCTTGGCAGGAATGACCGTACTTTCAAGGGGCAGCGTTTCTACTCTGAAAATGTAGTTGCTCACTGTAATGCTGTGTACAATTTCTGGATTTCTAACTGATGTACCTTTTGATTACTTAATGAATATTTTAGTGTGGTGACTCCCGCCTCGGGAGGGCTCCCCTTTTTTCTAGTAAAAAAAAATAGGCAAGGTTTTCTAGATATGTGGATTGCTTGGATGAAGAGGTGTATCTGTTGGACACGCGAGCCCACGACGAGCCATTATGCAATAATTGTTATTGCAAAAATCATTCCGTGATTTGAAATGAAGAATAACTAATTTGGTTAATAGGTCCATTTGTATAATTAGGGTTACGTACCTTGTTCATCTTGATGATCATACAACTACTGATTCAATTGTTGAATCATTGAGGCTGGTGTCTGAATGAATATCTAAAGAGTTAGATTGAGGACTCATCAAGCACCGTTAAGTGATTGTTAAGAGATGAACTCCAGCTTGAGTAGGATATGGCATTCCTTTCTCTCATGGCTGATTCTAACCGACCTCTTGATGCAGGTCCTCTACATAAGATCGAGATTCAGAGGTGTTAGATAAGTTGGGTCAAAGAGTTGACTTAACGAGATCGAGATAACCAAAGATCTATGTCGTATGCTGTCACGATATAGGCACACATCCTCTAACCAGAGACAAATGTGTTACTATATGTTTGAGTACGCACATTTGGTAGACCGATAGGTTGATGATCTAATCAAGATCTATACACCGGCGCGCTGATGCGCACACAAGGGCATATGAGTAACATGATCTCTCAAAGGGATCATACATATTAGGTCATGTTCGGTTAGGAGGGTAAACCCCCCTTGGGGTGGTTTATCCTAACCCACTCCTTTCTCTTTCTAAGTGGGGCCCACTTTTATCTTTTTAAAAAATTAAATAAATCAATTCTCCATCATCAATTCCATCAAAAAATAATATATTATACCATCATATCATATAAAAATTATAAACTACCCCACTTCTACTCACTTTTTCAAACTCCAATACAATCACCATCACAATAACTACTCACTTTTTCAAACTTCAATACAATCATATCACAATAAACTCACTTCTAACCCACCCCCAGTTTAACCCTCTATCCAAACACCAAAACCTAAAAATGGGTTACCTGCAACCAGTTTAACCCACCTAAACCCACTATCCAAACACACCCTTAATTTATTGTCCGGAGGACATGAGCTCACTTATGTGATATTGGGAATCAAATTTTGTGCGCGGTCGTCTCGCTTTGGAGGCTTGACTGAATTTGTAGGTGTGGTATATGCTTTTGGGATGATATATGATCAATATTTGGGTATGATATATGCTTTTGGAAAGTATATGCTCGATACTAACTCCCAATGATCATATTAGAAGCTTAAATATAAAACTCTAAAAGTATAAAAGAGATCTAAAACTTCAGGTTTATTCTAGATCTTCTAGTATACATGATGTATAGGTATTAGGAATACCTGAGGGTGATGTGATCATAAGCGATTGTATAATCAGATGTATTGAGAAAATTAGATCTACGACCTTGATTTAATCAAGCATCTGTGGGAGGTCCCCGAATCTGGATTTGAAATATGATCTCAATATCCAAGTCACTATACGTGGAACGTACAATCACACTGTCCTTATCTCTAAGTATCTGCAGAGAAATTGCATTATATTGAATCGGTTCAAGGGTAATTTCATTGTTTAGCATTGAGGAAAATTGATAGTTAAATATGATTTAATTATTCATGAATAATATGAATTTGATTCATATTATTTGGCCATTGAAGGAGAGTTATCTAAGATAATTAAATGTGATTTAATTATCAAAGATGTGAATAATGTGAACGTGATTCATATTGTTGGAGCACATGAGTATATAGATCCAAGATGATTAAATATGATATAATTATCATGGATATGAATAATGTGGGTAACAATATCCCTTTATTATTCATGGATATTATAAATGTGATTTATATTATATATTAGAGATGAACTATTTCTAAGTAACATTTACAATTTAAATGTTGATGTGAATTGGATTTACATTGGACAATTAATTGAAAATGTAATTTACATTTTATTTTGAGTTGTGAATATGATTCACAAATTTCCAATGTCATAATTGATATTTCATCAAAATAATTTGGAATTAATTATTGTGAAATAATTTGCAACAAATGTTGTTGTAAATTTTGGATAAATGCGTGGAATAGTAGATTGCATGTAAAAGGAGACAGAAGGCTCCCTTCTTATGGGGGGGACGACCACCAAGTCCTATTAGGATTTATGGCCGTCTAACCCCCTTATGGAAGGTTGCTAGCCTCCTTCCTATTTCTCCAAGGTAAATTGATTTAATGAAAATTTATTTATATTGTCTATTTTTTAGTATAATTAATTTAATTTAATTAATTTGTTGTTGTGTTTTTTAACAACAAAATCATGGCCATTAAAAGAAACATAAATCATTCTCATCCATTGATTTTGTTGTCAATGGATTAAGATCCATGAACTCTGAAAATATTATATAAGAACAGACAACCCTAGCTCTTTAAGTGAATGAACAACATCTGCTCTCTCTCTACACGGCAAGCCTCTCTCTCTCTCGTTCTTAGTGCTCGTCTACCCAAACCCTAAAAAGGGTCGCCGTCGTCGCCACGTCGTTGTGCCGCCGCTTTGACCGCTCGTGAATCTCCGTCTCCTGTGTGCCTCACTCGTGAAGAAGACGTCGGATCTCGTGTGACGAGATCAGGAGATTCACCACTTGGATCATCAACATGGATTGCGAGGAGCAGGCATTTCATCAACGTGCTCGCGAGAGTCTCCTTCGTCGGATCGGACTTGAGACATGAGGTCTTTTCCTTTAGAGATTCGATCACAACCACGCTTCAAGAGGTAACCTTAATAAATGCGTGTGGTTTAGATAAAGTGATTCGAGAAGTGTTCTCGGATCTTGTTGTTTATTTAAAATTTTAAATTCCTCTACCCCCGTGCAACTAGTGCGATGTTGGTTAATGGTCAGGGGGGGTCTTCCAGCGCAGCGGGGTATTTGACTTGGATGTCCATTAGCTCCCCTCCTCTTTGTCCTTGCAACAGATGCATGACAAATTATGGTTGAACACGCGGTCACGGACACGCGATCACAGGGGTATATTCAAAGGTTGTTGAGATCTCGATTCCCATTCTTCAGTATGCTGATGATACGATCCTTTTTGCATTGGAGGTTAGTCGAGAGGCAGAGGTATGTCCAGCGGTTCTTGATATCTTTGGGACCATTTCGAGGATGAGAATCTACAGGAAGAAGTCGGGATTCATACCTTTTGGCTTGAATGAAGAGGAGATTATGAGATGTGAGGCTTCGTTACGCTGCTTGGGAGGCCAATTGCGCGATACACTAGCTTTGTGTCCCACTAATTGCAGGAAAGTTGAGTTTGGCGGAGTGGCTTCTGGTAATCGAGAAGATGAAACAAAAGCTAACATGTTGGAAGTCGATCCATTTATATAGAGGGGGTAGACTTGTGTTGCTGAGGTCGGTGCCGTCAGATACCTATTTTTCTCCTCTCACCTAGGTTGCTCCCGATTGGGGTGAGGAGGAGACTTGAGGGCATCATGAGGAGGCTTTTCTGGTCCTCCTCTGGGTGGACAAATGGTCTCTGTTTGGTTGATTGCAAGATGTGATATGCACAAAGGGTGATGGGGACCTTGGGTTCGGAGTGTAGATGAGGTTAAGATGGCTCTGATCAGCAAAGAGATTGCGTGTATATGTGGCGGTTGCGACGCCTGGTTTGCAATGTTATATGCAAGATCTATGTGCCGGTAGCTCACTCTCATAATCTGGGGAGCTTGAGGTGTCACCTTCCTATTTTTGGCGAGGCATTTGTGGAGTGGCGCAGAAGATCCACCATTTCCTGAGACACGTCGTTGGTGATGGTAATGACTTCAAGTTTTAGACGGATGATTGGTTTGGGAGCGGAGCTTTGGAAGTGCGGTTTCCCACATCTGATGGCATTGGCCACTAACACACAAGGTTTGAAAAAACGAAAGGCGGAACGAGGCGGTCTCCTTGGAATCGAGGCGAGGGCTTAGCCTCGAGGCGGTCGAGGCGTAAGCCTCAATTATATAGAAAAATATGTATAAAACTACAATTATACATATCTCAATGTAATTATATGTTCTCTGCCCAATATATAATAATTTACACTACAAGATATGATGAAATAATAAAGATAAGAACCCCAAAATAGAAGATAGAACAACATCTTATACACTTCTACACTTTTTCATCCAATCAAAGAGGATTCATTGATTATAGATATGTGAAAGAATTAAACAATACATTAATGTTCCTATGAAATATTGTTGTAATAAAGTATGACTAAATATACATCGAAGAAATTTATGTTATGTGTCTAACATATAATATATCGCCGAGAAACCATGAATCATATCCATTTCGAGCAAATCTTTGAAATATTGTTGTTATTAAAAGTTTCATTAAATATATGTCGAAGAAAATTTATGTTGTGTCTAATATATAATATAAGGCAACATGAGAAACCATGAACCTTATCCATTTTGTTTTGCTTGATATAATTGCTATAACTTGTTAAGTTACAAGTATTGTTAATATTTATGAATTCATTCATTAAGAGTGAAATAGTAAGAGTTTGGCCAAAATAGTTGGATACATTAATTGTAAATATGAAGTTATGGGCATGAATTAAACATCATATTAGGCATTCATCTATATATAATCATTATCCTAAATAAACAGATATTTATAAGCTTCTCAAACTACTAAGTAAACCTTTAAAATAATAAAAAATACTTCAAAAAAAAGCAAAAACCGCCTCATGAAATGCCTCGACAGCCTCGACCGCCTCGAACACGTCGACCGCCTCGAACGCCTCGAGGCTACGCCTCGACTACTCGAGGTACACGCCTCACAGGAATGGTCTGAGGCGTAAGCCTCGAGGGCTAAAAGGGACCGCCTCGCCTCGAGACGTACGCCTCGACCGCCTTGAGGCTAGTCTTTTCAAACCATGCTAACACGGAGGCCTTAGTAGCCGAGATTCTGGGATGGACAATCGTTCTTTCCCTAATTTAGGTTCGAGCTCTCGGATCTATGATTGGGGGGAGCTCTGGTGATGCTTGAGGAGCTTGAAAGTGTGGTTTGGCCCACGGTGGGTCAGGATTGTTGGTGTTGATGGGATGGCCTCCTCTTGGTGGGGAAGGCGTATAAAGCATTGAAAGGACCCATGATCTATGTCCCTGGAGGATGCGGGGCGGACTGTAGCAGAATATGGAAATGGAAGATCCCTGCTCGCGTCAAGATCTTCATGTGGATTTATTGAAGGGGAGATTAATGATTAGAGATCGTTTGACTCGATTCTTTCCGTTTGCTGGCCCACCATGTTGGTGATGTCAAGATGAAGTGGAAATGTTGACCATCTTTTCTTCAAATGTATGAGCTCCATAAAGGACCCATGATCTATGTCTCTGTAGGTGCGAGGCGGACTGTAGCGAGAATATGCAAATGGAAGATCCCTGCTCGCATCAAGATCTTATGTGGATTTTATGAAGGGGTAGATTAATGATTAGAGATCGTTTGACTTGATTCTTTCCGTTTGCTGACCCAACATGTTGATGATGTCAAGAGGAGTGGTGAATGTTGACCATCTTTTCTTCAAATGTAGGAGCTCCATAGAGGCCTGGACCCTACTTGGGAGTCATGCGTCCCTGTTCGATGGCATGATGAGTTTTTGGGTACCATTGAAGCAGGATGGGGGGACACTTAGAGGGATCGATGGGTTAGCATTAATCTGGGCAATCTGCATTGCCAGAAATGGTACCGTGCTTCGTTAGGAAAATGGTGAAAATGTGATGGGCATGGTAAAGCGATTGTTGAAAGCTGGAAAATGTAATTCCTTTTTTCCAATTTTCCATTTTTGGCATGCACTTTTAATTGAGGTGATAATTGGTTATGTTTTTGGGCACACACCTATACGGTGGAGGCCCTTTTTTCTTTCAAAATCTTTCGAGGAGCTTCTTCTTCCTCTCATTCATTATATTCCCATTACCGCAACAATTGCCTAGAGAAGATAGGTGTCCTTGATGGACTTTGTGGGTGTGATTGAATTGTTGTTACTTCTATCTTTATCGTCCTTATTGGCAACCTTTTCAGATATGCTGATTTAGCAGAAATGTCTACTAATCATATACATGGGAGATATCAATGCCTTAAATGTTGGATTTCGATTTCATTTCGATAAGCTTGGAAAGAGAAATTTGGTGGAATTTTTGCGAAATGATCGGAAATAGGGGAAATTATCTGGAAACTCAATTTTGCCCAAAGTTAAGATCTCTAATATTCTTTAATCAATAAATGAGATAGAATACACATTTTTTTGCTAATAATAATATACTAGCATGATACGTTACCTTAAATTACCATCCAATCTCTCCAACAGTTTTAGTATGTTGCTCAGAGTCAGAGCTAGATTTGGAACCGGAATTGGAAACCATTTGTTTCACCTCGTGAACATGAAGAGACAAGAGAGTGGTTACACGTGCAATAATAACATAGAAAAAACACAAGTCAACGAAGAAAACTGTCAAAAATGAATCTTATGTAAGCAATTGAAGATCGAAATAATTGCTTAGAACATGTATCTTACCAGAATCATTTGTCCTTAGAATGATATTTGGTTTTAGGAATTAAGTAAGTCACACACACAATATGAACACACAAATCTTTCTAACATGTATGTCTGATAGATGCATTGCAGACCTTGTGATTGTAACATATATGCTATACGAGACACGTACAAGTCAATTAACACTAAGCAAGTACATATCATTCACAAGCACAATCTACATCCATCATAATAGTAATCAAATACTTACAATCACAAGACTTGGAAGTTTTATAGTAGTCTGAGCACTCGTATTCTGCGCGCACTCCTTTTAGTAAAGAGAAGCAACAAGAAAAATAGTTCGAGAAATGAGAATATTTCTAGTGTCTTGTGAGATAAAATGATGCAATGTAATGTACCAATATATAGAGCTCAAAAAGTACCCCAAAGTGGCCGAAATTAACGTGATAGTGGCCTAAGAGGCTAGGAGGTAATATTTTGGTGAAACATGGCCAAATTCCTTCCGTTCTGTTGTATCAGTGAAATTCGGATCGAATGGATCGAAATTCGATCGAATTGGACGAAATTGCACGAAATGGGTCGAAATGGCTGGAATGTGGGAAAATGAAATACTATGGGAAACTGACTGAACTTTGATGAAATTTCTTGTGAAATTTAAGTTCACGGGAAAGATGACGCTTGTAGCTGTGATTGTTTTATCGTCTTTTGCCTTGAAAGAAACTGTTCTGTCTCGTTATCAGCGTTGTTTGAAAAGTGATATATCACAATTCTTCAAAAAAGAAAAAAAACTCTTTGTATGACCAATCTATTAAACAAAGGTGATATGAGAATTTGGGGGCCTCTACTATGGAATTTTCCTTCGCTGATCCCATAAGATGATATCCCAGGGTCTTTATCAATCCTTTTGTCAAAATGGTCTGTGAGATCTTCATGCATCATCAAGATTATCAACCACATGCAACGATTCTGTCAATATCCTTGATTTGTATGGAATACTTTGAGAGCTTCCACTGGTAATTGAAACATGGTTTGCATGGGCTCTTATACCATCCTGAAAATGATTCATAAAGCATTACACTTGGGGGAAACATGGCATACACGGAAACCCTCTTCATCGAGGGGGAGAAAACCACAAGAATGATGACCTAGCGACCTCTTTTGGGCTGCAAGTTTTTTTATCTCTATTAAGTAACAATTAAGGGGCGTGTACAATACATATAGACACCGCTAAATAAATCTGCAGCCAAGATCCATCGGAACCGGTATAGTATTTTCAAAAACGTTGAATGATGTTGGGTTGGACATGTGCTATCCAATCTGTGAGGCGGTTGAGGACATGGGTAACCTGATTTTTTCTTGCCTAATGTCTTTTATGATAAGGGGAGCTCTTGCCATTTATTGGGTAGATCTCTCTATCTTTGATGCTTTCTGGAGGAGACGTTACTTTTAGAAGATTGACATCGAAGTCAACCACTAAAGGACTTGTAGCTGTGTGGAATTTCGGGAATGGCGTGGTTTTGGGTTGTGAGAATTATATCTTGAGAATACCATAGCGGTTCCAGATCCTTGTAGTCGGTCCTGGGTTTTGGTTTGAGCCAGATTGGGCTATGATTTAGGTGTGCTGTGATGTACTTTTGATTGGCCTCTTTTTTGCAGTTGAGTAGAATTGAGGATGAATATCCATCTCGGGTACTCATCATTTGTTCTCTCAAAAAATTCATCTTATAAGCATAATGCATTGTCAACAGCCCTTTCGTGAAATATCAACGATATGATCCATACTTGGTGTAGTAAGACATATTTCCATATCTGACCATTTGATATATAAAATATCCATTGGGCTTGTCATATTTGGTGAAATAAAAGCTTTTGTGGCTGCAAAGTTGATGGCATTGTTATTTTCAGAGCTTTATAGGCAAACTCAGATTGAATAGTGTTACCTGTTTTAGTTATTTTAACCTGTCGTGTTCTTGACTCTCGAGGTCATTGATTTATCTATATCACAACCTTTCCATGCCCTCCAGACAGTAAGATTGCCTCCCAAATGCATAGGGCAATGTGCAGTCGTTCTATTATAAATGTATCAACCCAATCCACATTGGTGTGTCCTTCCATGTCATGTATCACTTTCTGTCTTGATAATTTATCATCTGATGTTTGTTGGAATGTATCTTATGCAGTTTGAGTCATCCATTACCTGGCAACCAGTATTTGGTAATGAACATCTGGGATCTGAAAGTTTGAATAGAACTGGAGGAGAAGATGTGACTGATTTATCTGCCCGTGACATTCATTGTTCTGCACCACCCTGGACATGTCAGGGCTTGTGAATCTCGTAAAGAAAGCTCGGAGCATGAGGCAAGTATAGTTGTTTAAATTAGTTCATGTACTGGTTGTTCGTAGATGATAGAAATTATTTACCTTACTGCAATGCCATCTTTTTTCAGCTTGAGAGTGAGATCGAGCATCGAGGATAGAAACTCAGAGACCCGAGGGCCTCAAAGGTTGAATTCTTTCGTGTTCAGGGTGCATTTCTGTGATTTCTATCTTTCTATTTTTTAATCCCACCAACATGAGTGTTAACACGACCACATTTGATGAAAGATCGGGAGCTATGGGCATTTGCCTCGATAATGTCATATACCTCCAGAACACCAGTTTTTCCCCTTGGATTTATTCTTAAAAACACCATGTTATAGTTAGTTTGTGAGTTTCATTTTTCTTAACAGAACAACCAACATCTGCTATTGATGCTACATCCGCTATCGGTACTCCTACGCCGTTGAATGGAGATTCAGGGACTTTGGGTGCCAACCTTGTCGAAAATGATAAGGTTTGCTGTAATAATGAGGTTTGCTCTTTTCCTTAGTATAATCAGTTTTATCTATTGCTGGTTGGAACACAGCGACCATTGGTTCTTTTTATTGTTTTGAAATTCTTTTCATCTGTTCTTGGTAGGCAGCTGTTCTTTCCTCCTGTTCTACTTGTTATATATATATGTTAAAAAACCGTGATGTGTATGATGTGAATAGTAACCTCATTGTCGTGTTTATTTCTGCACCCTCTCATATATCGTGTCAACCTGGCATTTTTATGTATTTGAGTTCGAGGAGACCGCTCTGCCTTCTTCTAGTTGGTGGTTATGTCTTTTATTACAACGATAACAACAACATCAGCAAAGCCTCTTCCCATAATTAAGTATGGTCGGTTACATGGATTTTTTGTGCTTCCATTCAGATCTATTTTGGATAATTCTCATGCTTAAATCCATTTAACTAAGATCCCTATGGATAATCTCATTCCAACACTTCTTGGGCTTTTCTCACCCTCTCTTAACCGGCTCAACATCCTAAATCTCGTCTCTTCTAACTGGTGCATCAACCGACCTCCTTTGCAAATGTTTAAACCATTCTTATTGATTTTCTTTCATTTTATCCTCCATGTAGCTATACCAACTTTCCTTCTGATTTTTCTTTAAAAATCTTTCCTTCTGATTGCATCATTCCAAATGCGATCTTTTCGTATATGACCACACATCCGCCTTAGCATTTTCATTTTTGCTATCGCCATTTCTCTACACATGTCTATGGTTCACTATCCAACATTTTGATCCATAGAGCATAACGGTCTCACGGTTGCTTTGTAATACTTTCCTTTGACTTTCAAAGGGATTTTCTTATCATAAATAACAGTAGAGACTCCTCTCCACTTTAGCCAACATGCATTTATTCTATGAATAAGATCTCCATCAATTTCCCCCTTCTCGTTGCAAATTAATTTTAACAAAAATCATGTCTTTATGATTTTAGTAGATAATTCTCCCTCAATGACGATAAGCACTTGGGTAATTACGAATTTACTCTCAATGACTACAATCAGTTGGGGCAAGAAGCCAAATGCATCCTAAGAAGGTTTATGGTTCAGATTTGATCTAGGTTGATTTGATGTACTTTTGAGTGCAACTCTTTTTTGGTTGTTGAAGTGGATGTGGATGACTATCCATCTCTATTTATCGTCCTTTGTCTCTTGAAAATTTCCCTCATATAGCACTTGCATATGTCATCAACACTTTCGTGAAAATATCACACATATAACCTCCATATTTGAGGCAAGACACAAATGTCCAGAGTTGATCTTTTGATGAACGAAGTATCGATCGGGCTTGCCATATTTGGTGGGATCATGAAACTTTATTGGATGCAAAGTTGATTACGGTGTTTATTTCTTGTTCTTCGTAGGCAACTCAGATTGAATGGTATTGTCGGATATACATATTTTAACCAAGGTTCGAGATTATCGATATCGTATCAAGTTGAGAGTTACTTTATCATTTCCTATTTTAAATATTTCTTTTTTTTCATCTCTAGTTTGTAATTTTCCCAACATGGTTTCTTTTCTCTATATAAGAGAATCATAGGATGTAACATCCGGTTTCAATCAAACCCGGACCCGATCCGATTTGGGTCTGTTTAACCCAATAAAGTTATCTGACCACATTAGATAACCTAAATCGACCAATTGATCTTGAATCAAAAGTCGTTCGGGTGAAATCGACCAAAAATCGGTCGCTTTGTATTGCGCGCCGCGAAAAAGCCGCGACGCAAATTCGGAAACCGCGAAGCGAACTAAAACCGTCATTAGATCCGATTTGACGATACAAGACCGACGGAATCGACCGTTCGTCAATCGGAGGTCGTTTGACATTTTTAAATCACAATATTTTATCCTAAACAAAAACTGTATCCGAAAATTTCGGGTATTCAAAATCCAATCGGAAGTATATCAATATTATACTCATATTGACCGTCATTTTGAGACGATCAAAATAAGATATTGAGCACTCGAATCCGAGACTCAATGCGCGAGTGCGGATGAAATTGGTATATCAAGTAAGAAAGAAAAGTAATTTAAATATATATATATATATAATAAATAAAAATTTGTTTATGTTTAATTCCAGCTCACTGTCGATAGTATGCAAATGGCACTCGTTGCCTTTCCATCTGGCAAAAATAGAAGGGAAACGGGTTGTCTCCCTTTTGCTATAAATACAAACCCCCACTCTTTGTTCCCTCTCTCATTTTTTTCTCCAAGACTCAAACATTTTTCCCGATCTCTACCATCTCTTTTTCTCATCTTCAAGTTCTGCTCACAGCAGATAACAACTGTTTGATTCAAAGCCCCTGCTCCTGTGTCAACAAATTTAGAACTGCTGGAGTTCCTTGCTCCAACTCCAATCTTGCATGCAAGATTCTCTCCAACCTTAAAGAGATCAAAGGTACAACTCCATTCTCCTCCTCATTGCTGCCTTGCATGTGCAAATCTCTCCTCTCCTCCTTGCTTCCATTGATGCATTCTAGGCTTGATCGTATGCACAATTTCCCCTTACTACTTCTTGGAATCTCAAAATTCTATCTCCAATCAAATTTCATGACTTAAATCAGTAACGTATATTTTTGTTTAAAGTCAACTCTGGCAATTCTTTGCATTCTGAAATACCAGGTTCTGATTCATGTTAGATTATCTGTGTACCTTTAAATTACTCTTTGGTGAAGCATGTTTATTTATAACACTCAATAATGAAGATAGATATAAAAAGGGGATTCATCGTTCTTATTCTTGAAGGAAAGAAAGTGGATAAAATAACTTATAAATTCGTTATTTTTTATAGTAAAACTCACTGTAAGAATTACTCTTCTCTCTACTGTAATTACATGAAACTATTATAGTGGTTTTGAAATTAATTTCTCATCTTATTATATGAAGTGTTAAACAAACAAAGTTTAGTTATTTTTATGTCTGGAATAAAGGGAATCAGCTTCTGGAGGTTTTAGTAGACAAAGGGTATACAGATATTTAAAATGTCCCCATAAATTTTTGTTAATTAAATGAGAATCAGACGATTGAGAAGGCACAGAATAAGATAGTTATTGTGAGATCATTGGATGTTTTACCGTTATACTGTTGTTTATACTGATAGCAAGAAATATCGATTTTTTATATCTGAAATTTTGGAATCATATTATGTACATTATAAACAGATCATATCATTTAACCTTCTAATATCTGATAGTGGAAAAAAATTCTATAAACTTACATGATCATTGATAGTGGGTTGGGTGCCTTGAGAAAACTATTAAATGGAGATAAGACCTCAGAAGAGTGATGTTGGATAATTATTAACGATATGCACTTCTCATGGATTAAATGTACCAATGGAATTATAATTATGATACACAATAATTGGCGTATCTTTTACACGTCATATCGATCAACTTAAAATGTTGAATTTGAGGGTTATGGTTTCTTACATAATGATTTACTAGATATACTTGTCGATTTATATATAAAAATTCCAACTATTACATATGGTTCATCAACCAGATAAACGCGAAATTCCAGATGATTTTCAAACAATCTTGAACAATGCAAGTATTATTCAAGAAAACATCTTAGTTATGATTATATCATCTTTGATAAAGATTGATCATCTTCATAAAATCATACTTAGATACACTCTGTGATCTATAAATCACTATCAATAAAGATAGTTGCTCTAGAGACCTAGATTGTATGATTAACCACAGAAGGGATTATGAAAGAGTTGAGCTGTCAAGCAAGTGATGATGATCATGAATCAATTATGACTTGTGAATTAGAATGCCGGTCACGGTAAACCTTACACCTGACTGTGCGAGAGCGCTGCGACTCTCAACTGGGCAGAGGAAAGGAAACCCAGTTCGGGCAGCAACCGCCAAGTGCGTGGGTCTAGGATCCCAGTCTCTTTTCGGTTTTTACGCGAGCTCGCAGTGTTTTTACGCCTCGTTGGGATCCCGACTTTAGACCAGTTCCGCTGATCCTTTGTTTTAGGATACCCAGGCGGGGGATCATCGGTTTTTCAGTTTTACGTACGAGCTCGGTTGCCCGTACTAGTCGGGTTATTTTTCTAGAGTGACTTTCCCGGGAAGTCCCTCTCACCCGTCTCAGTGGCGTAGTTTGGGAGTAGACCTATCCCTCTATTGGACCGCGCTTCCAACTAGAAGGCGAGACGGAAGAGCCATTTGTAGGCTTCTTCACCGCTTGAGTTTACCTTCGCCAAACAGACTTGGCGATTCTATATCTAGATCATCCATATCCATATCTACATCATTAAAAGTTACATTTAAGAGAGTTACACTTGAGGTTTGAAGGGATTACAATTAAAGTTGAGCAAATGGTAGTGACTATAATCTGATCCCATTAAGCTAGTGGACGTGTTGGGAACTTAGTTAGGATGCATATACTACACCGCATGCCTACGGAGGCACCCCAACCCTAAGACATTCCTCAAGTCTTAGAGTCATAGTGTGAGGTTGCACACTAACCAAGACCACATACTATCCACTAGACTTAAGCATCTACATAGATCAAGAAATCTTTCCAATCTCAAACTTATCCATCATCACTCACAAACATAATCTCTGAAGAAAATGATAATACTTACGCTCTTATATTCATATGTCATATAGGAAATGCTGGGTTAATGGGCAATCATGAGAGAATGCTTACAAATAACTTGTAAACCTTTTTCTTAAGCAAGTAGATGTAAATTGTAGTTATTCCACCTTTCTACTTGCTCTCTTTTGCACATTATAAATAACTTGCTAGTTATTTTTTTTAAAACTACGGGTTTGTATTCACAATTGTGACTCCTCTTCTTCCTTGCACGCATGGCAGGAATGGGGTCTACTGTTTAGTAGCTGTTCATTCTTCTAGGAGACAGGGTATACACCAGATGATATGGTTTAGTTTGTCTCAGTTTTTGATTCACATTATAATGCAAATGCTATATCTTCTGTACTACATTTTGGGATATATGGTGTAATTGGAAGATTCATGTACATGATGTAAAATGATATGGAATTAATGAAATGAGATTTTGGTGTCATTTGCCTCTTTTAGATTGTGGTTATGAATGTGAATGTCATATGTAGCTTCAAGCTCGAAAAAAAAATCCCCATAAATTATGCTTTTAATGCGATGCCAAATATATGGAATTTCTGCGAAATATGTCGTAAACAGGTACCCGGATCCTCGGGTGTTTACATAGGACCTTTTGAGCGACAAATCATTATTTTCTTCTACATAGTATCAACACGATAGTCTCAGACTGGAGCACTGTGCCCTAGTCCCTCCCTCCCGACCGCCTCCCTCCACCCCCATCGTCGCCACACACGACCTCATGCATCGACCTTACGCTTTTGAGCAGTGCCACCAACCACCTATGCCGCACCTAGGGCCACCAAGGGTGCCACTAGCTCCCTACATCGCCCCAAGGTCTCCAATGGTATTGCTGGTACCGCAACCGTCCACCCAAGGGCCACCAACACTACCTCAATCTCTCGTTAGAGCCTTCAGGCGCTGCCGCCAGCAAACTCGAGGGCCCCTGTCCTTGCCGCTAGGCCCCTGTGGTGGTCATCTTGGCCGCCTAGGAGGCTACTTACCCCCTCCGTTCTCTCATCGACGTTTTTTTCAGCATCTAAGAACTTTTTACGATCTGATTTTGGAAGGAAAAGGGTGATTTCAAATCGATAAATCATCTTTCTGGCCCTTGGGAGGATCCAGATATGAGGGGAATGGTTGTGATATGAGTCTGCATCCATTTTTATTTATTATTTTCTTGTATGCATCCCTTTTTCTCGTTTTTTTAATTTCTGGCTTTTTTTTTCAATTGTATGCATCTTTTTTTGTTATTTATTTATTTATTTAATAGCCGACCCAAACATTATTTATTTTTTTTATATGCATCACATAAGCTGATCTTTTGGCCGAAATAGTGGGCCCAACTATAGCAGCTCTCCCCCCTTTATATAGATGCTATAGCCTAAACTTTGTTTACTCTCTCTCTCTCTCCTCAATTTCTTTTTTTACAAGAAGCTAGAGAAGGGCGCGGGGAGGTGCGCCGCCTCGATGGGTGCTCCTTGCTGCTGCATCCTGGAGTGCCGTCGCTTCGGTGCGAAGGCCTGGAAGGGATGCGTTGTGCTGGAGCCTTTGCCGTGGGATGAGGAACTGGTGGTTGCCGCTTCTAATAGGGCTCAGACCTGTGTATAGTTCGAGGACAATCGGAGGTGCGACGATCAGAGCCATAGGGCTTTGCCGCCATGAGGCGAGGGCTCTGCCTCCACCCTGAGAATGTGACTGGACTCGAGGAGGAACTTGAAGATGGACGAACTGCGATGATGAGTATGTGCGAACTACGAGATGGAGGAACTCGTGCGCGTCGAGATGCTTGGAACTAGAGATGATGCCACATGAGATGATGTATGGAATTGGAATTGGAGATGGTTGGGGCTCGCATGAGGTGGCTCTGCCAAGAGCTGGAGATGACCGGGGCTCTCGTGAGGTGGCTCCACTAGTAGCTTCAAGCTCCGCCTAAGAGGAGCGTGGCGAGATCTGTGACTAGCCTGCGCGCGGCGCGGCTCGGTGGACCGTTGCTTGGAACTCGGATCTTGGTTTCGGAGACGAAATCCCCTTTTTTATATGAACTTTCCAGATCTCGAAAAATCCCAGAAGAAATTTTCATGGAATTAGGGTTTTATGAAACCCAAGATCTTTTGAACAAACCACAAATCTCGAACAATCGATGAATAATCATCCTGAACAATGAAGAATGCTTCTTTAATCGATATTCGAATGTAAATAATGAACGTAAAATCTTCAAGAATCGAACCCGCTCTGATACCATGTCAGAAAATTAACACAACTCTGATACCGTGTTAGAAAATATAATGCAGAAGAGGAATCAGAGATAAAGAATAAAACGTTAAAGAATACATGATTTTAACGTGGAACTCTACTCCCTAAGTGCGGGATGAAATCACGGGAGAATGCCTCAAAGGGCTGGTTTGTTTATTGACTTTTTCATCTGATACAAGAGGTCCGGTGCTTCTTATATTGCTTCCTTAGACCCTCCAAGTCCCACCACTAGTAGATGCGAGACTAAATACTGGGTTGTGGTAAATGGACCATGGAGGGATCCATTTACCCATCAATACATATGACATATATACTCAAATCTAGATGGGACTCATTCCCTTATTATAAGATAGGGGGAGGACTGTTTGATACTATCTATGCGTCGACAGAATGTGCTTCATGCAAAAGATATTTCGATGAATTTATTATCTAGTTGTCAAATGACTAAGGATTTACGTTGATGTGGCTTTTTTGTCCTTTTCTCTAGTGATCGTAAGCAAACGGATCTCTATAGACTGGTCATGTCTCCTTATTCTGATGCTTCTTCCATTCCTACTGGAGCAGTCTCTTTGTATCTTCGTTTTGACCATCTCCTCTTCAGAAGCTGTCATGTTGTCTCATAGATATTTTTTCTGTCTACATTTCAGTGCGAGGCTTGCTAGCTTGGGTGTTGGGAAGCATCACCGATCTACTTTTTCCTGATCGTCAGAGTCGTAGTAGCATTAGCTTATTTGAGATAGTTCATTTTTATATTTGGGGTCTAGTCTTGTTCCTGACCATTAAGGACACATGTTTTATTTCGCATCAGCTGGTGATTTTTGTGGACTGTCATGGGTTTTTCTTTTGAAAAACAAGTCTGAGTCTAGATCTATTCTAGATCTATTATTTGAACTGTCATTAATGAAATAGAGATATTTTTCCGTTACTATCAAGTGTGTTTGCTCTAACAGTGCCTTGGAATTCTACACTTTACGGCTTTCTTAGTTCTTATTTTTAAAAGTTAAGCTTTCTCAATTCTTCAGATACGTTGGCATCATACACTAGACTTCTTGTGCGTATCATTTACTTGATGTCACAATAACCACTTGATTCAGAGCCGTGCTCCCCAATCTTTATGTGGTGATGTGGTTCTCACTGCTTTGTACTTGGTGAATCGTATGCCATTCTCCATGTTAGGAAAAAAGATTCGTTTTACGGTTGCATTTTCTGAGGGACATCCCTTGTCATCACAACATGTGTAGACAGAGACTATGCAGAGGATAGGAAATCTACTTCAAACTTTGCAGTATTGCTAGGAAGCTTTTTGATGTCATGGAAGTGCAAGAAGCAGATTATGATTGCCATATCTAGTGCAGAATCAGAGTATAGAGCAATGATGAATGGTAGCATTGAGATAATGTGGGTCAGATCTGTCCTGACTGATCCGAGGTTTGAAGAAACGAAAGTAGAATGAGGCATTTTCCTCGGAATCGAGGCTAGGCGTAGCCTCGAGGCGTTTGAGGCATAAAACTCAGTTTATAGAGAAAAATATGCATTAAACTATACTTATATATATGCCAATGCAAGTATATGTTCTATGCCCAACATATAATACTTAACACTATATGATATGATGGAATAATAGAGATACAAACCCCAAAATAGAAGATACAAACATCATATCCTTTTCTACACATTTTCACCCAATCAAAGAGAAGTTCATTGTCTATAAATATTGTGAAAGAATTAAACAATACATATCTATCTTTTATTGTTGTGATAAAAAGTATGGTTAAATATATGTCGAGAAGTTTATGGTATGTGTCTAATATATAATTTATGACCGCACGAGAAACCGTGGATCCTATCCATTTCGAGCAAATCTTTATTAAATGTTGTAATTAAAAGTACGCTTAAATATATGTCAAAGGAATTTATGTTATGTGTCTAACATATAATATATGGTAGTATGAAAAATCGTGAACCCTATCCTTTTCGTTTTGCTTAATATATTGCAAAGCTCGTTAAGTTTTCGAGTGTTGTTGGATTTGATATTTATGAATTCATTCATTAAGAGAGAAATAGTAAGAGTTTACCGAAATAGTTGAACACCATTAATAGTTAATATGAAGTTATGGGCACGTAAGAAACATCAGATTTATGCATTTATCTTCTATAGTCATTATCCTAAACATGTAGATATTTATGAGCTTCTCAAACTACCAAGTAAACCATTAAAATCTTAGAACGTGTTTCGAAAAGGCAAAAACATCGCGCAAAATGTTTCGTCTGCCTCGAGGTTGAACAGCTCAAGGATTCACCTTGGCTACCTGAGACGTACGCCTCACTGGACTGGATTGAGGCATATGCCTCGGGGCTAAATATGACATCTTTACCTTGAGGCATATGCGTTGACCGCCTTGAGGCTTGTTTTATACCATGGCTTGGCTTATCTATTGACACTCCTCTTCCCATGCATCTACAATAGGACAACCATGCAGCTTTTTTTATTGCCAACAACCTTGCCTTCGATGAGAGGATCGTGCACATTGATGTAGATTGACATTATACACGTGATATGATTCAGAAGGGCTTTATCTCTACTTCCCATGTCAGCTTAGTGGAATAGACAACAAATGTTTTCGTGAAGGCTCTAATTAGAGGGCCATTTTCCAAGGTGAGCGTGATTGACATCTATGCTCCATCTTGAGGGAGAGTATTGAGAGTTATTTTATATTTTCCTATTTTATATATTTATATTTTCTTTTTGTCTCTTTATGTAATTTTTGCCCGACAATGTTTCTCTTCTCTATATACGAGAACCTTGGGGCCTTGTGAATAACAAGTTATTTTGTTATTTCCACATTGGTTGGGTTGAAAATGGATATATTGACGATATCAATAAATCTCGGAAATGACGCGGAATTTTTCCACAAATTAAGGTCATCTTAGTTCTTAGAACAACAAATAACACGTAAATACACGTATATATGCTAGAATGTTGTGTATTTAGCACACTAATATTCATTATATCACACATCGCTGTTGTCATTGTTGACTTTCGATTGTTGATTGTTGACTTCTGAGAGGTACTGAAAGGAAATGATGAAATTCAAAATATAACCACTTAGAGAAATAAAAGACATGCATCTAAGATATTAGCTTTATATCATATTACATATTATTCATAAACAAAATGTAAGTGAATGAGTACAACTTATAGTTTAAAGAACATTATTCATAGTTTTGAATGAAAGAAGATGGACTAAAATTAGTAACAAAACTTTCTAACTGAACTAAAGAAAATTCGTGGAAATATTAAAAATGGGTTTAAAACGAATTTTCTTTTGAATTTACATAATCTTAGTTTTTAAAACAATAAGTAATGTATGAATGCATTCTTATAGACATGAATGAGATGTATTTTGCACATTAACAATACGTTATTGGTACATTGCATACTACGTATAAGCAAAAGTCTTAGCGATATCCGAAATGAAATAAACAAATATCATGCAATAGCATGCAAAAAGTAATAAATTCATGATAACCAGTCATTTTAAAGAAGATGATCTAATATAGATTAAAATCCAACATTTCTCACAAACTAAGGTAATTAATACCAATGGTTTTTCTTGAATCGGAGTTGATAGTGTGGAAAAACGATGAGAGGATACGCTGAGATGTTTTTTCAAGAGGATACTAAGGTAATTTCACATGTTGCCTGGGCCATAGCCTTATATTCTGCCTCTGCACTAGATCAAGAGACTACCATTTGCTTCTTGCTCCTCTAACTACCATCATAGCGTAGCCCGTAGTAGAGCGACGGTCCTCAGGCGAGCTTGCATAATCAGCATCGGCATATGCAGCAACATTTAGTGTATCCATTTGCCCCATAGAATAGGCTATGTCCAGGTGATTCTTTCAGGTAGCGAATAATTTGAAGAACATCCTGCCATTGGCTGTAACAAGGTTTCTTTATGTATTGCCTAGCTCTGCTTACAACATAGGATATGTCTGGCCTAGTAACAGTAAGATACAGAAGTTTGTCAAACGAGCTTTTGTATCGTTTAGTGTATTCTAAGACATGATCAATGAAGGTAGAGTGTTTCCTTGGTTATGCAGGAATGCTAGAGGGTTTGCTCCCAAGTATCCTAACCTCAATCAATATATCTAGGCAGTACTTTCTTTGTGACATATGTAGTCCCTTCTTGGTGTGTAAAACTTCTATGCCCTGGAAATAGCGAAGTTGCCCCTGATCCTTGGTGACAAAGACCTTTTGCAGAAAAGCCTTGGTGTCTAGCACCCCTGTATCATCGTCACCTGTAACAACCATATCATTCACATATACTACAAGTATTACGGTACCGATTGACCATTCTCTGATGAAAACAGAGTAGTCAGATGTAGTTGTCTGGAAACCCAGAGTGCGAATCTCTGTACTTAGTCTGTTAAACCATGCCTTTGGACTTTTCTTCAGACCATAGATTGCTTTACAAAGTCAGCACACATAATTCCCCTCGACTTTGTAACCTGGAGGTTGCATGATGTAGACTTCCTCCTCGAGATCGCCATATAGAAAAGCATTCTCGGCATCCAATTGAAAGATAAGTCAGCTCTTGTTCACGGCTACAGAGAGGATAGTCCGTATGGATCCCATCCTTGCAACAGGAGAAAAAGTCTCGAAGTAGTTAACTGTTGGACATGCGAGCCCACGGCGAGCCATTATGCAATAAATGTTATTGCAATTCACTCCTTAATCTGAAATAAAGAATAAATAATTTGCATAATAGGTCCCTTAGTACAATTAGGGTTATGTACCGTGGCCATCTTGATGATCATACAGCTGTTGATTCAATCATTGAATCATAGAGGCTGGTGCTTGGATGAATATCTAATGAGTTAGATTGAGGACTCATCAAGCGCCGTCAAATGATTATTAAGAGATGATATCCAGCCTGAGTAGGAGATGTCAATCCTTTCTCAGTTAGGCTGATATCTGACCGACCACTTGATGCAGGTCCTCTGCATAGGAATAGAGATTCGGAGGTGTCAGATAAGTTAGGTCAAAGAGTTGACTTAACGAGATCGAGATAACCAAAGTCCTATATCGTATGCTGTCATGATATAGGCACACATCCTCTGACCGGAGACAGATGTGTTACTATATGTCTAAGTATGTACATTTGGCAGACCAATAGGTTGATGACCTAATCAAGGTCTATACACCGGTGCGCTGGTGTGCATATAAGGGCATATGAGTAATACGATCTCTCAAAGGGATCATACAGGTTCAGTTACTGAACCGGAAGACATGAGCTACTCATGAGATATTGGGAAGAATCAAATTCCATGCGCATGTTCGTCTCGCTTTAGAAGCTTAACTGAATTTGTTGGTTTGATATATACTTTTGGAAAGTATATAGACCTAGGTATGATATATGCTTTTGGAAAGTATATGATCGATACCAACTCCCAATGATCGAATGAGAAACTTAATGATAAAACCCTGAAGTAGACAGTGTAAGTTGATCTAATACTTCGGGTTTATTCTGAGTCTTCCAGTATGCAGGATGTACAGGTATTGGGAATACCTGAGGGTGATGTGATCATAAACGATTGTATAACCATGACGCTTCCATTCCTAGGGAGTGATGAAACGGGTCTGGATTTTAGTGACTCCTCTCAGTAGAGAAGTAATCTGATCTTAGTCCAAATGTTGGACATTGATCTGAATGTGATTCAGATACAATGAGAAGATTAGATTTGCGGTATTGATTTAATCAAGCATCTATGGGAGGCCCGCGATCTGGATTTGAGATATGATCTCAATATCCATGTCACTATACGTGGAACAATACAATCGCCCTGTCCTTATCTCCAAGTATTCGCGGAGAAAGCGCATTATCCTTGAAAGAGTTCATGGATAATTCTATTGTTGATATATGTATCCGAGCATTGAGAAAATGGATAATTAAATGTGATTTAATTATCATGAATATTATGAATTTGATTCATATTATAAGGAGAGTTATCTTAGATAATTAAATGTGATTTGGTTATCAAAGATGTAAATAATGTGAATGTGATTCATATTATTTGAGCACATTAGAATAAGTTATCCAATATAATTAAATGTGATTTAATTATTATGGATAAGAATAATGTGGATAGTAATATCCAATTATTCATAATATATTATAAATGTGATTATAATGTATTAGAGAGAGCTAATTATAATTTATATGTGCTGATTAATTATTATGTGTATTGGATACACATTGTGTAATTAATTGACAATGTAAATTATATGTTGTTTTGGGTTGTGAATATGATTCACAATTTTCCATGGCAAGATTGCAATATTCTCAAATATAATTGTGAATTATTTTTGAAGAATAAAACCCAACAAATTAGTTGCAAATAAATAAAGAGAGATTTCCATGGAGATATGCAATCTCATGAATTATCATGAGATTGCTCTCCCCATGGAAAGAGTGGGCGGCACATCATTCCTAATAGGAATGTGTGGCCGTCCACATGGATGGTGCATGGAGATGAAATCTCCATGCACATTCTCTCCTTATTTATTGGTTTGATTTAGGACTAATTTATATTTGATTTTGTCAAATATATTTTAACCTAAATTTGTTGGTTTTACCAACAACAATCTTGACCATTGGATTGACATAAATCAATCTCATCCATTGATTTTATATATCCCATGGATTGAGATCCACGGATCCCAAAACCCTATAAATAGAGAGGCATACCCATGCTCTCTCTTTACACACAATGCTTGAGAAGCTTCTCTCTCTCTCTCTCTCTTTCTCTTTACACACCATCTCTCTTCCTCTCATGGCCGTCCACCATGGATGACCTAGAGAGAAGTCTCCATCGCCGCAGCGTCGTCGTTATGCTGGCCGATCGTCTGCTCGTGGATCTCCGTATACTTCGGTGCACCTCGCTCGTGAAGAAGACGTCGGATCTCGTGTGTCGAGATCAGGAGATCCACTGCTTGGATCATCAACGTGGATTGCGAGAAGCACGCGGTTCATCCCCGCGCTCGCAAGCGTCTCCTCCGTCAGATCGGACTTGAGACAGGAGGTCTCTTCGTTTAGAGACTCGATCGCAACTACGCGTCAAGAGGTAATCCTATTACTTGTTTGTGTTTTAGACGAAACGAACCGAGAAGTGTTCTTGGATCATGTGGTTTCGTTGTATGATTTTTTTTAAATTCCGCTGCATCGAGCAACTAGTGCGACTAGTCGCTCCTCGTCGTATTCGATACGACGCTCACACTTCCTTGATGCGCTTGAGGATCTAACCATATCCTTCAAGTGGTATCAGAGCCTTATGTCGACGGTTTCGAATATGATTTGCTAACCGGGGACGACTTGGGTTCGTTAAGGTCGCGAAAGTTTTTCATCGCATTTGATTTCGCAGATTTGTTTAAGTAAATAAATTCGGCACTGTTTAAATTGTTTAAACACGAATTTAATACTTGTATTTTATTCCCCATTAAATAAGGAAACCATAGGATATGAGTTTGCGTAAATCTGATTTCGTTTGCTCTAGACATGGTTGTTTTAATGAACATGTATTCACTGTTACGGGAACTGCGAATCTTAACGTAATTAAGGAGTTAATTACTGTTTAGAGACACCTCGAAATGCGTGCAAATCACATAGGTTCTGTTGTAAATCAAGTTAGCAAACTATGGAAACTTACTTTGCTTAATTTGGATTTAAATTGATTGAGATATGCTAATTTTAGTAAGTAGGGGTCACTGCTGAAATTACTTTCTTAATCAAGAACCATGTGATTGTCAATTAGTGAAATTAATTGTTAATTTCATGAAATAATTATGGAAAATATTTGAGAAATATTAGAATATGATTATTTCCTTAATTGACTTGACCTCAACCAATTAATTGATTAGATTTGATCTAGATCATAATTGGAAACACAATCATCAAACTCCTTGCTTGAATAGGATTGAGAATTTGTCTAGTAAATTTCCTTATAATCAAAATTGTTTTGATTACTATATGGTATAATTTCGGTTGAAAACCGATGATCATCTCAAGTACAAATTAATCAATTTGGCATTATCCTTTCCCGAGCCGGATATGGTGTCTAGTCGGGGATCGCTGGGGTAGCGGGTTGCAACGTATGCGGTTCCGTCCCACTCCCGCCGGTACTGGCCATGACATCGGGTACGGCCGGGATAATGTCCGAGGGATTAAGTTGAATTTTTCTAATTATTAAAATACGAATTAATACGTACTTTGAGAATAATAACATATATATTCAAGCATAAAAATCGAGTTTGATTGATTAAATTGGATTGATAATTAATTTAATATGATTAAGTTAATTATGTCCAATTAGAATACTCTAATATGATTAGAGTTAATAATTCTCTTGGAAGAATTAATTATATGAATGTGATTCATAGTAATTAATTAAATTTGAATAAGAGGTGGAGGATCACATAAGTGACATCCATGGTCTCCCGTCAAGGCGAAGGGTTTCCGTCGCCAGGGATTGTATATAGGAGACGCCTGTCCGAAGTGACAGCTCCTATATGCAAGCGCATCTGGATCGGGCTCTTTGCTTCTCGAAAGAGTAAGGCCGTATGCGTAGTGACCCCAATATCGGATCCTCATATTATTGGGGCGATATTGGATTGCGCATAGCGAGTTCTATTCCTGTTGACGGTTGGTTCAATTAATGACGGGTCAACATCACCTTAGAGGTGGTGGGCCCGGGTGTTAAACACCGAATTGGGAGATGCAAGTTGGACTTGCAAGGCGGAATGTGTTCTTGCTTCTCTTTATTGGAGTTGCAGTTTCTCATATTATTGGGATGTAACAAAGATAAAGAGGAGATCCCAGTTCTTCCTTGAGATATAGCGGTAAGTATATCTCTTACTTTGAAGTGATTAAGGGAATGAACTTTCATTGTTGACATGGCAAGACAACTTTGATATAAAAATTCCTAAATCAAAGTAAAACATGTAAATATATATAAATATATACACTCATGCAAATTTCTTATTTCAGATAATCCTTCACTAAACTCTCTCAATTCTATACTCAATAATAACCAGTAAAATATCATGGATTGGACTCATGATCCAGATATTGTACTTGCAGTTGGACACATAATGTATGTGGTTACAATATGCAAGTTTCCTCATAATAATGAGGAATGACAATTAAATAGATAATAGGACTTCAAACCTAGGGTTTGTATGTTTCTATAGTCTTGATATCATCAAATGTGCTTTGGAAGTGACATGTTGATGATGATCGCAATTGTCAAATTAATCTTTATAAAATCAATAAAGATATTCTGGCATACATATGTGCTCTCAACCTTTAATCATGAATGGCATGGTTCTCTGCATCATGCAGAATGGTGGCTCCATAAGAGATGATGTATTCAAAACGTTTGAATACCTACCTGAACCAATGTTTTAAGAGTTTAGATAGATGTAGGTGATGAGTGTCATCATTCTACTATCTTTACTCTAGTCATTTATGAAGCTTCATAATATTCATATTGTATGAATTTAATGAAGCATGTATAAGTGTTGAAATACTCTTATTTTGAATTCTTTTGAATTTAACATGATAGATCCTTTAGTCTTAAGCAATGGTTGATTAGAGATAAAGGGAGCGCAGTGGAAGCATGGGTTGGACCCAAGTAAGAAGTATAGTCAAAGAGTTGATTGTACTTCTGTGACTTCCATCCAAAGAGTTGGATGAATGCCAATACTGCAATAAGTTGATGTGTTGATAGTATGACTATCAAGTCTGTCTAGAATCCTCAGAGAAGACTCGGATGGAGCATCAGTATAATCTACATAGATCATTGATATTGACTTACTTATTGAATAATATAAAGTCTTGTAATTGTATCTCGATCTTCTAAACAACACTTGCAATGGGTTGCATATGTTTTAGAAGACTGGAAAATTTGATCTTAAGGTTTATAGTCTTCTACATGGATATTGATGCAATTGTTGCAACAATCTCTATTGGATTGATAGACTTCTCAATTTCAGTGGGAGCCCTTAGTCATAGAGAATGTCTCTATAATCCAGATATTAGAATACATTATTATTTATTTCTAAATGTTGGAGATAAACATGAATTCTGAAATTTATCTATCATAAAGAGTTATGATGGATATATATTTCAGATAGTAATCTAACATCTAACAGACTCCACTAAAATTAGAAAGTTAATGAATGGTTCATTAGGATTTCTAATACTGAAAATTAAACCTTTAAAGATCAATAGGAGGATAAAGATCATTTGACAAATGATCCGACATCATGTTTTGGATATATGTCTATTGATGAGATCAATGGACAAGTAAGAGATGAAACTTTAGAATGTCTAAAATTTCAAAACTTGCATACTTATGAATACTGTATTCAAAGTAAATGTTCAATACACCCTTCTTTGGGAAAGATGTAAGATGTCAAGGTATTCAGGATCTCATACATATTGATGTATGTGAATCATCTATATCATAGTGAACATTACGGATATGTGATATCTATTGATGACTATTTGTGATTTCTTCTCTTCACTTAGAAAACTTTGAAATGTTCAAAGATTTTACAATTTTGGTTTAGAACCAAAGTTTGAAGGAAGATGAAATGAATTTGATCTAACCAAGGTAGCTTGTACCTATTAGATGAATTCAAGGAATACCTTATGGAGATGTGAATATCATTCCTATCTCAATCCTCCTGATGAACCTTAACTCAATAGAGTTGTAGGGAGATACAATTGATCATGTGTGACATGATTTGATCAATGATTAATCTTAGCATAATTATCTCTTAGTTTCCAGGTATATGTATGTGGTAGAGACTACATTATATATCCTTAATAAGATTCCATGTGATTAAGCTGGAATCCGGCACTAGAGAGTGCTACTTCATTAGGAAAATAAAGGATGGTATTGGATACCTACTTTATGACCTTGAGATTCTTAAAAGATCTCATCTTTGAGAATATGATTCTTATAGGATGACTCTCTTGAGAATCAAGATGAAAATGAAGAAAAGGAACTCATTTAATCTTGAGAAGATAATGAGGCACCTGAAATCGGAAACTAAATAGACAATTAAAGATGAAACATTAATACCTCTTCAAATAAGTTTGAGGATGGATTCCATGTGTCAGTTGAGTCTGAAAATGATCGGACTTCATGTGATGAAGCTCCCGAGGATCATGACATGGAAAGATGGTTGTTAGCGATAAAAGTCTAATGTAGACTTCATATACAAGTGTTGTATATGGACCCTCGAGGATCCACCTATATGGGTAAGACCCATTAAGGTGTAAATGGATCTTCAAGAGAAAGAGGGAACCTGATGAAAATGTAGAGACCTTCAAAGCACAGTTCGTAGCCATGAGCTACACATCGAAGAGAAGACATCCCTCGCGATGAGACTTGCTCTCCAGTGACCTTGCTTTAACCCATCAGAATATTGCTAACTGTAGCTACACAACTTGACTATGGCTTCTTCATGATGTGAGTCAAGATTGCATTCCTCTATGAATACCTCTCTGAGGATATTTCATATGAAGTAGCCACAGGGCTTCAAGATTGAGGAAAGCAAGATATGCTAGCTGAAGAACTCCATCTTTGGACTCCAATAAGTTTCTTGTAGTTGGAACATAAGATTTGATGAAATTATAAATGTTGTAATTTCAGATAAAATCTTGATGAACCATGTGAAACTTAGTGGGAGTGCCATTGTGTTCATCGTGCTAAATGTAGATATTATTCTAATCATTTAGAATGATATAAGAATAAATAATAAGTGTTTTATAATTTGGTTGTTCCATACCTTGAGATACGATCTCAAGGATACCTCTTAGGTCTTAATTCTGAAGTCGTTCAGAAGCAAAGAAAAGAGGGTATTGGGACCGTCACATTAGTAATACACCTTGCACTTATTCCATTTTCTGGAAAATTCCAAGAAAAGCTTCCTTCCCTTAAGATGTGGTAGTGACATGTCTAAAGGGATAGCACCTCAAAGAGTTGAGGAAGAGAATGCTAGAATTGCTTGCACTTGTGCATCAGTTACGAGAAGCTGAAGTGTATGCTGGATGTGTACAAAAGCCATATGTCTGCCATGCAGTGGGAGTAGTAAACTGTTACTAATCCTACACTGGAAATAAAACACTTGGTTGCAGTAATAACAATATCTTCAAAGATGATGAAACTTAGAGATAATGATCTCAAAGTCTTATCTTCAAAAGCTTAAGACCTTGTAGATAGTGATCTATAAGGGTCATAACTGTAGATACCTTAGGAGATAGAGATCTCCAGGAATGAATGTATTCTAATAAGGATTATGGGAATACTGGTTATGATAATTAATAAGATGTAGTGTCAAGGACACTATAACCGACAAAATTGAGTATTGGTTGCATAAGATGCAACATTCGCATTGGATGCGAGCACTGCTACTAGGAGATATGCAAGTGCCGTAAAAGAACTTGGCGTAGTCTCTTGGGAACAGAGTGACTGATCAGCTTACCTAGCTATTTTCTAAATAGCCTATGATTGTCACATGAGTGTAGGTTTAAATGATTAGCCCATTAATGGCTCTTTGGGCTAGTGGGAGATTGTTGGACATGCGAGCCCACGGCGAGCCATTATGCAATAAATGTTATTGCAATTCACTCCTTAATCTGAAATAAAGAATAAATAATTTGCATAATAGGTCCCTTAGTACAATTAGGGTTATGTACCGTGGCCATCTTGATGATCATACAACTGTTGATTCAATCATTGAATCATAGAGGCTGGTGCTTGGATGAATATCTAATGAGTTAGATTGAGGACTCATCAAGCACCGTCAAATGATTATTAAGAGGTGATCTCCAGCCTGAGTAGGAGATGGCAATCCTTTCTCAGTTAGGCTGATATCTGACCGACCTCTTGATGCAGGTCCTCTGCATAGGAATAGAGATTCAGAGGTGTCAGATAAGTTAGGTCAAAGAGTTGACTTAACAAGATCGAGATAACCAAAGTCCTATATCGTATGCTGTCATGATATAGGCACACATCCTCTGACCGGAGACAGATGTGTTACTATATGTCTGAGTATGTACATTTGGCAGACCAATAGGTTGATGACCTAATCAAGGTCTATACACCGGCGCGCTGGTGTGCATATAAGGGCATTTGAGTAATACGATCTCTCAAAGGGATCAAACAGGTTCAGTTACTAAACCGGAAGACATGAGCTCACTCATGAGATATTGGGAAGAATCAAATTCCATGCGCATGGTCGTCTCGCTTTAGAAGCTTGACTGAATTTGTAGGTTTGATATATACTTTTGGAAAGTATATAGACCTAGGTATAATATATGCTTTTGGAAAGTATATGATCGATACCAACTCCCAATGATCGAATGAGAAACTTAATGATAAAACCCTGAAGTAGACAGTGTAAGTTGATCTAATACTTCGGGTTTATTCTGAGTCTTCCAGTATGCAGGATGTACAGGTATTGGGAATACCTGAGGGTGATGTGATCATAAACGATTGTATAACCATGACGCTTCCATTCCTAGGGAGTGATGAAACGGGTCTGGATTTTAGTGACTCCTCTCAGTAAAGAAGTAATCTGATCTTAGTCCAAATGTTGGACGTTGATCTGAATGTGATTCAGATACAATGAGAAGATTAGATTTGCGGTATCGATTTAATCAAGCATCTATGGGAGGCCCGCGATCTGTATTTGAGATATGATCTCAATATCCATGTCACTGTACGTGGAACAATACAATCGCCCTGTCCTTATCTCCATGTATTCGCGGAGAAAGCGCATTATCCTTGAAAGAGTTCATGGATAATTCTATTGTTGATATATGTATCCGAGCATTGAGAAAATGGATAATTAAATGTGATTTAATTATCATGAATATTATGAATTTGATTCATATTATAAGGAGAGTTATCTTAGATAATTAAATGTGATTTGATTACCAAAGATGTAAATAATGTGAATGTGATTCATATTATTTGAGCTCATGAGAATAAGTTATCCAATATAATTAGATGTGATTTAATTATTATGGATAAGAATAATGTGGATAGTAATATCCAATTATTCATAATATATTATAAATGTGATTTATAATGTATTAGAGAGAGCTAATTATAATTTATATGTGTTGATCAATTATTATGTGTATTGGATACACATTGTGTAATTAATTGACAATGTAAATTATATGTTGTTTTGGGTTGTAATATGATTCACAATTTTCCATGGCAAGATTGTAATATTCTCAAATATAATTGTGAATTATTTTTGAAGAATAAAACCCAACAAATTAGTTGCAAATAAATAAAGAGAGATTTCCATGGAGATATGCAATCTCATGAATTATCATGAGATTGCTCTCCCCATGGAAAGAGTGGGCGACACATCATTCCTAATAGGAATGTGTGGCCGTCCACATGGAAGGTGCATGGAGATGAAATCTCCATGCACATTCTCTCCTTATTTATTGGTTTGATTTAGGACTAATTTATATTTGATTTTGTCAAATATATTTTAACCTAAATTTGTTGGTTTTACCAACAACAATCTTGACCATTGGATTGACATAAATCAATCTCATCCATTGATTTTATATGTCCCATGGATTGAGATCCACGAATCCCAAAATCCTATAAATAGAGAGGCATACCCATGCTCTCTCTTTACACACAATGCTTGAGAAGCATATCTCTCTCTCTCTCTCTTTATCTCTACACGCCATCTCTCTTCCTCTCATGGCCGTCCACCATGGATGACCTAGAGAGAAGTCTCCATCGCCGCAACGTCGTCGTTATGCTGCTCGATCGTCTGCTCGTGGATCTCCGTCTACTTCGGTGCACCTCGCTCGTGAAGAAGACGTCGGATCTCGTGTGTCGAGATCAGGAGATCCGCTGCTTGGATCATCAACATGGATTGCGAGAAGCACGCGGTTCATCCCCGCGCTCGCAAGCGTCTCCTCCGTCGGATCGGACTTGAGACAGGAGGTCTCTTCGTTTAGAGACTCGATCGCAACTACGCTTCAAGAGGTAATCCTATTACTTGTTTGTGTTTTAGACGAAACGATCCGAGAAGTGTTTTTGGATCATGTGGTTTCGTCGTTTGATTTTTTTTAAATTCCGCTGCATCGAGCAACTAGTGCGACTAGTCGCTCCTCGTCGTATTCGATACGACGCTCACGCTTCCGTGATGCGCTTGAGGATCTAACCATATCCTTCATTAACACCATATGTTTGTGTTATGCCTTTCGCTACAAGTGTTGCTTTCAACCTGTCAATAGAGCCATCTGGAGACTGCTTTGTAATGAAGACCCATCTGTAGGCAACATGTTTGGCTCCCTGGGACACTGTTCAAGATCCCATGTCCCTCTAGAATTGAGAGCGTCTATTTCTTCATTCATAGCCTTTCTCTATCATGATTCCTACAGTGTCTATGATGGTCTCTTGGAACAGAAACTGTCATAAGCGCATCTGCATATTATTTGTCAGAACATGATAAGCTATCAATGGACGTGAAATGAGACATAGGATGAAGTGTACATTGCCTCTTAGTTCCACGTAGAGCGATGGGAAGCTCTTGAGGGTCATCCGAGTAGTGTTGGTGGGAGCACTTGAAGATGGCATATTCTTCTGCAACAAAGGAACATGTAGAGGAAAATGAACAATAATAGAAATATGTTTTCTTTTAAACACAATAGGTGGAGGAGGAAGATCAAATGGTATGTCAGACACATCCTGAGTAAAGAAGCTAGTTTGTTTGAAAAAGCTGATATCGACAGATATGTCATAATGACGGCCAGAAGGATTAGAGCATCTGTACCCTTTCTGACTTTGAGAAAACCAAGAAAACACATTTAATCATACATGGAGATGACTTGTCAGCATTATGAAAATTGAGAGCAAAAGTTGTGCATCCAAAAATCCTCAGAGGTAGTGGAATGGGGATTGAATTGGGTATTGTAAGCCAAAAGGAGTGGAGCTATTTAGGGATGCAAAGAGGACTCTATTTATAAGGTGGACAATGATGAGTATATCATCTCCCCAATATGTCTTGGGAACTTTCATTTGGGTGAGTAGAGAGCGTGCAATATCAATGAGATATCTTAGTTTCCTTTCGGCTACACCATTCTGTTGGGAGGTATATGGGCAAGAGATTTGATGGATGGCGCCTTGGGAAGCAAAAAAGGATGTGAATTCTTTTTGTGTAAATTCCAATGCATTATCAGAACGAAAAATTTGAATAGTAGTGGAGAAGATATTTTTGACCTAGTAAAAGAAATTCTTATCAAAGTTATTAATTTTTGAACGTTCCTTTAACAAGAAGATCCAAGATAATCGATTGTAGTCATCCACAAAGACATCAAAATATCTATGACCACTCAGAGTTTGGACCGATCAGGGTCGTCGGATATCACAATGGACAAGAGAAAAAGGAGTACGGCGGCGATGCTCGGTTCTTGCAGGAAAGGAGCTTTATGATGTTTCTGGAACTGACACGTCGCACACTCAAAGGGTTTGAGCATAAAGAGTTCAGGGCACATCATGGAGAGGGCCTTGACAGAAGGATGACCCGGGCAAATGTGCCACAGAAGAGGATCTTCAGGAATTGAGACATCGCCAACGAAATTGGAATCAGAAGGTATGTCGAGGTAATAGAGGTCGTTCCTCTCATGTACCCCACCAAAGATCTGCCTCGTCTGAATGTCCTGAAAATAACAACAGAACTCGTCAAAGATAACACGACAATTAAGTTCACGAACATAGCTTCTATACAGATAAAAGACTGAGAGGAAAGGCAGGGACACAATGAACATCAGTCAGTCGCAACTTGGAAGAGAAATCAACAGTACCGACAACAGTAACTGGGGATTGATCCCCATTAAAAGCTCGAACAGTCTTCATAGAGGAAGATGGCTGGGAAGACCTGATCAAACTTCTTTCTTTCGTCAGATGGGTAGAGGCGCCAGAGTCAATAATCCCTGCATGTTTAGAGGCAGAGATAGAATTTGCTACTATACCTGAGGTAGTAGCTAGAGTAGTAGTAGAAGGAGAGGTCATATTGTCTCCGACAGAGGAAGTAGGGTCTTGCAGCAGTTGTTGCATGCAAGCTTATTCATAAGCAATAAATGGGGGTTGTACCCCTCCAGTTTGCTGAGCAAATGTATCTTTAGTTGCATCATAAGATGCTTCATCATAGGCATTGTTGGCATTTAGTGGCATGCCAAACGTTGCCCAACAACGATCAAAAGGGTCCAGCATCCACAGTGCACACATGCTGGATATCGAGCAGTAGAAGAATCACGACCATGTCCACGGTCATGTCCACGTCCAGATTCACGACCGTGTCCACGTCCAAAATCATGACCCTGTCCTCCTTAATAGTGCTGACGCCCTCTGTATCCTGAGGAGGTATAATGAGCCGTCGTCTCTGTGGATGCGTCGACTGCTGAACTGGAGCCTCTAGCTCCTGTAGTCATCCAAAGATGGTCTCAAGGGTGGGTAGAATATCAACCATCAGAAACTGATATTTCACATGCTAATATTTTGGATTTAGTCCTCAAAAGAAATCTCTAAACCTGCCATTCAACACGTTCGCGTACCTGTTTATCACAACATGCATGCTGAAAAATAAGAAGCAACTCAAATAGGCTCGTAAGAAGCATGTAGTACTCGATAAGGCTCGACTCTCCTTGATTAGCCAACCAGATTCTTGTGTATATGTCAGAAAGACGAGACTTGGTCGTCTTCTGTTAATATGTGCGCTCAAGCTATTCCCTCATCGCCTTAGCAGTGTCTTTGTGAAGAAGATTAGCAACAATGTTTGGATTGATGCTATTTGTCATTAAAATTGATAACCTGACAATTGTTAACAAATCGGGTTTCATAGTCCTCGTCTGTTTCAGCAGGAGGGACCTTTGTAAGATCATAGCTTTTGCGCTGGCCACCGACAAACATTTTGAAAGATCGAGACTATAGAACATAATTTTCAGAGCCCTTTAATTTGGTAGAAGTGTCCTGTACCATCAAAGAAGAAGTAGGGTACACAGGCTTGGGCTCAACAGAAGTTATAGTGGCCGTACATGTCAAGAAAAAGTTACCTAGATAGTTCCTGCAGTCTTGAAATCAAGCAAGCATCATGGAGATTTAGTAGCGCTTCGATGCATAGGTCGGGTGTATCATGAGGATGGGCAGACGAGAGAGAGGCAACACCTTTGGGCTTTGTTGGAAGCCTGAAGATGGTGTAGGAGCATGACAGGGAGGATCTAGGGCGCCTTCCGGCTATGTATGCGGTGCAACAACTTTGGGCAACACTGTGGGGATCCATAGGACTCCGTGCGGATGTACGGGAGGCACTGGCTGAACGCGTAGATGAGCCAGGTAGCGTTGGGCGGAGGCGCTGGTGCCCCTAGCGGCGTTGGGGGGATGCATAGGGGCCCCGAGCGGTGCTAGCCGAAGGTGCGGATGGGGCGCCTGAGGTGCGGCTGGAGGCGCGGGAGTGCCTGTAGAGTCAAGCAGCGTTGACTGGAAGCGCATATGCGCCTGGAGCGCCGAGCGACACCGCTAGATGCGGCTCGTGCGCTTAGGATTGGAGGTGGCTATGGAAATTTGGTTAAAACATCGGTCTAGGACCGCTGCTCTGATACCATGTGGAAAAGCGACGGGAGAATATGATGAGATGTTTATTCAAGTGGTATAGGGGTCCTTTTTTTTTAAATCCAGAAGCAAGGGGGATACACTCGAGGGTGCACTCCCCAAAAGTCTTATTCAAAAGAAGGAGGGAACATGGAGGACAACAAAAAGGATAACAACAAAAACCACACTACAAAGTCTTTACAACGCTCAATCCCTCACTAGGTGTTTTGCAAAAGCTCCCACATTATCCTTGTAGAACCTTTGGCCCGAGAACAAAAGATCATTTCTCCCCCCGCCAAACCGCCCATAGCACGACAACCGGATAAAGCACCTCCAGCCTCGACCTCCCCTTATTAGCCCGAAGCGAAGACCAGAACGAAAGGAGGTCAACAGTGCTACACCAACCCAAATCAACCCCCTGCCAAATCTCAACCACCTTGGGGCAAAGAAAAAATAGGTGCTCCACAGACTCAACCGCCGCATCGCAAAGAAGACATCTATCGGAAACCACGCCTAAGAGCCAGGCACAACGGTCCCTCGTCATCAACCTCTTCCTCCTCATCAGCCAAAGAAAGAAGCCAACCCGCTTCGGAAGCTTCAGAGCCCAAAGAAAGGCACAATCAAGAGTGATACTCTCCGACATCGACAGTGGTGGCCTAGCGATAGCGCCAAAGGCCTTCTTAACCGTGAAAGGGGACTCCCTCCAGCACCAGTGATCACGCCCCCCAGGAGGGCGCCCAACCTCCCCCACCGCCTCGAGCAGCGCCAAATATTCCTCCAGCCTCTGATCCGAGAAATTCGTCGTGAAAGTTGGGCACCAGACCCCATCCAACCCGCAAGCCGCAATCGAAAAATCCTTATCCTCAGCCAACGCAAAAAGCCGCGGGAAGCGGGAGCAGAGAGGTCCCCCCCGCCCAATCGTCCGACCAGAAGGAGGACTCCCCCCCCCCCCACTGAGCACCGGCCTGAAAAGCCCAACATTCTTCAAAAACACCTCCACCATGGCCTCAAATTTCTGCGAAATTCGGTCGAATTTCTGTCGAATATCGATATCCAGTCGAAATCGAAATTCGACCGAACTGACCGAAATGAACGAAATATGGGCGTCCTAGTACAAAAAATGACCGAAATGACCGAAATTTCGGTCGAAATTCCACCGAAATTCCATCGAAATTCTGTTTTGGTCGATACCGAAATGGTGTCCGAAACCGACATTTAAGGCCTTGACCTCCACCACCCCCCTCCAAAACAAAGTGGGTGAAGCAATACGGCAGACCTGCGACGGCAAACCTCCCCCACATCATAAATCCTCCGCACGACATTGAGGCAGAGGCCCTCCCCCGGCCCCCAAATCTTGCACGCCCACTTAAGGAGCAAGTCCTCGTTCATATGTGCAAGCGACTTGACCCCCAGCCCCCCCTGCTCCTTCTCGTAAGTAATATCATCCCACCCAACCAAGTGAATCCCTCTCGCCCCCTCCCCTCGCTTCCCCCACAAGAACGCGCGCATACGCTTCTCTAGCCGAGCCTTGATCCCCTTGGGCATCTTACGGTTGGACAAAAAATAAATCGGAATCGCTGAAAGGACCGCCTTTAGTAAAACAAGCCTGTCACCTCTCGATAATAGTGCGGTCTTCAAGCCCGCCAACCTCGCCTCCATTTTCTCCACCACTCTCAGCCAGTCCCCCAGCCGCGTCCTCCCCACGTTTAAGGGAACCCCAAGTAATCCATCGGTAGCGAAGAGCACGCCGAGGCTAAAGCCATCGCATAATCATCATGGTCCATGACCACAGGGCCGAAGGGCACGAACATGGACTTGATCTCGTTCTTGACCAGCCCAAACAGCTCGCCCAAGATCTCCAGAGCCACTGCCATACCCCTCGCCTCCGCCACATCCCCCTCCAAGAGAAATAACGTATCGTCCGCGTACTGTAAGATAGAAATATGCACGTCCCCCTGGAGAAGCCCCGCGAGAGGCCGCTGTCAACCAAATTAGCCGCAAAGTCAGAGAGAACATCAACCGTCAGAATTAAGATCAAAGGTGCAAGAGGGCAGCCCTGCCGAACCCCCCTCCGCGGCTGGATCCAACCCCCCTCCGGACGATCGTTTACCAAGATAGCTGATAGACATCGAGGCGGTGGTGATACGCCTCACCTATGTTATCCACAACTCCGGGAACCCCTTCCTCCTGAGCACCGACCAGAATAACCTCCAATCAAGGCAATCATAGGCCTTTCTGAAGTCTACTTTCCACAGGATGCCACACACCTTCCTCCTTTTCCAATCCGCAATGACCTCCGATGCAATCGTGAGACAATCAGCAATCTGCCGCCCCGGTATGAAGGTCGATTGCGATGGGGAAGTAACACCGCTAATAATACCAGACAACCGAGTAGCGAGTACCTTTGCAATAATGAGATAGATGGCGTTCGAGATCGCAATAGGGCGAAAGTCCTCAATGGAGACCGATGCCGACGACTTCGGCAGCAAAACAACGAGAGCGCGGTTGATCTTGTCGAAGCCCGCATTCCCCTGGCGGAATTTCAGAGCCACCTCAAGCACCTCGTGGCCCACGAGATCCCAAAAATCTTTGTAAAACACCACAGGGAACCCGTCCGGGCCAGGAGCCGCATCGGCATTAAGCTCCCACACCGCATCCTTAATTTCCTCCAAGGACCAGGCGCGAATAAGGCATTCAACCTGATCATGCGCCACCCGACACGTGCCCGAGCCCAACCACCTCCACCGCCTCAGGATAGTCGAAGACGACATGCCCTTGATGTGCTCCGCAATAGCCTTCCCCATCTCTCCATTTCCCTCCACGTGATTCCCCCCAATGACGATGGACTGCAACGCATTCGCCCTGTGCCTCCCACTAGCCACCCGGTGAAAGAAGGATGTATTCGCGTCGCCCTCCCTGAGCCACCTGCTCCTCGAGAGTTGCCTCCATTCCGTCACACGCTTCTTATCCTCCCTAGCAACCACCAACTGGGCAGTGGCGCGATCGATAAGCTCCAGATCCGAGAGATCCCTGGTGTCCCCAAGCGCGTCGAGATGCCGGATAGTCTCCTCCGCGTCCACCCTGGCCGCACACCTAGCCGCTCTAGACTCCCTCTTGAAGGCAGCTAACCGGACCCGCAGCGAATCAAGCTTCTGAGCAAAACGAGATGCCGCGGACCCCGAAACGATCGCCTCCGACCAATGCGTTTCCACCAGGCCCCTAAAATTTTCCTGGAGCAGCCAACACTTCTCATATCTGAACAACCCCCGCTGCTCCGGCGCCTCCCCCGAGAACCAAATGATTGGGTTATGATCCGAGCACCCCCGCGGCTTCGCCTCCACCGAGGCAAGATCAAAGTCCTCCAGAAGCTCGCTGGAAGTGAGGAACCGATCCAGTCACGACCGAGAGTTGGAGCTCCTCCATGTATACGCGGTGTCCACCGCATCCATCACCTCGAGGTCCAAAGACTCCACAGTGTCCGTGAAGGCGAGCGAGCCCGGGTCGTGGCCACTCCTGCCCCCAGGTCTGTCCGTCGAAAAGAGGGTAACGTTGAAATCACCCCCGATGAGCCAAGGACCACCACCTACGGTCCTACCCACCTCCAGAAGATCATCCCAAAGCTCCACCCGCGCCGCCCCACAACACGGACCGTAAACACAGGAAACCGCCAACCGCACGAAGGGAACAGAGCAAATGAGCACGACCGTTAAAACGTGCCTCCCGCGGCTCACCGATTCCAACGAAAAACATGATGACCTCCATGCAATCAGCAAACCGCCTGCGGAACCCACCGCGTCAAGAGCACATAACTGATCCAGGGCGCCCGTCCCAAAGGACCTCCAAACATCATCCGCCATAGATTGTAGCTTCGTCTCCTGAAACATGACGATGTCGCAACCCCACTCAATACACTTGGATCCCACAGTTCTCCGCTTATCCGGGTCACCAAGGCCACGAACATTCCAAGAAAGAACTTTCATTTGGAAACTCCGGAGCTTCCCAAAATCCTGACCACTCCCGCGGTCTCCGCAACAAGCCTCTTCAGCGGTGGACATGGACCATCCTCCGTTTGCGCCGGCCTGGCTCTGTTCCTCCTTCTCTATCTTTTGCCACTCCTCCTGTCAGCCGCCCCTCGCCGTCAGTAACCACCAAAACACGCCCGCCCGCATCGCCCTAACCGAAGCCACCGGTAGAGGAGAGGCCGGTATCCGACAAAGAGGGCGCGCAGCAATCACCCCTACCGCAGGCTGAGCCCGAGGACTCCCCTCTGCCGGGCTCTAAGAGAGTAAGGAGAAGGAGATCATCTTCGAAGCATCTCCCTACAAGTCAGGGACCTCCCAGGAAGGAAAAAAGCATGTCGCAGAGTTGCCTGATGACGTAACATGAACATGCATCACAGGATCCGGCCTTGCCCATTCACGACCCGAATCACCAAGAGAGTCCAAACCCGCCTTAGAAGTCGGACCAATAAACGGACCCTGTATGATCTAGGGGTCCTTATATAGGACTAAACCCTAGAGAGCTCAAAAAGGATAAAATACATAAATACCCCCGTGGGGTTACAATGGAATATGAAACATAATCTACTGTAATCTCTAACAGACATATTACTATTACTTACTAATTGGAAATTCGGTTACTTATTCATGTCGAATTCGTATCCACACATGTCAATACATGGAGAGGCTATACAAAATCTTGAAAAAATCAACCTACAAAGTTTCCAAAGTAAAAAACTGTCTTCCAAGCTCCTTGTTTCATAAAAACAATTCTTGAGATCAATCAACAAGGTTGATATCGATGATATAGTATCGATATCAAATTATCAATATGATACAACGTTCTCAATCAAAATGATGGAAATTATGCACTAAACATCACTTTTGTTGATATCGGTGTTATGAGATGATATATCATTGATATATAGCTCGATATCGGTTGATATCGATATCTTAGGTTATATTGGTATCATTAGCTTGCCGATATGGATATAACATTGATATATTAGGATATTTTAATCCATGATTTTAACTTGTTGTTTCCTTCACTCTTGAGGTCATTGCTATATCTGGATCACAACCTTTCCTTGTTCTCTAAATAGTAAAGTTACCTCCCAAATACATCGAGTAGTCTGAAGTTGATATTTGGATGATGATCGGAAGGAGGATGGTCTTGGCGCCCTTAGTCTTAAAGAGATGAGATGATCAATGTCCTTTTGTGCAAGTGGATTTTCCGCCAATTTAAGGTGATGGTAATGATATGCTCTGCTCGCTAACCCGGAAGATTTATGGGGTTGCCACTGGCCTTCTCATCTTCCAGATTGTTAGGACTTCCCTTCGACGTTCTGGAGGGGTATATGTTTGGGAATTCTTGATGTTTTTTCTTATATGCGAGGTGTTTTTGGTAATTGTCACAGCTTTCTAATTTGGCACGATGATTGAATGGAAAATGGTGCCCTTTGTTATTGTTTTCCCTGCCTTTTCTCATTGGTTATCAAACCTGATATCGCGGTTGCCGGTGCATGGTATGCGAATCTTATTTTCCGACTTTTAGAACCCGGAAGATTTATGGGGTTGCCACTGGCCTTCTCATCTTCCAGATTGTTAGGACTTCCCTTCGACGTTCTAGAGGGGTATATGTTTGGGGATTCTTGATGTTTTTTCTTATATGCGAGGTGTTTTTGGTAATTGTCACAGCTTTCTAATTTGGCACGATGATTGAATGGATAATGGTGCCCTTTGTTATTGTTTTCCCTGCCTTTTCTCATTGGTTATCAAACCTGATATCGCGGTTGCCGGTGCATGGTATGCGAATCTTATTTTTCGACTTTTAGATCGGATGTCTCTGATCAAAGACGGGATGAGCTCTTTTCTATGATTGATGCTTTGGCCGATTGCGGTAGCCCATCTGATGGGCATGATAATTGGCTATAGTGTGATGGTAGTTTTTATGCCTAGAAAACCTAAAAAGTTTTTTGTTGCGGGATTACTTTTTGTTAGAAAATAGGAAGCGGAAGTGGAATCATAGAATAAAGATAAAGAAACTTGGATCACGAGAAATTTAATGTGGAACCCTACTCCCTAAGGAGTGGGATGAAACCACGGGAGAATGCCCAGAGGGCTGGTGTGTCTATTGCAATTTTTTCAATGGATACAGGAGGTCTGGGGCTCCTTATATATCCTCTACAGAGCCTCCAAGTCCCATCACTGGTAGATGTAGGACTAAACTCTTGGATGGGGTAAATGGATCGTGGAGAGATCCATTTGCCCATCTCCCATACATATGGCGCACAACCAAATACCCCAACCCTCCCCCTCAAGCTGGAGCATGCAAAGCTCAGCTTGGACAAACATAAAGAAGCTCAACCCACGCTACAGGACTTTACGGACAATAACAACCCAACGCGCACAACTGCTGCTGTCGAGGACGTTGCTTTTCATGCCATGTAGATGAGGAGGACGAACTGGCTGGAGTGTGAGTCTGCTGAATCTCCTCGTCGGAGAGCATGTGCTCTGAACTGCGTCTGTCAGATTCAATTCAACTGGAAATGAGTCTCCTCGTCGGAGTACTCTGGCCCACCACAATAATGTGGACAACTGCTCCATCTCTAAAAAGGGCCAAACTGAAAAGGCCGTGGAAGTACAATCCTCGTCGGAGTCCACGGTCGCTGGAGAATGGAGTCTGAAAGAAGTCTCCTCGTCAGAGAACTGGGTCTCTCCCATTTGGCACAGAGAATGGTACACTACTCTGGAGTACCTATAATACCACATGAAAACTCTTGCCAACATGGCATAGGGAATGGTCCTCTACTCTGGAGTCCCGATGGCTCACATGAAAACTCTGGCCGAAACAACAAGAAAGATGATGGGGACCACGACAAAAGATGGCATACATATGCATATCTGAAAAGAAGACCCCATACTTGTGCGTGTCTGAAACTGGAGAATCGGAAACTTCTGAACGTCGAGTCTGAATAACTGAATCTGTAGAGTCTGAAAAATGACTGGCCTCTGAAATCTGACACCTAAATCTGGAACATGACCCGTTACTCTACATATACTCCCCCTTTCTCCCGTACTAGTTGGAATAGATGACAACGACTATGTTGGCAGAAGACAAGATAATATGGGGGTAAAACATGAATATTCTAAAAAAAACTTGCGGCTTTTCTTCATTTCTTTTTGTAAGCCGTCAAACATTTTTTTGAAAACACACATTTTTTTAAATCCGTTTCAACATTTTTTTCGGCTTTTCCTTTTCTTTCCTTTTTTTTAAAATTGCGTTCGACTTCACTTGTACGCGACTCTTTTTTTTCTTTTCTTTTTCTTGTGAAACAACATACGGTCCAATTTTAGGCCCAAACTCTTCTCTCTCAAAACTTCTTTCTCCCCCCTTTTTTCATTTAACACTCCTCACAGCTCATACAGTTGGGCCTCAAATATGCAGAAATTTTTTTTTACTTGCCTCTCTCCAATTTTTTTAAATCCACAACCCAAACAAATCCCCCCTTTTTATTTTTAACGCCAACGGTCTGTGGGTTTTTTTATAATGGGGCCCGATACCCTAGGGTTCGCAACGTGGGAACCCTCTTTCTTTTGATGCCCGTTGCCCCCCAGATTGGGGCTTCATTGGATGCTGCCGCCGCCACCGAATAGATCGGGAAGAGGGAGCCGTAGAGGCCTCCGCCTGGAGATGCGGTGTGGCTGGTGCGCACGAGAGAGGGCGTGCCTGGAGATCTTGAATCGCCGCCAAAGGCTGAAAGGCTGAAAGAGGGGGTGTTTCGGCGGCCCGGTGGGGAGGCCTGCGCGAGTGCGCGCGTCGCCTAGGAGGCGGCAGTGCTTCCACCTGGATCAGCCTGGAGTTGCGTCACTGCTTCTGAGATTCATGGTACGGAGGACCATCATCGCTGCACCTGATCGATCAAGGAGCCTGCCTCTGGGGTGCACGCGCGAACAAGAGGTCCTGCGCTGCTAGGGTTCCCAGATGGAACTATTTTTCCTTTTTTTGTGAAGTCACCGCCCCAGCAGGAGGAGCGACATCGATCGGAGGGGTGCCGCAGGTCAGGAGCATTGATCTAGTGCACCACCATATGCAGATGGAGGTGATGCCGCCATATGCGCCGCCAAATCTTCTTGTTGCGCGAGACCTGGAGTTGCGCGGGTCGCCATGGTCTTCGTTGGTTCTCGCGCATGACCTGTTGTCTCAAGGAGGGTGCGGCCTGGATTGCTGTTGCACGTTGTGGCTGGAGGTGCCTTGAAACCCATCTGATTGGCTAGGGTTTCTTCAGTTATTTGAAGCCCTTTTCAGAGGCAAGGGGTTTCTGATGAAATCCGTCCGAATAGCATCAATAATCTTCATAGCAGCATGCAACATTGAGCAAAAAATAGGGTTACATAGAAACCCTAAACTTGAACAATCTCTCATATAATAATTTTTCAAAAAAGCTAACATCAAAATCGATTCTCGAATAAGAATAAACAATACATCCTCGAGAATCGAACCCGCTCTGATACCATGTTAGAAAATAGGAAGGGGAAGCGGAATCATAGAATAAGGATAAAGAAACTTGGAACACAAGAAATTTAACGTAGAACCCTACTCCCTAAGGAGCGGGATGAAACCACGGGAGAATGCCCAGAGGGCTGGTGTGTCTATTGCACTTTTCTCAATGGATACAGGAGGTCTGGAGCTCCTTATATAGCCTCTACGAAGCCTCCAAGTCCCACCACTGGTGGATGTGGGACTAAACTCTTGGATGGGGTAAATGGATCCTGGAGAGATCTATTTACCCATTTCCCATACATATGCGCGCAACCAAATACTCCAACACTTTTGTACCAGGAGGTTCTACAATGGATTCTATGTGGTTTTGGTCATGGAAGGTGCTGATTTCAGTGAAGGTTTTCGTGTGGTTACTGATACGCAGGAGACTGATGACGTGGGCTAGATTCACCCATCTTTTAGGGTAACAATGCGTCTTGTGCTCGTTGCGAGATGGGGACAGAAGATTTAGACCAGTTTTTCTTTGATTGTGCGGAATCCAGGGTGATGTAAGCTAGTCTTGCCATCCCTGCGGTGGTAACCAGTTGCTTGTCTGACCTCTGGGACTCTCTTGGTACGAATTGGCATGGTCCACATAGCTATCAATCCCTCGTTGCAGTGGTCTGGAATCTAGTGTTTTTGGCTGGCAAAGAATGGGCTCATCTTCTGGCAATGGGGACTTTGTGGGGGAAAATGTAATGGAGCCTGCTAAATATTTATCTAGTTCTCGGTCCTTGTATTTTTCTGTTACTTTTGGTATTAGCTATGTACCTTTAAAACTTGTGGATATATGAAGAAATTTTTGGGCGTGCAGCTTACCGGTGAACGTATTTTTTTGCCAAAAGAAACATCTTTCAATACCATGTGTCCCTTTTTTGTTGCAAGATTTTATCATCTGATATCAGTTGGAATGTATCTTATGCAGTTTGAGTCTGCCATTGCCTGTCAACCAGAACCAGAATTTGGCAATGAACATCCGGGATCTAAAATTTTGACTAAACTGGAGAAGACTTTACCGACTTCTCTGCATGTGGCATTCATTATTCTGCACCTCCTGGAGATGACAGGCCTTGTAAATCTAATAAAGAAAGCTTGGAGCACGAGGCACGTATAGTTGTTTAAATTAGTTAATTTACTGATCATTTTAGGTGGTAGAAATAATTTACCTTATTGTGGAGTAATTTTTCCAGCTTGAGTGTGAGATGGAGCATCGAGAGACAGATACTCAGAGTCCTGAGGGCCTCCAAGGTCATATTCTTTCAAGTTTAGGATGTATTTATGCGATTTTAATCTTCCCATTTTTGAATCCCACCCCCGCGAGCGTTAACACAGCGTCATTTGATGAAATATCTTAAACCATGGACATTTGCCTCTACAATGTCTTATAACTACACTGACATCAATCTTTTTCCTTGGATTATTCTAAAAAATACAATGTTAAGGTTAATTTTTGAAGACTCCTTTTCTTACAGAACAACCAACATCTGCCAATGATGCTACATCTGTTATAAGCGCTCTAATGGGTGTGAATGGAGATGCAGCGACTTTGGGTGTCAACCTAGTCGAAAATGATAAGGTTTGCTATCATGATAAGGTTTCCTATTTTCCTCTGTATAATCATTTTTATCTTTTGCTGATTGGAACAAAGCGTGTACTGCTTATTTTTGCTGTTTTTGATATTCTTATAATCTGTTCATTGGCAGGCAGCTGCTTTTTTCCTCCTGTTTCAATAGTTATATATGTTACATATACTAATGTGTATACCCTGCTTCACTGGGGCGGGGAAGAAATTTGTGCATCTGAATGTAACACCGAAAGACAGTAGATATTTGAAATAGTTCTCCATATTGATGCTAACAGATGGTATCACACAAAAAAAACTAGTAATAGTTATAATATTGAAAATATGGATTTTGATAGGGATGACCCTGGAACCTTCTCTTACGACACAACACTAAAACCTTTGTAATTATACCACAACCCCTGTAAGTTACACCGCAACTCCTGAAATATTGTTGACTCTTACACCACCACCTTTGGCCAGGGGCATATGTGCTATTACTCTAGAAACTTAATAAAATGAAATCGTCTACAACAAAAATAATTCCCGAGTAAACAAGATGGCACTAGTTAATTAGATATATTTCCGAGGAATGCTATCTAGGTATGCAATTAATACTATTAGTTGACCAGACGTGATACCGTGTTTCTGTACCATTTAATTGTGGAGAGAAAATGATGAATTGAATTATGTTGGAGCCTTGGAGTTCTCTTATATAGGGGAGAACTCCTGTTGGGCAAATTACATAGTAGATACGAAAAGAAAGGAAATACATGAAATAAGACAAGGTAAATAATCTCTCAACACTCCCATCAAGATGGATCATAGATATCAATCATGTTCAACTTGGAATAACACCTCTGGAATGGCCTTCTGGCTAGGGCCTTGGTGAACATATTTGTTGTTTGTTCCCTTGAGCTGATGTCGGAAGTAGAGATAAAGCCATTCTGAATCATGTCACAAGTGTAGTGATAGTCAACCTCAATTTGCTTGGTCCTGTCATGGAAGGCTGGGTTATTGATACTGAAAAAAGCTGCTTGGTTGTCACATTGTTGATGCATGGGAAGAGATGCAACAATAGTTAGATCAGTCAAAATGAATCTGACCCACATCTCAGTACTCCTTTGTGCGATGGCTCTTTACTCTGACTCTGCACTAGATCTAGGCAACCACAATCTGCTTCTTGCTATTTTGGACACTAAAGAACTTCTTATGAACATTGCAAAACTTGAGGTAGGTTTCCATGTCCTTGGGACTTCCTGCAAAATCTGCATCTGCAATTGATTTAACGACGATGGATGTGCCTCTGCTTAAGACAATCCAGTACCGGAGTTGACTTCAAGTACAAATGAATCATATGAACTGCTTCCATATGTGCCTGTTTAGGCTGCTCCATAAACAAGCTTACTCTGCTCACTGCAAAAGATATGACTGGTCTAGCAATGGTCACATATAGGAGCTTCCCAACGAACTCCTTGTACCACCTCTTGTCTACCTCCTCTGTATCATCATCATCATATAACTTCATGTTGAGGTCCATGGGATTAGTGACTGGCTTGCAATCCGCCATGCCTGTCTCAGAGAGAAGATCAGTAACATACTTCTTCTAGGTCATAAAAAGGCTCTAGTTGTTCATTCTCAAACTCAAGTCCTAGAAAGTAACATAAATTGCCAAGATCCTTGGTGATACGCTATTGTCCAAGGAAATCCTTATCCGCACGGTTGCTCTGCACATCATCCGCTATAACAGTAATATCATGAACATAGATTAGCAAGTATACCTCTTCGAGTCTTCCGAACAAACAATGAATGATCTGCAATTGATCTCACAAATCCTAGCTCTATCAAGTCTGATAGCTTCTGAAACCCTGCTCTTGGACTCTGCTTAAGCCCATACATAGCCTCATGAAGTCCACAAACATGTTGACCGTGGTTTAGGAAAGCGATATGTGTATGCGTTCGGACAGGTCACCGTATAGCGATAAAGCAATATGCAGAGGCATATGCGAGTATATGCGGTTCTGCGCGATTTTCTAATATTTTATTTAAAATTTAATAAATATCCACAAAAGGTGACTACAACTGAACTTATAATTAATGTGGTTCAACATAAGATCTAAGAAAAAATGACTTTCATGTCTTGCTCAAAATAATCTCTACCAATAAAAAATAGTAAAACGTCCATGTAGATTTTTTATATCTTTAACGTTGGACTTATTTTCTTCCTATCCTAAAACTAATGTGCCCCTCTTTTATTTAAATGGACTTATTTTCTTCCTCACCTACACTCCTTAAACTTTTAAGGTGTTCCTAAATCCCCCTTCTACTTAGTTTTTTCATGGATTGGTTGGATCTCCTTATAGACCTCATCTTACCATAAAGATGTATATTATATTAGATATACACAATGAAAACAAATGAGAAAGCATGGATGATGACACTAAATTAAAGTTATTCCTCATGAGAAGAAGGAAAGGTACATCAACATGTTGACCCATGTCAAGGTTGCAGAAAGCGGTAGTCGGTACTCGGTCGGTGGGGTCACTGACTAAGGATTAATCGACAATCAGACGACTAATCGGATTTAATCGGTCATTAGTTGGTTTTGACTTTTTCAATTATTTTAACTATATAAATCTATTTTTATACACATATTCTTATATATTTACATTGATTTATACATTTTCTATATTATCTTAATGAAATAAACGAAGTAATTGTCTTTAAATATAACGTTAAGCATATTAGAATAAGTATTCTTTTAAAAAAATCGAAAAGAATTAAAAAATAAAAAATCTTTATGTAAAAGTCGGTCGAGTAGTCGGGCGACCAGGCCGACTAGTCGGGTTGACCGACTAGGCCTAGTCGAGTCAGCTACCCCCGGCTAGACTAGTTGGGCGGACTAATCAGCCTAGTCGGCCAACTTTTACAACAATGACCCATGTGACTTTTTTATTCCTATTTTTGGAGAGGTAGTCCTTATGCCGAAAATAGCACATTATCCAATATTTTCCTCACAGGAAAATGTCAGCTTACACGGTGATTTCATGAATTTGAGCCATGCTGATACAAGTTTCTAGAATTGGCCATGATGAAATATCTCAAGCCAGGCACTTCATTTTAGGGGGGAGCAAAGGATGTTTATAGCCTTATAGACTAGCACATTTATTAGGAAGGAAAATACAATCCTGGATAGGCGATCTCTTTAGTTCAAAAACGATGCAAAATTATCTACCAACAGAGAGATGACAAGAAAAATAGTAGCAAGAAGTTAGTGGTAAGAAAAAACAATTCGATCAGGAAATGAATAGCATGAAAAAAATCCAACCAGGAAATCGGTAACAAGATTAAAACAAAAAAAACGTGAAAAAATTGGGAATAGAGTTTACGGGAGGTGAAGGAGTTCTATAGTCCACTGTCTACAATATATATATATAACTCTCTCTGATTGAATATACCGAAGTTCTTCGTATTTGCACCTCGACTCTCCATTTTAGGCGCACAATGACTCGTTTCGATCGTCTCTGAACAATGATTAATACGAGTATAATATTCATATACGTAGAGAATATTTGTAGTCGGTGTATCATTTTCTTTATTGTTATTTTCTCTATAGCCTCTTATGTAATTTACCCACGGGTCCTCTCTTTATAAGAGAGCCTAGGGTTCTATGGAATAAACAGATTGCTCATTTCCACCAACATGGTAAAAGCCCCACACCGCCGTCGCCCCTCTCTCCCTCTCTCTCCAACTCTTGGCGGCACCGCCGACCCCTCCTTCCCGCTGCCGAGAGCCTCCAGCGCCGCCATCGGCCTCTCCTCGCCGGCAACCCTCCTCCTCGTCACCGGCAACCTTCCCTTCCGTCGGCACTCTTCCTGCTGGCCTTTGACGCCGTCGGCCCTTCAATGCCGCCGTAGGGAACCTTCACCGTCGGGTTCCCTTCTCTCCAGAGCTGACACTCCTTCCTCCGTCGGCCACTATCTCTCCATGGATTTGAGTGCATAAAAGTGTACATATGCACTCAAATCCTATCAAGTTTATGTAGACACTGGTTTCTCGTCTATAATCCCTAGTTTTCGTCTTCGGCAACATGTCAGAAAGTAAAGTCGATATGCCCTCCATAGGCGCATCCAAAGGTCCAGCACCAATAGTCAAGATGGATGGGACGAACTATGAGCTCTGGGTGATGCAGTTCATGAGTCTCATGAAGTCGAACGGTAAGAAGCATATACTTACCGAGGAAGAGCCGACAAAGAATGCTGGGATCTATGCCTCCTGGGAGGCCGATGATTCTTATGCCAAGGTTTGGCTATCAGGAACACTGTCGATGGAGATTGCCAATGATGTCCTCCATAAGCCCACCGCCAAGGCGATGTGAGATATACTGGCTGCTACATATTCACAGGTGCGGAACGAGACCAAGATGTTACAGCTCCAGCATGACATTTTCACGATGAAGCAGAATGGGCGGCCGATTCACTTTTTGTATACGTCCCTGAGGGGGATGTTTGAGAAACTATATAGCACTATACCACTCACGGCTACTCCTGAGCAGCAGAAGACCTCCCGGAATGCTACCATGGTGGGAGTACTACTAGCAGCACTTGATCCTGAGTATGAGGCAGCCCGCTCTCAGATACTTGCCGATGCTACTATTCCTCCTATGGAGGTAGTTTGCCGGAGGCTCAACCACATCTCTGTTTCTTCCAGCACATCTACTCCATCCCCTTCGTCGATGGCTGTATCGCGAGGGAGAGGTGGTCAATCTTCCTTTTCTGGACGTGGACCTCGTGGCCGAGGAGGTTGTTTTCTCCAGCCGTGCACTTTCTGTCATCGCACATGTCACTCAGAGGATACATGCTATTCCAAGCATGGGTTTTCAGCATCGGCGCGTGTAGCCGAGCATGTTACATCTCCGTCAGCATCCACTCCAGATCACCGGTTCGAAGAGCTTGTGGCGCGCCTGCGTGATATTATGCCTCAATCATCTACTGATTCTCCAGGTAGATCTTCAGACATGGCCGCTTCGGCATTTGCCGGTACTTTTGCCGCTGTCAGTACCTCAGGTAGTGCTACTGCTTTTACATCCTATCATGATCTCTCAGATTGGATTATGGATTCTGGCACCACCCATCACCTCTGCCGTGACAGAGATGGACTTGAGTCATACAGAGACATTCCACCTGGATGCTCAGTGCTCATAGCTGATGGGACTCATTCCCCCATTATTGGAGAGGGGGAGATCACCTTGTCACCGTCTATGCATTTACAGAATGTTCTACATGCTCCTGAGTTTTCCATGAATCTATTATCCATTAGTCAGATTACGAAGGATTTGCACTGTCGCGCTATATTTGACCCATCATCTCTCATTTTTCAGGACATACTAACGGGCATGGTGATTGGCTGTGACTCTGAGCAGAATGGTCTCTATCGTCTGGTCTGGAATTCATATGCTGGCGTCTCTTCCCATTCAGCCGGATCAGTCTCTCCGTACACCTGGCATCTACGCTTTGGTCACCTCCCCCTCAAAAAGATGTGTCATCTCTTGCCTCAGATCTCTCTCCGAGTTCGTCTTTTCGTTGTGAAGCCTGTCAGTTGGAAAAGCATCATCGTTCTAGCTTCCCTAGTCGCCAGTGTCGGAGCAGTAGCTCTCCATTTGAATTGTTTCATAATGATATTTAGGCAGGTTCTATCTGGTTGCAGTGTTGTAAAAGTCGGCCGACTAGGCCGACTAGTCGGTCCGACTAGTCGAGTCGGGGGGGTACCCGATTCGACTAGGCCAAATCGGCCAATAGTCGGTCAGACCCGATTAATCGCCCGATTAGTCGGCCTAGTCGGCCGACTAGTCGGCCGACTTTTGCATAGAGATTTCTTGGCTGACTTTTGCTTAGAGAAAATTCTGTATACTTCTGTACTTTAAATTATAGTTTTTCATCAAGATATAAAATATCAACTAATTAATATACTATCCTGGATAATTTTACTTAAAACTTTGTGATTTAATTTCATGTTGGTTAACTTATATAAGATTAGAATTGTGTTTATTACGCCTAAATGTTCGTTAACTTAGATACTTGTTGATTTGCATGATAGTTAGGTAACTTAGGTTATTTACCTTTTGTGGTTATTGATTAGCTTTGTATTAATTTATTTCTAACTTCAACTCATGCTATGTACCAAATATTTTGTCCGTGCTATAAACCAAACATTTTTAATCTTAACTTGCTTCGTTTTTCTTCTGTTGCTATAATTTTTTAAGCTCTCAAAAATATTAAAACTGCTAAATATATGAATATAAATGAGAGTATATGTTATAAAACTTGATTTATATATTTAAAATAATTAAAAAATTCAAAACCGACTAATGCCCGACTAAATCCGATTACTCTCCCGACTGCCGATTAATCCTTAGTCAGTGACCCTGCCGACCGAGTACCGACTGCCGACTTCTGCAACCTTGTCTGGTTGTAGTTGATGACTTTTCTCGTGTATCGTGGGTATTTCTTTTAAAGAATAAATCTGAAGCAGGGGATGTTATTAAAAATCTTATCATTGAAGTACAGAATGTTTTTTCTTCTTTGGTCAAATATGTTTGTACGAATAATGCATTGGAATTCTGCACTCGTTCTCTCTCCCATTTCTTTTCGTCTAAAGGTATTATTCATCAAACCACCTGTACTTACACATCTCAACAGAATGATGTGGAAGAGAGAAAATATCGTCAACTTCTTGATATCACTCGAACCCTGCTTATCCAGAGTTGTGCACCTATCACTTTTTGGGGGATGTTGTCCTTACGGCATGCTACCTTGTTAATAGGATGCCGTCCTCTGTTCTTGGTGAGAAAATTCCTCTTTCTGTTATTTTCCCAGATAAGGAGTTGTTTTCTCTTACCCCTCGTGTATTTGGTGCTGTTGCTTTTGTTCACCACTTGTCTCTTGGACTTGACAAACTCTCTCCTAGAGCCGTCAAGTATGTCTTTGTAGGTTCCTCTCGGACTCTGAAGGGTTATCGTTGTTATGACCCTACAACCGGAAAATATTTTATCAGTACTGATGTTACATTTTTTGAGTCCGTTATGTACTTTTCCCCTGCAGGTGACAGGTTATCTAATGATGACGTCTATGTTCCTCTTCCTCCTAGTCTGAGTCCACCTGTGTCCGTTCCTGTCCCGGTTGTCACGCCGACGTCATCTCCACCATCGCCACCACCACCACAACCACCTATCCCACCATTACCTAAATTCTATATATGTCAGTCAGGTCCTTCTCAGGCGGCACGTCAAGCATCCATCACGCCTCAGGCATGTTCAAATGCTATTACTAATGATGGGTCAGATAATGTGCATGTGCAGGTTTCTTCTTTGCAGGAGAAGGATGCACCATCGAGTACAGTGGACGATGATCTTGATGTCCCCATTGCTATTCGGAAGCAGAAACGGACTTGCGCGTCTTATCCCTTTGCTTCCCAGGTTTCCTTTCACCGTCTCACAGGTGACTTCCAGAGATTTGCTGCGGTTTTGTCTTCTGTGGAGATACCACGGACGTATCAAGAGGCTATGAAAATTGACTGCTGGAGATTGGCTATGGAAGAAGAAATGCATGCTTTAGAGTCCCGTGGTACATGGAGCTTGGTTGCCGCTCCATCTGGCGCTTCTATTGTTAGCTGCCAATGAGTGTTCACAGTAAAGTACCATGCAGATGGCAGTCTTGACCGGTACAAAGCACGACTTGTTGCGAGAGGTTTTACTCAAACCTATGGCGTGGACTATTTGGATTGATTCTCTCCAGTGGCCCGACACTCTACTCTTCACATTCTTCTTTCTGTTGCTGTGGTACATGACTGGTCCATATTTCAACTTGATGTCAAGAACACATTCTTGTATGGAGATTTGCAGGAAGAAGTCTACATGCAGCAACCACCGGGGTTTGCTGCTGAGGGGGAGAATCATATGGTGTGTAGACTTCACAAGGTGATATATGGCCTTAAACAGCCCAAGGGTGTGGTTCCAGAAGCTTTCCAACCTAATTGAACGACAGGGATTCAAAAGATCAAATGCGGACCACTCGTTGTTCATTCAGAAGACTTCTAGAGGTATGGTTGTCATCATGGTATATGTTGATGATATTTTGGTCACAGGAGATGATGTTTAGGGAGTAGAGATGGCAAAAGCATTCTTGGGCCGTCTGTTTGTCACGAAGGCTCTTGGTACCCTAAGATATTTTCTGGGGTTGGAATTTGCCAGGAATGCACAGGGTCTGGTGATGACCCAAAGGAAATATATTACAGATTTGCTGGTTGAAACGAGCATGGTTGGATGTAGACCATCGAGCACTCCTATGGATCCAAGTATGAAATTGTATGACAATGACACTGAAGAGGTGGACAAGAGAAGATATACAGAGATGGTGGGTAAGCTTCTTTACATCGCCATAACTCGACCCGATATTGCTTTTGCAGTAAGTCGAGTGAGTCAATTTACGGAGCAGCCAAGACAGGTACATATGGATGCTATATACATGATACTGAGGTATCTAAAGTCTTCTCCAGGCTCAGGGTTGCTGTTTAGAAAGAACATAGATTTATCTATTTCAGCTTGTGCTGACACAGACTATGCAGGGTGTCCTAAGGATCATAAGTCTACTTCAGGCTTTGCAGTTTTTGTGGGGAGCTCTCTGGTTTCTTGGAAAAGCAAGAAACAAACTGTTGTGGCGAGATCCAGTGCTGAATCTGAATATAGGGCCATGGCGCAAGCAAGCACAGAGATGATGTGGGTTCGACCGTATTAGAAGACTTGCTTATAGATGTACCTCTACCCATGCAGCTACAGTGTGACAATCAAGCAGCTTTGTTTATTGCCAACAATCCAGCATTTCACGAAAGAACAAAATATATCGAAGTAGACTGCCACTACATTAGAGATATGATCTAGAAGAGCTTGATTTCTACTTCACATGTTAGTTCAGAGGAACATGCCGCCGACATTTTTACCAAGCCATTGCTTAGAGGACCTTTTCAGAGTTGCTCTTCCAAGCTGAGCATGATTGATATCAGTGCTCCTTCTTGAGGGGGAGTGTAGAGAATATTTGTAGTCAGTGTATCTTTTTTTATTGTTATTTTCTATAGCCTCTTATGTAATTTACCCACGGGTCCACACTATATAAGAGAGCCTAGGGTTCTATGGAATAAACAAATTGCTCATTTCCACCAATAATATACTTTTGGTCGGGTTTGAATCCCAGAAGTTTTCGATATACAATTTTTGATTTGGGGTTAAATTTTGTGAAATTAAAATGTTGAACGATCTCCGATTGGCGAACAATCAATTCCGTTGTTCTTATTTCGTTAAATCGGGTTTTTGGGTGGTCTCAGTTTGTTTTGCGATTTCCGAATTTGCGTCGCGACTTTTGCGACCGAACGAATTTTGATCCGCGATCAAAGTGGATCGATTTAGGCTATTTAATATTGATTGGTAATTTTATTGGATAAATCGAGTCCTAATAGGGTCAGATTCGGGTTTGTTCAGACCCATATGTTACATTCGTGCCTTCCTTCTCCACACGGTTCGCCTTCCACTCCATGCCAAACCCGAGGCGATCGATCTGCATCGAACCTCGTGAAACCTGCTGCTTTGTGCCTTCTCGCTGCATCTTTCCGAGTTCCCTTCCCGTCAGTCTTTGGTGCCGCCATGTGCTCTTTCACCACCTCCGACCAAGTCTGACCTGATTCACCACCCAGGGCCTCCATTTATCTAGGGACACGTCGAAGCCCGCCATGGCCAACTTGACCTCTAGGGACTGACTACGGAAGAACAACTTCCTCCAACCCAACTCCTGCGAACTGAGTTTCTGTACTCGGACAACCAATTCTGTGTCCCTCCTAGACACACAACTGTCGTACCCAATCCCAATCACCGACACCACCCCTGAGAAGATCTCTCTCAACACTTCCACTCATCTCCAAATTAAAGGGATATCACGCACCCGCACCATGCTCAGGTATCGAAAATTCAAGCGACCGTCGAAGTTGTTCGGGGCCACCATTGCAGTAGAGAGTTCTTGTTCTCGTACGTCCGCAACATCTCCTTCGCCTCATGTTCCTTAAGGCCCCATGCCATCACTCGCCACGGGCTCAACATAGTTATATAACCGTTGAACCGGTCGCCTGTTGCCGCTCCCCCATCTGATGTGCCGCAGAAAAGGGTTTGAGAGCCGCCTCCTCCACCAATTAGCACCGTACCTTCCCGCTCTGGCTCCTTCGATCGTGTCACCGTCTTGTCAACACCGAAATCGCACGCTCTCTCTCTTGATATGGATTATCTCTTCTTCTTTAAGATAGTTGATATTTGCGATATCATTTTTTCTTCATGTTTGCATATATACCCTCTTGTCATTCCTTTCCTTCTTTGACGAAGGCCTTTTACTTAATATCATGTTTTGTAATCGACTCAAGCATTTATAAGGTTCTGTCTCTCTTTAAAAAGTTTATAAAGAAAACAATATTTGTGCCCTAAAGATATCTTCTAAGATTTTGCAGTTTTTCAAATGGAGCTTTTTTCGAATTGAATGTGCTAAATTCAATATTACACATTTCTCTTTCGATTCAACAAAAATTGTTTATGTGTCCTTGAATATTCTTCTTTCTTCGAATATAATAATATAACTCTTTTTAAATTTTTATCATTTTATATAGGTAAGTTAACTCTAAAACTTCATGTGATATCTTATCATGCAACAAATTTTGTATTATTTTATTATTGCATTAAGTATGTGGAAATGATTGAAGTGAAAAGATATATATTCTATCGTAGCCCTAGAGATCTCTTATATAGGGGAAAAGCTTTAAGGGAAATTTACATAAAGTAGACAGAAGAAATAAGAAAACTACAAAATAAAGATAATGAGATATAAATATCTCAACACTCTCCCTCAAGCTGGAGCATATATCTCTATCATGCTCAGCTTGGAACAACAACAGTGAAAGGGACCCTTAGCAAGAGTTTTGGTAAACATATCTGCAATCTGATCAGCTGAAGCAATATGAGAAGTGGAAATGAGTCCCTTCTGGATTAGATCAGAGGTGTAATGGTAGTCTACTTCGACGTGCTTTGTTCTTTCATAGAAGGTGGATTATTAGCTGTTAATAAAGTGGCTTGGTTATCACATTTGAGGTGTATAGGAAGAGGCACCTCAATAGTTAGATCAATCTAAACAGACTTGACCCACATCATTTCCGTACTCCCTTGATCCATGACCCTATACTTTGATTCAGCGCTAGATCTAGCCACAACTGTTTGTTTCTTACTCTTTCATGACACCAACGAGCTACCTACAAACACATTGATGCTTGAAGTGGACTTTCTGTCCTTAGGGCGACCGACATAGTTTGCATCCGCACATCCAGTAACTGTAAGACATGTGCCTCTTCTGAACAGAAGTCCTGCACCTGGAGAAGACTTCATATACCTCTAGATCATGTTAACTGCATCCACATGTACATGTCTGGGATGCTCCATAAACTAGCCGACTCTACTAACAACAATCATATATCAGTCCTGGTGATAGTGACATACAATAACTTCCCTACTAGCTCTATGTACCGTCTCTTATCCACCTCCTCAGAATCATCATCATAGAGCCTAGCATCGGGATCCATTGGAGTAGTAGTAGGTCTACTTCCTGTCATGCCCGTCTCAGATAGGAGGTCATCAATATACTTCCTTTGCGTCATTACCATACCATGTTCATTTCTTGCAAACTCTAGGTCAAGAAAGTAACATAGCTTGCCCAGGTCCTTGGTCACAAACTATTGTCCAAGGAAATCCTTAGCTGCCTGAATGCCCTATTCATTGCTGCTTGTCACAATAATGCCATCAACGTGGACTAGAATAGCAACGGTGCCTCTTTGGGTTCTCCTAACAAAAAGAGAATGATCTTCAGTAGATCTGACAAGCCATGCTGTTCAATCAACTTTGAGAGCTTCTGAAACCAAGCTCTTGGACTCTGCTTAAGGCCATATATGGCCTTATGAAGTCTGCACACCATACTCGACTCCTATCAATAGCAAACCCCGTTGGCCATTGCATGTAAGCTTCTTCTTGTAGGCCCCTATACGAAAATACATTCTTGACATCTAATTGGAATAGCGGCTAGTTGTACCACATCAACAGTAATAAGAATCCGCAACGTAGAATGACGTACAACTGGAGAAAAAGTTATCCTGATAATCTACCCCACAGGTTTGGGTGAACCCACATGCAACAAGTCTGGCCTTATACATGTCCACAATACCATTCGCGCAGTGCTTTACTGTAAACACCCATTTGCTTCCAACAACAGATGCACCAGGTGGAGTCTGTACAACACTCCTCGTACCACGAGACTGTGATGCTGCCATCCTCTCGTCCATAGTCAGATGCCACTGACTACTCTGCAATGCCTCCACATAGGACTGTGGTATCTTTACAACCGACATATCCACAATAAACCTCTGAAAATTCTTTGAGAGTCGTGTTAGAGAAACATGGGAAGCAAGAGGATACATAGTGCATACACACCTTTTCTTCTGTAGGGCAATAGGCACATCAAGGTCCTCAGCTTCCTCAGTAGATGAGACTGGATCATCTAAGACATTATGCACATCAAGTTGCACACGTAAATCACCAGTGCCATTAGTTGAACTCAAATGCTTAGAACATACCTGTGATGTGTTGGTTGATTTAGGAGGCACAAGAACACGAGGTCGGCGCTGGTAAACCTGGGGAAAGAAGGTCGGTGTGACATGCGTTGTTGGAGGTGGTGGTGGTGGAGGAGGTGATGTAGTAGAGCATGGAGTAGACGAAATCGGAGATGGAGGCATGTATACCTCTTCTCCATTCTCCGAAGAAATGAGCTTGTCATTTGTAGGAGAGAAATACATAATAGACTCAGAGAAGGTGACCTTGACACTAACATATTGTCTTCGTAGAACAAGATTAAAGCAACGGTATCCCTTTTGGGTCCTGGAATACCCAACAAAGACTCGATGGTCAGATTCTGAGTCTTCAGTTGACTCACACTCCAGCCCCTTCGTCCTCCTCACCTGCACGGCATGAGAAGCAACGTCCTCGACAGCAGTAGTTGTGCGCGTTGGGTTGATATTGTCCGTAGTGCCCTGTAGCGTTGAGTCGAGTTTCTTTTTGTTTATCCAAGCTGAGCATTACATGCTCCAGCTTGAGGGTGAGTGTTAGAGTATTTGTTATGTGCGTCATGAGTTGTAGCAGGGTAAATGGATCCTGGAGGAGATCCATTTACCCCATCCAATGTTTAGTCCCACATCGTCCAATGGTGGGACGTGGAGGCTCTGGAGAGGCTATATAAGGAGCTCCAGACCTCCTGTATCCATTGAGAGAAAAAGCAATGCATAACACGCCCCTTTGAGGGCTTCTCCCGTGGTTTCATCCCACTCCTCACGGAGTAGGGTTCCACGTAAAATCATGGTGTTCCCATGTCTATGTTTCTTGTTATTATGCTCTGTTTTATCATTCCGCTTCCGCTTACGATTTTCTAACAGTGGCGTAGGCTCCAAATACACTAACGCCCCCCCTCAAGCTGGAGCATGCAATGCTTAGCTTGGACAAACAGAAAGAAACTCAACTCACAATACATGACACTACAAGCAATATCAACTCAATACCTACAACTGTCGGCTGCTATCGAGGATGTTGCTTCTCATGACGTGCATGTGAGGAGGACGAACGAGCTGGAGTGCATATGATACCACATGAAAACCCTTGCCCACATGGCATAGGGAATGTCCTCTACTCTGGAGTTCCTATGGCCCACATGAAAACTCTGGCGAAAACAACAAGAATAATGGGGACCACGAAACTGAATAATGTCGTGCGTCTTGAAATGCAGACTCGGAACTTGACGTCGAGTTTGTACATTTGACAACTGTAGAATCTGGGATGAACTGGCTGGTATGGATAATCTGACTGGACCTGTGACTCTACACAATACTCCCCCTTTCTCCCATACTGGTCGGAATAAGCCGTCATAATTTCTCATCTTTTCTTCTTAATCATCTTTTTTTTGGCTATTTTCATTTTTTAGCCATGCCTTTTTTTTAACATAAGCTGCTCACATTTTTTTATCGGCTTTTCAAATCATATTTTTTTTAAAACCGTTTTTTTAAATGAGGCCGCTCTCTCATTTTTTTTCAATAGACATCCACACTTTTTTTTCAAACCAGCCCCCTTGGGCTTTGAACAACGGCCGAAGCAAATTTTTTTAAACCATTCGGCCCAACTTGGGCTCTCAACGAAATAACCCTCAAGATTTTTTTATAAGGCCGATGGTCCCCGCCTTATGATTCCCACGATGGGAACCCCTTCTCAACCATGTCGCTGCCCTATGGGGTTCCTTCTCCGCTGCCTGCGGATGTGCTGTGGGCGATTGGTGATGGAGGGGTGTCGCATGGATTGGAGCTCCGTTGGCTGGAGCTCGCGTGAGGAGGAAAACTTGCGCTGCCAGTTCATGAGGTGTGCAGGGCTAGAGTCGCCGCCTTCGCACGATCTCACCAAGGAATGGGGGTTGGAGGAGAGCGGTGCTCTGTGAATCGACAATTCGCCAACGGGGGTAATGGAGATGTCACTGTCGCCTGGGCATCGGGCTGGAGCCGTTTCACAAATAAGGGTCACTTGGAGGATCGCGCGATGATCTGGGCACGTGCTAGGGGCTCCGATTGCCAGGCCTTGTGCTGCCTGGACATGGAGGAGAGGATCGGAGGAGTATCGCCTGCTCTTCTGCCGTGCCTTCGCCAATGGATTGGAGGTCCTTGTGTGCAGCACTTGGCGATGTTGCTCGCCGCCTGCTGCCCTGTGATGCTTCTTGGATGATGGGTTCCGGACGATAAAGCGCTAAGTCGATGGTTTCCAGGCGATGGATTCCATGCGATAAAGCCCTATCGAAGGCAATGGGTTAGGGCTTCGCTTGGGCCTGCGATGGACGTGCGCTACAGCCTTGTGATGCTCCTCGAACTCACGTGCCGCCCTGGTGGACTGGAACATCAATCTCGCCATCCACGCTAGAGATGCTGCAGCCTTGATCAGCAGAGCTGGATCGAGAACATGATTGCTAGGGTTCCAGAAAACCCAAACAAAAAACTCTTGAACTATAGACAATAGATCTTCAAGCTAATCTCCAAGAACAGAATTTGGGTTTCAATAGAAATCCTAAAATCAAATCTCGAATCTCGACAATGTTGTAAAAATCGGTAGTCGGTACTCGGTCGGTTGGGTCACTGACTAAGGATTAATCGGCAGTCGGATGACTAATCGGATTTAGTCGGGCTTTAATCGATTTCGAACTTTTTAATTATTTTAAACATATAAATAATTTTTATATGTATATTCTTATATATTTACATAGATTCTACATTTTTTATATCATCATAATGGAACAAAAGAAGAAAATGAATCTAAATAAAACATTACGCATATTTAAATAAGTCTGCTTTAAAAAATAAAAAATAAATGGTATCTCCAAGCAAAAATCGATCGACTAGTTGGCCTTAGTCGGAATTAGTCAGTACTTGGTCGGCCACCCCACCGACTAGACTAGTCGGACCTACTAGTCGGGCCAGTCGGAGGATTTTTACAACAATGAATTTCGAATACAAAAATAAATAACATAAAGAAAATCCTCGAGAATCGACCCGCTCTAATACCATGTTAGGAAATAGGAATGCGAAAGCAAAAATAAACATTAGAACACCGGGATTTTACGTGGAACCCTATTCCCTCAAGAGCGGGATGAAACCACGAGAGAACGCTTCAGAGGGCTGATAGTTTATTGCTTTTCTCAATGGATACAGGAGGTCTGGGGCTCCTTATATAACCTCCACAGATCCTCCCAATCCCACCACTGGTAGATGTGGGAATAAACACATGGATGGGGTAAATGGATCTTGGAGGGATCTATTTACCCACCTATTTCATAAGTGACACATGCTCCAAATACCTAACAGGTACGAATGAGGAGCACTGCTTCCGATCAAGAGACTCCTGGTAAAATCCAATAGGTAGCGATGTTTTCGTTTAACCACCCCATTCTGTTGAGATGTATAAGCACAAGATGTCTGATGCACAATACCATAGTTTCTAACAAATTGAGAGAGTTGAGTACTGCAAAATTCCAGTGCATTATCTGAACGAATATACTTGATATTAGCAGAGAAAACATTCTGTATTTCATTAATAAATGACTAAACAACATGACCTATACATCAGACTTATTCTTAAGAAGAAAGACCCATGGCAATCTTGAAAACTCATCGATAGCAGCATGATAAAACCTATGCTCCTGCTGGTCTGGGGCACGACTTGGACCCCAAATATCAAATTGAATTAACTCAAAAAGATTGACTACTTCGACCCTGACGACTCTGGAATGTAGACCGATAATTCCTCCTAAGAATCCCAAGTTGATAGGTCACGCACTAAAAGTAGGGCGAGGAGAAATTTGAGGAAGAACGCAACATAGCTTTTGCAGAGGAAGATGACCAAATCGAAGATGCCACACATAGGGAGAACCAGATCCAGTATAAAGAGAAGAAACACCAGCATATGGGGATTATATCAGTCTGTAAAGACCTTGCTCTCAGCCATATCCAATCACCATGCTCGTAAGAATGTCCTGAAACACAAGAGCAAAAGGATCAAATATGGCATGACAATGTAAATCCTTGGTGATCTGACTAATGGACAGTAAATTCATAGAAATTCAGGAATGTAAAGAACATTCTAAAGTCACATTATGATAGTTAACTGCACCTCCCCCTAACTAGTGACGGAGAGTGTGTCCCATCTGCTATCACTACTCATCAACCAAATCAGATTATATGTGCTAAATTGTCCTCTATCACCACAAAGATGATGGGATGCTCCTGAATCGATAATCAATTCTGACAAATCTTCCCTGTAACAGCTAGTAAGAGCACATGCTATACGTGATGTGGACGCTGATGCTGAAGCAACTACCTCTGAGGATCCTGAAGGAGAACTGGTTGACCCTAGAGCAGGCATAATCTCCCTGAGTCGCGCTACAAGTTCATCAAATCTTTGTTCAAATGCAGGTGATGGGGTCCCAACCAACTGAGTCTGCTTTGCAACCCGTGCTGAAGTGGAAAAACCATGCTTTGAATATCATATTTCCTCAGAGTGGCTTGACCTATAGCAGTAGGAGCATGGCTGACGGGGTCGACTACCCCCTCCCCTACCACAGTTACCTCTACCACGGTACTGTATAGGGCTCCCCCTACCACGAGAGAGAGAGAGCCACAGCTGAGGAGGTCTCTGACTGCTGAACACCACCGGAAGATATAGAGATCCCGCTCAGTCTGTAGTATGCCGACTCCATTGGAGGTGTAGTAGCATCAATAAGAATCCGTACTGGAGCAGCATCATACTCAGGATCGAGGGCTGCCAGAAAAACTCCGGTCATCACCGTGTCTCTGTACGCCTTGAGTTGCTTTGGTGTGTCAGTAAAGGTAATGAACCCATGTAGCTTCTTAAACATACCCCTTAGAGAGGTGTAAAGGGTATGGAGAGGACGACCATTCTGCTTTGACATGACGATATTGTGTTGAAGTTGCAATATCTTCGACTCAATTTTCGTCGGAGAATATGTATCGGCGAGAATTTCCCACATAACCTTTGCAGTAGGCTGATTCAGTATGTCGTTGGCTATCTCCATAAACACAATCCAGATAGCCATACACACACATATGCATCATCTGCCTCCCATGAGGCATTAACCCCCGTCCTTTTACTTGGCTCGTCATTCGTGAGGATGTGCTTCTTGCCTTTACACTGTATCGGGCTCGTGAACTGCATGGCCCATAGCTCATAGTTCGTTCCATCCATCTTGACGATAAGTGTTGTACCTTTGAAGGCACTTGGGGATGAAACATCTGCGTTGTTATCTGACATGATGACAACAATAACCAAGATTGGGTCTGCAAACCGTATTACCTACGTCTACACTGGCATATGAGGGGATGGTTGTGGGTGTAGACTTGTAACACAACCTCTCCCATCCTTTGAAGCCTCCTTTGGGTAACTAGGGTGATTTTAGATGTTAACAAATACACCCTAGATACCTTTGGGTAACTAGGGTGATTTTAGATGTTAAAAAACACACCCTAGATACCTAGACAAAGAATAATAGACGTATCCTGCAAGAGGCGACACGGGCCGCGTGGCGGCGGCCTGATTCTCGGCGGAGAGCCCGGTGGCAGTGCCACGCACAGTAGCTCCCAACTCGAGGCTGAGAAGGACGCTGTTGCTGTTGTTCGGCTGTGCAACGACGGCTTGGCCACCGTTTTGGGCGGTGGGTTGCATAGGAAGGGGCTGGTGGTGCGAGAAGGTGCTAGGGTTTAGGTGGGGCGAGGATTCTAGGGCACATGCTCCGGTTTAGGACCATCGCTCTGATACCATGTGGAAAGACATGAAATGAAAAGAGATATGTTTCATTGTAGCTCTAGTGCTCTCTTATATAGGAGATAAGCTCTAAGGGATGTACATAAAGTAGATAGAAGAAATAAGAAAACTACAAAATAAAGATCATGAGATATAAATATCTCAACAAAGTACTTGGCTGGATAGTTGTGAAGGCCGACATCTTCGAATTTATCTATCAGTTTCTTTATGATGCGATTCTATTTTTTTTTTTGAAAGCAGAACGATTCGGGGGAGACACGTGGTGGTGTTCGCCCCAATTTTATGATGCGATTCTATTTGCATATTCTTATAGTGAAATCAAAAAATAAAAATAATTTTCTGCAGCTACATTTTCTTTTTAACATAATTCCCCTCAAATGCCTTCAATGGCGTTTGCATGACTAATAGGAAAAACTATAATAAAAATTGGCGAAGCCTTCTCCCATTTTAGCTACATGGATTGTTGCTCAAATCCATGTTGAAAGATTTGACTATTTTTACGTTGGTTGTCTGCTACCTAATGGAACCCCCACATTGGAGGATTTGAACGCTAGTCTTCTGGGTGGTAGACACACTGCACTACCACAACATACTCATTATCACCGGACCATGGAAGCAAAAATCATAATCTAAAAAATATTATTAAACATAATATATTTTTTAATGTTAATTTCCTATGCTTTTGCGTGGGGTGCCTACTAGTACAGCATTATATGATGGTCTATTTTTTATATCTTTCGAGATATAAGATATTTTATAATTTGATATGCAAAGTCATTTGAAACCTCACATCTTGTGGTAACGATATATCATTGATATATCAACGTTATGTAGTGTCGCGATATTTCGTTTCTCGAGTGGAACAAATATCAGTCGTGTTGACCTTGTAATTCTCTCCTTAGTCGGGCTGATATATAGTTTAATGCATTGAACTGTGCTGATACTTTGGTTTTGATGTTGGTGCCATACTGCTGCATTTTGTTTATGGTGTATCCGGACGTTCTCTCTTCGGAGAAACTCCTTTGAAGAATTAAAATATACCAGGAATTCATTTTCAATAATAAAACTCATATAATTTTAATTCTCCCGTGTTTTGTGTTTTGATGACCGTAATTATCTTGGATATTCACCCTTCTTTGATTTTGGTATTGTAGGAAGTTCAGCATAGTTCACAAGTTTTACATGAAGGAAGCTCGATAGCTAAGAAAACTGTTGGAAGGCCAAAAGGACGTTCTTTCAATGCAAGAAAGAGCCTTGCAGGTTATTATCAAGTTTATTTTGTTGACAACTTAATTATTTATGTGAGAAAGGGCTCTTTATATTGCATTAATCCTCATTTTAGATGCTGGTACCAAGTGGGAATCTGGTTTAAGAAGAAGCACCAGGAACAGAATCAGACCGCTGGAGTTTTGGCGAGGGGAGAAGCTATTATATGGGCGAATACATGAAAGTGGGTATATGATGCTCTTGCTATAATTAAACTTGGCCAGTCACCTTTTATTTTGCATACTCTGTAGTTTCTAATGATTTAGCTTTTTTAGATAACTTAAGCATAATTTATGGTATTGCATCTGCCTCATTTTCTTTCTTCTTTGCTCGGCATGCATATTTGTTGCCCTTCTGAACGTTTGATATTTATCAAATGCTGTTTTTACTTCCAGGCATATTCCTGGAGACACACTTTGTCAAACTGCATAGTGATCCATTAATTCTTGTCATATATTTGGAACAGCATTTAAAAAGAATGGGTATTTCTAACCTTGTAGCCTAAATATCCTATCTTTACAAGTCTCGCAAGTGAACTCTTGCAAAAATATAAGGTAAGGCTGTCCCTTACATAACCGAATTGTCCTACATCCATGAGAATACAACTTGGAAACAATCATGGACAACCTGCATAATATACCTTGGGCCATGGCCATCTGTTAGGGATGCAAACAGACGGATACGGATACAGATATAGGTATTACCGTATCCTTATCCGTTTTTGAATACGAATACGGACGTGGATACAGATATTGACGGATATTAAAACTATCTTACCATATCCTTAAAAAACGGATATGGATGTAAAATGGATATTAATCGCATACGAGTAATGTTAGAAATACTCTATAGAATCGACTTAAATATATACGAATTGGATGGAAAACATGTGATATATTAATATTAAATGTGTTTGTATCATAAAAAATATACAAATAAGATAAAAGAATGTATAAAATTATGTTATATAGGATTAAAAATAAATCTGACTATTTATATATGAAAACAGATATACGGATACGGGTACAGATGTTTGCGGATATCAAAATGATATCCATATCCGTATCCTTTTTAAAAAGGATATGGATATGGATGTCAAAATATGTATAAAACAGATACGGATATGGATGTCAAAATATGTCTAAAACGGATACGATGACGGATCTGATACAAATATATTCGTAACCGTTTGCATCTCTACAATCTGTGGTGAGAGCATCAGTGTGGAGTTCACGGATGTGTCCGCGGCAACCAGTGATGGATTGCGGGTTGAGCAAAGAGCATGAGGGGTCTACGAACCATGAGAGGGCTTTGGAGAAGTGAGAGGTGTTTGTGAGCTACGTGGTGCTGGTGCTGAAGAGGATCTCCCTTACCGTTGCTTGATGAAGCTTATTTCCTGTCCTACAATGCTTGTGGTCTTGTTTACTCAGACAAGATAATGGTGGTGATGCTTTTGTTAGAAGCATGGAAGGATATGTGCTTGCAGGAGACAAAGTTGGAAGGGTAGGATATATTCCTTCGGCATGAGGCGGCTAGTGTTCTCTGAGTTTAAATCGATGCGATTTGATGGTGCTTCGAGTGGAATGATTGTTGGATGGAATAATGATATGATGGAGTTTGTGGATTCTGTGGTGTGATGCCCAAGTCCTGTCTGATGTGTTCTGGGGAATCTTAAAGAGTTTCCTATTATTGATCTCCATTGTTTTCGCTTCCTCAGGTGCCCATGCGCTGACTGATATGCAGGACGAATAAACTTAGACTAGTGTGTGCATGTTTTCCGATACTGTCTTGGATTATGGGTGCTGACTTTAACGTCACTCTTCTTGTGGTGGATCGTCCATGTGAAAGGGATGGAATGGACCCCCGACCCGATTTGTTGCCACGAACTTGGAATACACATGGAAGAACAACTCATCTAGGTATCGCTTGGGCTGTTTTCTTGGTTCGTTTGCCTCGCAGAGCATTTCCATTGGGTTATGTGATGGCCTTATTGAGGTCGTATTCGGACCATACATCGATTTGTTGGGATTCATGCTATGATCAGTGGTCGGATAACATTTTCTAGTATGAGCGCTTCTGGATGCAAGTGGAGCGCTTCTATGAGAAGGCCAGAAGGTGTTTCTTGGAGCATATTGTGGAGGGGTGTACATCGAAGAGTATGGGTGAAAAGCTTTAAGCTTTATGTAACATGCTTCTTCGATTTAGGAGTGAGACTTGTGAGCTCAGAGGCCAGTGGAGAGACTTAGCACATGCGGATGTCATGTGTTTTGATTGCCTATTGGATTCTAGGGAGCTGCTTGAGGATGAGAAGGTAGCATGGTACGAGTTGAACCATGCTAATCTGTAGGAAGATAATAAGAGAGAGATAGAGTGAAAGCAGCCTTCGAAGCAGAAGTGGCTGAAGTAGGGAAATGCAAATACAAGGTTTTTCATGCTGTGGAGGGGAGCTAGTGCCATTGGTGTCACGATGAGGTGTCACTACTTTGAGCTCTATATGTTCGTGCCTAGTTCCAATTCTAGATGGGTGGGAAGAGGTATCTCGGGACTGGATGATTTGAGTCCGAGGCGTTAAACGAGACCTTTCTCGCTCAGAGGTTAGGCATGCGACTTTTGACTTGAATGCGGATGGATCTTAGGGTTTGGATGGCTTTATGGTGTTTTTCTTTAGAGAGTTTTGGGACTTGGTGGATTAGGAGACGCTAGAAGTAGTGGAGGAGCTACATTGGATGGACTGTGGGTTGGGGTGGCTTAATCGGTTCCTTCTGTACCTTCTGCCTAAGAAGGATGTGGTGTGACGCGTGGAGGACTTGCATCCCATTGCTTTATTTAATGCTATCTTATTGTGGTAAAGGTGATGGTCAAGATGTTTTGGGAGGTTCTTGTCTTCGTTATTGAGCCGAATCATATGGCTTTCATCCATGCTGCCACATGATAGATGTGGTTGTTTATCATCTAAGATTGTTGTGGATTTGAGAAGATAGAGGATGAATGTGTTCTTGCGGTACATAAATTTTTCCAGGGTCTATGACTGGGTTGACTGGAGATTCATTTAGGTGTCCCTCCACCATAAAGTGTTTACACATAAGTGGATTGATTTATTGAAGAGATGTGTGACGACATCTTTATACATAGTCTCGGCGAATGGTAGACAGGAGGGTGGTTTATTTTAGCATCTCCTGGTTAAGTAGGGTTGTCTGTTGAATCTTTGTTATTTGTTGTTGTAGTCTACAACTTGTAGATGTCATGTCTAGAATGGTGACAGAGTCTAGCGTGGAGGGTTTTCTGGTGGGATTCCATCCTTATGAAATCTCTGTTCTTGGTCCCAAGTTCATTGATAACATTTTCTTTTTTAGAGGGAGAGACTACTTTCGCAGATGGGATGACTATTGTTCTTGAGATGTTTGGTTTGATTTCTAGCCTGAAGGTCAATCTTGCGTAGTCTACTTTTATCCCTTTTGGGATGGATGAGGAGGAAATGGAGGTCTGTGGGGATGCCCTCCAAACACATCGGAGGTCTCGCCATTTTCTCTACCTTAGGATGACACTGGCATGGCTGCAAAAGTCGATAATCAGTGCTTGATTGGTTAGACCACTAACTAAAGATTAATCGGCAATCGGATGACTAATCAGATTTAGTCAGGCTTTAATGGACTTTGAATTTTTTTCATTATTTCAAATTTGTAAATCATTTTTATACATATATTCTTATATATGTATATAGTTTTGTACATTTTTTATAGTATCACAATGAAATAAAATAAGTAATTGAATTTAAATAAAACATTATGCGTTTTAGAACAAGTTAGCTTTAAAAAAGCAAAAATAAAACAATGATCTCCAAGTAAAAACCAATCGACTAGTGGTCCTAGTCAGAATTAGTCAATATTCGGTCAACCTCCCCACCGTCTAGACTCGTCGGACCTACTAGTCGTGCCAATTAGCCGACTTTTATAACACTGGTTGCTGGTTGGGGTAAGCTGCGCTAGTCTGATTGGTTATCCCTTACAGAGAGGATGGAACAATAGTTGGCGAGTTAGCGTGCGACCTATCTTCCGAGAGATGGCCTCTTGATGCTACTTAATGCAGTTCACTCAGCTACCCTGGTCTTGTTATATTTACGTGCTTGTTATCAATTGGGATACGAGGAAAGTTGGGGGCAATTAATAGAAGTTTCTTTTGGACCTCTTTTGGGTAGGGATGGGCTTGGGCTTGGGCTAGGAGATTTGTGAAACTAGTTTTATAATAAAAATTTTTTAAATATAAGATGAATAATATATGTATTAATATGATGCACTTCAAGTTTTTCATATGAGACACTAGTTTTAAATAAAATTTAATAGTTTACAAGTCAAGTAATATGTAAACTACTTATACTATTTATATATAGTATAAATGGTATTGTTGGAAGAAATGAAGTGAATACCATAGAAAAGACCCTAAGGCTCTCTTATATAGGAGAAAAGCCCAAGGTTAATTATAAGAGAGATGCATAAAGAAAATAGAAATAAGAAAAACAATAATGTGAGATACAAATATCTCAACACTCCCCCTCATGTTGGAGTATATATATCTATCATGCTCAGCTTGGAACACCGCTTCTGAAATGGACCTTTAGCAAGGGCCTTGGTGAAAATATCTGCAGTTTGATCTCCAGTAGCAACATTGGAGGTGGATATGAGACCTTTCTGGATCATATCTCTAGTGTAATGGCAATCCACCTCTATATACTAGTCCATTCATGAAATGCATGATTATTGGCAATAAATAGAGCCACTTGATTGCTACATAAAAGATGCATGGGAAGAGAAACCTCAACAACAAGATCAGTCAACACAGATCTAACCCACATAATTTCTGCGCTTCCCTGTGCCATGGGCTTGTACTCAGATTCTGCGAAAGATCTAGCAACAACTCTCTGCTTCTTGCTTTTCCACGAGACGAGCGAGCTCCCAACGAAAATAGCGAAGCCAGAAGTAGACTTCTTGTCTCTTGGACAACCTGCATAATCTGCATCTGCACAAGCTGTCATCAAGTTGGTAAAAAAGCCAGTCCTGTGAAACAACGACTGATAAAAGAATGCGAAGTGTCTAGTGTCTAGCTACTGGAGAAAAGGTATCCTTACAGGCCACCCCATAAGTTTGGGTGAACCCACGTGCCACAAGTCTCGCCTTGTAGCGATCCACACTGCAATCTGCCCGTTGCTTCACTGTAAAGATCCATTTGCATCCCACAACATAGACACTTGGAGGAGCGGCAACAATTCTCCAGGTACCACGTGACTACAAAGCGGTCATCTCCTCCTCCATGACAAGTCACCACCTACTGTCCTATATGACCTCCTGATATGTACGTGGGATAGTAATAGTTGAGAGTCTCACAACAAACCTCTTGTACTCCTCTTAAAGATGGTCCAAAGAAATATAAGCAGCGAGAGGATACATGGCACATTGGAGACGTGGCTTTCTCAATGCAATAGGTATATGCAGATCATCGGCTTCTCTGTTCTCTTGGATCATCTCCCCCTTTTCAGTGTATTGTGGAACATTCAAATCTCCAGTGTCTTCAGTAGAAACAATGTACTCATTACATACCTGAGGTGTGCTGGATGATTGGGAAGGCACATGAGCAGAGGGGCGAGTAGAAGGTCTGCGAATGTAAAACCATGGTAGGAACTACGTCTGAGTAGGAGATGGTGGAGGTCAAGGTTGCAAAAGTCGGTAGTCGGTACTCGGTCGATCAGGTCACTGACTAATGATTAGTCGGCAGTCGGGCGATTAATCGGATTTAGTCGGACTTTAATCGGCTTTGATTTTTTAAATATATAAATCATTTATATATATTATTATACATTTACATAGATTTATTAATATTTTTACTATCATAATGAATCAAAAGAAGCAATTGAATTTAAATAAAACATTAAGCGTATTAGAATAAATTTGCTTTTAAAAAAGTACAAAAATATGGTATCTCCAAGCAAAAATTGGTTGACTAGTGGACTTAGTCAGAATTAGTCGGTACTCGGTCGGCCACCCCACTGACTAGACTAGTCGGGTGACTTTTACAACATTGGTGGTGGTGGTGGAGATGGAGATGACTGCGGCTCAACATGGGGTGCAGATAGTGGATATAACGGAGGTGGAGGAACCACATCCTCACCAGAAACATCATTAGACAACCTGTCACCTGCAGGAGAAAAGTACATATTAGACTTGTTAGAGTAATAGAAAACTCTGATGTGTTATTCCATAGAGCCCTCGGGTCTCTTATATAGAGAGAAAACCCTTGGGTAAATTACAGAGACGTACATTATATAAATAGAAAATAAGAAACAGTACATCGTAACATATATAAGCCTCTACACTCCCCCTCAAGATGGAGCATAGATATCTATCATGCTCAGCTTGGAAGAACATCTCTGGAAAGGTCCTCTGAGCAATGACTTGGTGAATATATCAGCAGTCTGGTCCTCTGAACTAACATGAGAAGTGGAAATGAAGCCCTTCTGAATCATGTCTTTAGTATAATGACAATCCACCTCGATGTGCTTTGTTCTCTCATGAAAGGCTGGATTGTTGGCAATAAACAATGCTGCCTGATTGTCGTATTGGAGATTCATAGGCAAGGGGACATCTACATTCAAATCTTCTAAGACTGCTCTAACCCACATCATTTCTGCGCTTGCTTGTGCCATGGCTCTGTACTCGGATTCAGCACTGGATCTCGCCACAACAGTCTGTTTCTTGCTTTTCCAAGAAACTAAAGAGCTTCCTATGAAGATAGCAAATCCAGAAGTAGATTTACGATCCCTTGGACATCCTGCATAATCTGCATCTGCACAAGCTGAAATAGACAGATCTGTATCTTTCCTGAATAGTAACCCTGTGCCTGGGGAAGACTTCAGATATCTCAATATCATATACAAGGCATCCATATGGACTTGCCTCGGCTGCTCCATAAATTGACTCACCCGGTTTACTGCAAAGGCAATATCCGGTCGAGTTATAGTAATGTATAAGAGCTTACCCACCATCTCTCTGTACCTTCTTTTGTCCACCTCCTCGGTATCATCGTCATACAGCTTCATGCTTGGGTCCATAGGTGTACTTGAAGGTCTACATCCAGTCATTCCTATTTCAACTAGCAAGTCTGTGACATATTTTCTTTGAGTCATCACCATTCCTTGTGCATTTCTTGCAAACTCTATCCACAGAAAATATCGTATCGTGCCCAGATCCTTCGTAATGAACTGGCTTCCCAACAGGGACTTGGTTATCTCAATCCCCTGAGCATCATCTCCTGTAACCAAGATGTCATCAACATATATCATAACGACAACTGTACCTCTAGGGGTCTTCTGGATGAACAGTGAATGGTCCGCATTTGATCTCCTGAACCCCTGTCGTTCAATTAGCTGGGAAAGCTTCTGGAACCATGCTCGGGGACTCTGTTTAAGGCCGTAGATAGCCTTATGAAGTCTGCACACCATCTAAGTCTCCCCCTCAGCAGCAAACCCTGGTGGCTGCTGCATGTAGACTTCCTCCTGTAGGTCACCATACAAGAAAGCATTCTTGACGTCAAGCTGAAAAATGGTCCAGTTACGTACCACAGCAACCGATAGGAGGATGCGAAGAGTAGAGTGTCTCGCCACTGGTGAAAAAGTATCCAAATAATCTACCCCATATGTCTGGGTAAATCCCCGTGCTACAAGTCTTGCCTTGTACCTGTCTAGACGTCCACCCGCATGATATTTCACTGTAAACACCCACTTGCAACTCACGACAGAGGCACCTGGAGGAATGGGGACAAGAGACCAAGTCCCTCTAGACTGCAAGGCACACATCTCCTCTTCCATGGCTAAACGCCAGCAATCAATCTTCATGGCATCCTGATAGGTCCGTGGAATCTCAACTGTCGAGACAACATCTGCAAACTTCTGGAAATCTCCACTTTGACGATGAAATGAGACTTGAGAGGCAAGAGGGTATGAAGCACATTGTCTGCGCTGCTTCCTGTGAGCAATGGGCCGATCCAGATCATCCATCACTGTGTTGACCGGTTGGTCTTCCTCCTGTAGTAAAGGCGCCTGCACTGATGCATTGTCTAACCCATCATTAATAATAACATCAGAACATACCTGAGGCGTGTGGGATGGTTGACATGTAGCTTGAGCAGGGCCTGTTCGCCTTGTATAGAACTTAGGAAAGGGTACAGTTGGAGGTGGTGGTGGTGGTGGTGGTGGTGGAGTAGAGGACTGACCCAGGCTTGGAGGTGGAGGCACATAGACATTAGAATCTGTGGATGTGGAGGAGACCAATCTGTCACCTGCAGGGGAGAAGTACATGACGGGTTCGAAAAATGTAACATCAGCGCTCACATAGTACTTGTCATGAACGGGGTCATAGCAACGATATCCTTTCTGTGTCCTGGAGTAGCCCACAAAAACACACTTGATAGCCCTAGGAGATAGCTTATCAAGTCCTGGAGATAAGCGGTGGACAAACGCAACAGTGCCAAAGACCCGAGGTGTAAGTGTAAACAAATCTTTGTCAGGAAAGAGAACAGAGATAGGAGACTTTTCCCCAAGGACAGTTGTAGGCATGCGGTTGACCAGATAGCATGCTGTAAGTATATCATCCCCCCAAAAGGATAATGGGGCACAACTCTGAATAAGTAATGTGCGAGCAATATCAAGGAAATGTCGATGCTTCCGTTCTGCAACCCCATTTTGTTGAGAAGTGTATGCACATGTGGTTTGGTGGATTATTCCTTTAGAAGAAAGAAAGCGAGCAAGAGAACGAGTGCAGAACTCCAATGCATTGTCAGTACGCACATACTTAACAATAGACGAACAAACATTATGAACTTCATTGATAAGATTCTCAATAACACTTCCTGCTTCGGATTTATTTTTAAGAAGAAACGTCCAGGACACTCTAGAGAAATCATCAACGACAACTAAATAGAACTTGTGCCCCTGATGATCTGGGACACGACTTGGACCCCATATATCTATGTGAAATAACTCAAATGGGGAGCGATTGCTCCGACTCTGACGACTGGGGAAGCTAGACCGATGGTGCTTCCCTAACTGACATGCTTCACAACGAAATGACGAACTCGGAGAGATCTGAGGCAGGAGGTGACGCATTTTCTGAAGCGGCAGGTGACCAAACCGAAGATGCCAGGTATACGGAGATACGAAGCCCTGGGAATGCAGTGAGACGCCAGCATAAGAATTCCGTACAAGACGATATAGGCCATTGTGCTCAGAGCCACATCCAATCACCCTGCCCGTTAGTATGTCCTGAAAAATAACAGATAATGGGTCAAAAATCGCACGACAGTGCAAATCTCGTGTAATCTGACTAATGGATAAGAGATTCATAGAGAATTCTGGTGCATGTAGAACATTCTGTAAGTGCATAGAGGGCAGCAAATCCGTCTCCCCCTGACCGATGATAGGCGAATGAGTGCCATCAGCAATGAGTACAGAGCGACCAGGCTGAACCGCTCTATAGGACTGCATAATATCTCTCTCACGACAGAGATGATGGGTGGCTCCAGAATCGACAATCCAACCTGTGAGGTCATGGTTATGATATGAGACTGAAGGACTACCTGAGGCACTAGCTGAAGCAGATGTACTAGCTGATGCCGAAGCTGCAACATCAGAAGCATCAGCACCCTCTGACGATGACTGTGGCATGATATCACAAAGCCGTGCCACTAGCTCCTCGAACCTGTGATCTGGAGTAGATGCTGGTGGACCCTGAACATGGTCAGCGATACGTGCAGAAGGAGGGAAGCCATGCTTGGAATAGCATGTGTCCTCCGAATGACCAGTACGACGACAGAATGAGCATGTAGAGCGTATTCGACTTCCGCGACCACGTCCACCACTTCCTCTGCCACGAAATGAGGACGAACTACCTCGTCCCCTGGAGACTGCCATTGCCGAGGGAGGTGGAGTCACTGTGTTTGATGGAACAGGTACACGACTGAGCCTTCTGTAGACTTCTTCCATCGGCGGAATGGTTGCATCGGCAAGGATCTGAGAACGTGCTGCCTCGTACTCCGGGTCTAGGGCAGCAAGTAACACGCCAACCATAGTGGCGTTGCGGAACGTCTTCTGCTGTTCCGGCGTGGCTGTGAGTGGGATGGTGCTATAAAGTTTCTCGAACATGCCACGAAGAGACGTGTACAAAGAATGAAGAGGCCTCCCATTTTGCTTCGTGGTAAAGATATCATGCTGCAACTGCAGCATCTTTGTCTCGTTCCGCACCTGAGAGTATGTCGTGGCCAGAATATCCCACATCGCCTTGGCGGTGGGCTGATGGAGGACATCATTTGCTATCTCCGTCGTGAGCGTCCTTGACAGCCAAACTTTGGCATACACGTCATCGGCCTCCCATGAGGCATAGATTCCCTTCTTCTCCGGCGGTTCATCTTCGGTAAGAATATGCTTCTTACCACATGACTGCATAAGACTGAGGAACTGCATAGCCCACAGTTCGTAGTTCGTCCCGTCCATTTTGACGATTGGTGCCGAACCTTTAAAGGCACCTATGGCGGGCATATCGACCTTTTGTTCTGACATATTGCCGGAGAAGAACAACTAGGGATGATAGACAAAAGAACCGGTGTCTACCAAGACCTTTGTGGATTCAAGTGCATATGTAGACGTTATGCACTTGAACCCATCATCTAGCGGAGACCGACCGGAGGAGAGAGGTGCCCCGGTGACAACCCGAGGCTGTGGAAGCCTCGGCGAGAGAGAGAGGCGGCAGCTAGGGGTACTCGGCGACTGGGCTGGGCACCGCTGGCGGCTGGAGGGTGCCTGGCGGAGGGCTGGCGGCGCCGGTGGCGGCTGGGAGGGCCCGGCGAAGGGCTGGGGGGCCTGGTGGAGGGCCCGGCGGAGGGCTGGGACCCGGCGGCGGAGGGCTGGGGTCCCTGCAGAGGGCTGGACTGGCGGCGGCGGCGGGAGGGGGGGGGGGTCGGCGGGTGGAGGGAAACCCTAGGGTTAGGGTTTTGGCTCTGATACCATGTTAGAGTAATAGAAAACTCTGATGTGTTATTCCATAGAGCCCTCGGGTCTCTTATATATAGAGAAAACCCTTGGGTAAATTACAGAGACGTACATTATATAAATAGAAAATAAGAAACAGTACATCGTAACATATATAAGCCTCTACAAGACTCAAAAAATGTGACATCATCACTAACATAATTGTTGGGAAAACTGAATGACCTGATATTCATAGGACCCCTGCGCTCTCTTATATAGGAGAAAAACCCTTGGGTAAATAACATGATATGTACATGAATAAATAAAAATACATAAATAACATCAAAAGATCATAGTAATCTCAACACTCCCCCTCAAGCTGGAGCATATATGTCTATCATGCTTAGCTTGGAACAACATCTTCGGAATGGGCCTCCAGTAAGTGCTTTGGTGAATATATCTGCAGTCTGATCTTCAATAGAAACATAAGAGGCATATATGAGATCCTTCTGAATCATATCTCTTGTATAGTGGCAATCCACTTCTATATGCTTTGTATGCTCATGGAATGCAGGATTATTTGCAATAAATAATGCTGCCTGATTATCACATAGAAGCTGCATAGGAAGAGGTACCTCAACAACAAAATCAGTCAGAACTGACCTGACCCACATCATCTCTGTGCATCCCTGAGCCATGGCCCAGTATCCAAACTCTGCACTATATCTGACAACTGCAGTCTGCTTCTTACTTGTCCATGATACGAGTGATTTGCCAACGAATATAGCAAATCCGAAAGTGGACTTCCTGTCCCTTTTTGCATCATGCGTAATCTGCGTCTGCACATGCTGTGATGTCAAGAGACGTGCCTTTGATGAATAAGAGACCAATACCTGGTGAAGACCAGATATCTCAAAATCATATAAACAACATCCATATGCACCTTCTTGGGCTGCTCCATGAACCGACTCACCTTGCTAACAACAAAGCATATATCTGGCCTGATGATGGTAGCATATAGGAGCTTCCCTACTGGTTCCCTGTATCTCCTCTTATCTATCTCCTCAGTATCATCATCATATAATCTCATACTTGGATCCATAGGAGTAGTAGCAGGCTTGCACCCCGTCATACCTGTTTCTAATAGAAGATCAGTAACAAACTTTCTTTGGGTCATCACAAGACCATACTGGTTCCTGGCGAATTCTAATCCTAGGAAGTATCCGAGATTGCCAAGATCGTTGGTCACATACTGCTGACCTAGGAACTCCTTGGCTTCCTGAATGCCCTGCTCATCTTCACCAGTGACAATAATATTATCAACATAGACACGAATAACAATTGTACCTCCGTGTCTTCTGAACAAAAAGTGAATGATTCACAGTGGACTGAACAAATCCCTGATGCTCTATCAACTTTGAGAACTTATGGTACCAAGCTTCAGGACTATGCTTCAGGCCGTAAATTGCGTTGTGGAGCCTACAAACCTTCTGAGATTCCCCCTCAGCATCAAATCTTGGTGGCTACTGCATATAAACTTCCTCATGTAAATCTCCATATAGAAATGCATTCTTTGCATCCAGCTCATAAAGAGGCCATTCACGTGAAACAACAATTGATAGTAGAATGTGTAATGTTGAGTGTCTGGCCACTGGAGAAAAGGTGTCCTGATAATCCACCCCATAAGTCTGGGTGAAACCACGTGCTACAAGCCTTGTAGCGATCCACACTGCCATCCGCTCGCTGCTTCACCATAAATATCCATTTGCACCCCACAACAGATGCACCTAGAGGGGCAGAAACAATAGTCCAGGTACCACGAGACTGCAAAGCGACCATCTCCTCTTCCATGGCAAGTCGCCAACTGCTATCCTGTATGGCCTCCTGATATGTTTGTGGTATAGTAATGGCTGAGAGGCTCATAACAAACTTCCTGTATTCCTCTGAAAGATTGTCCAAGGAAACATGCGCAGCTAGAGGGTATGTAGCACAGTTGCGACGGGACTTCCTCATGGCAATAGGTACATCGAGGTCATCAATCTCTCTATTCTTTGCTATTAGATTCTCCTATGTAGTATCCTATGGATCAAGCGTAGCACCAGTACCATCAGTAGAAACAATATGTTCACTACATACCTGAGGCGTGCTGGATGACTGGGAAGGTCAGGAGCAGAGGGGCGAGTAGAGGACCTGCGAATGTAAAAACGAGGTAGGAACTGAGTCTTGGAGGAGGTGGAGGAGGTGGTGGTGACTGAGACTCATCATGAGGACTTGTTGGTGGAGATATCGGAGGTGGAGGAACGAAGATATCCTCACCAGGGTCATCATTAGACATGTCACCTGTAGGAGAAACATACATAATAGACTCAAAATATGTGACATCTGCACTCATAATATTTTTTTCCAATAGGATCAAAATAACAATACCCTTTTTGGGAACGAGAATAGCCAATGAACACACATTTGACAGCTCTAGGAGAGAGCTTGTCACGACCTGGAGTAAGATTGTGGACAAAAGCCATAGATCCAAAGACTCTGAGGGTAAGTGAGAATAAGTCCTTTTCGGGAAATGCAAGCAAGAAAGGAACTTTTTCTCCAAGCATAGTGGATGGCATGCAGTTCACCAAATAACGTGCAGTAAGAACCGCATCGCCCCAGAAAGAATGAGGAGCTTGACTCTGAATCAAAAGAGTCCTTGTGACATCCAAAAGATGACGGTGTTTGTGTTCAACAATACCGTTGTGCTGTGTACAACACCAATATATTTGAGGAAGTTCGATAACTGTAAAGTAGATAAATCCAAGACATTGTCAGTGCAAATAAATTTCACATTAGTAGAAAAATATTTTTAATCTCAATAAGGAAAGATTTGATAACATGACCGACTTCAGACTTATTCTTCATCAGAAATACCTAAGATAATCTAGAATAATCATCTAGAACGACCATATAAAATCGATGTCCCTGATGATCAGGAACCTGATTAGGACCCCGGATATCAAAGTGAACCAACTCAAACAACTGACCACTATGATGACTCTAACGACTTGGAGTAGAGGAACGATGGTACTTCCCAAGCTGACATGCCTCACACTCCAGACTAGTACAAGTAGAGATCTGCGGGTGGACTTGACAGCTTCTGCAGAGGAAGGTGTCCAAAGCATAGATGTCATAGAAACAGAGAGACATGTCCAGAAGAGAGAGTACCAACCCCTGCACATGGAGGCTGGACAAGTCTGTAAAGTCCACTCTTCTCACGGCCACATCCAATCACCCTGCCCGTGAGTATGTCCTAAAACACAAGAGAAGAAGGATCAAATATGACACGACAATGTAAATATTTTGTAATCTGTCTAATAGACAGAAGATTCATCTGAAATGCTGGAGCATGTAAGGCGTTTTGCATACACATAGAGGGAGCTAGAACAATCTCCCCCTTCTCAACAGTGGGTAGATGAACCCCATTGGCAATCACCACTGATCTACCCGGAGGGATAGACCTGTAAGAAGTAAATTGTGCTCGATCGTCACACATATGATGAGATGCTCTAGAGTCCATGATCCAGTCAGACAAATCTGAATTGCTGCTACTAGTAAGGGTATGAGCAACACCTGACAAGATCGAAGAGGCTCTAGCAATATGTGCGACATCTGAAGAACTTGCAGGCAAAGTAGTCGGAGTAGTCATCATCTCTCGTATCCTGGAAACAATATCATCAAAGCGTGCATCATGAGCCAGAGCAGGTGTAGAAGTAGGCTCGGTCTGCTCAGCAACTCGGGCAGAGGCCGGATACCCATGCTTTTGATAGCATTTCTCCTCAGAATGACCAAGACGATGGCAATGTGAACATAGACCTAGCTGACGAACTCCTCCTCGACCACGTGGTCCTCGGCCACGGAACTGCGAAATACCCTCGCTGCCACGAGAGGCTGCCATTGCAGAAGGAGTCTGAGCCATAATGGTAGAGGATGTAGTAATTCTGCTCCGCCTCATGTACTCTTCCTCCATCGGAGGTATCGTTTCTCCAGTAAGAAGTTGAGTACGTGTTGCATCGTACTCAGAGTCCAGGGATGACAAAAATATTCCTGTCATAGTTGCATTCCGATACGACTGTTGTTGCTCAGTGCTCGTAGTAATAGGCATGAAGCTATGCAGACACTCAAACATGTCTCTAAGATGCGAGAAGTGTGCATGAAGACGTCGACCATTCTGCTTGGTCGAGAAGATATCCAACTGCAACTATAAAATTTTGCTCTCATTTTTCGCCTACCCTATATGTGGCTGCTAAGATATCCCACATAGCCTTTGTTGTGGGTTGATTGACAATATCATTGGCAATCTCCGTGGTAAGCGTCCTAGAGAGCCAAATACGAGCATAAGCATCATCTTGCTTCAAGAAAGCATTTCCCCCAATCTTGTCCTCCAGCTCTGGATCCGTCAGAATGTGCTCCTTGTTATGGCACTGCATCAGTGTGCGAAACTGCATGGACCACAACTCGTAGTTGGTCCCATCTATCTTCACGATAGGAGTCGGACCCTTGAAGGCACCAGACGAAAAAACATCACCCTTGTTCTCTAACATGGTAGCAAGAATGCCGAAATCCGGAACAAAACTGAGTAGACCGTTATAAATGAGTCTACACAATCACATATCAAGGATTGGTTGTATTAATAGACTCATACAATTATCCTCATCTCCTCTCGTTGTAGGCTAGGCCGTACAAGCGCTAAGGGCAGCGTCGCACACAGATGCACGCAGGATGCACTGGATGCATGCAAGTTGCACTGGATATGCGCATGATGCACATGATGTGCACATGATGCGTTGGATGTCCGTTGGGTGCACTGGATGTGCGCAGGATGGAGCATGATGCAGGGCGCGATGATGCGAGGCTCGAGGCAGGGAGGTACGCAAGATGCTGTTGCGAGGCGATGATGCGATGACGCGAGGTGATGACGCACGCGATGCGATGCTACGAGGCGATGATGCGTGCAGGGAGGGGTACGACAGGGCGTGGCACACAGACAAGGGGCGACGCATGCGGAGGAGGGGGCGGAGTAGGGTTAGGGTTAGGGTGGGATACAAGAACCTCGGTCTAGGATCGTTGCTTCGATACCATGTTGGGAAAACTGAATGACATGATATTCATAGGACCCTTGGGCTCTCTTATATAGGAGAAAGACCCTTGGGTAAGTAATACGATATGTACACAAAGAAATGAAAATACATAAATAACACCAAAAGATCTAATAATCTCAACAACAATACTTTCGCCCTATAGAATCAAAACAACGATGCCCTTTTTGGGTACGAGAATAACCAACAAAGACACACTTGATGGCTCTACGTGAGAGCTTGCCACGACCAGGAGTGAAATTGTGGACAAAGGCCACAGACCCAAAAACTCTAAGAGTAAGGAAGAATAGGTCCTTCTCGAGAAACACAATCGAGAATGGAACCTTTTCTCCAAGAACCGTAGACGGCATGCGGTTTACCAAGTAGCAAGCAGTGAGAACAACACCCCCCGAAAAGAATGAGGAGCTCAACTCTGAATCAGAAGCATCCTCGTAACATCCAAAAGATGACAGTGTCCAAGGCATTGTCAGTACGAATAAATTTCACACTAGCAGAATTGATGTTTTTGACTTCAATAAGAAAAGATTTAATGATAGCTCCTGCTTCAGACTTATGTTTTGACAAGTACACTCAAGATAATCTAGAAAAATCATCCACAACAACCATATAAAAATAGTGTCCCTGATGATCATGAACACAATTAGGAATTTAGGACCCCAAATGTCAAAATGAAACTACTCAGAAGACTGACTACTATGATGACTCTGACGACTCGGAAAAGAAGAACGACGGTGCTTTTCAAGCTGTCATGCTTCACAATCCAAGGTAGCACGAGTAGAGATCTGAAGTAGAACATGACACCTTCTGAAGAGGAAGGTGTCCAAAGTGAAGATGCCACATGAAAGGAGAGACCGATCCTGAAGGAATAGTAGTGGTTCCAACGGATGGTGGTAGGGCAAGCTTGTATAGACCTCTTTGCTCACGACCACATCCAATCACCCTGCCCGTGAGTATGTCCTGAAACACAAGAGAAGAGGGATCATATATGACACGACAATGTAAATCTTTTGTAATTTGACTAATAGACAAAAGATTCATCTGAAAGCCTGGAGCATATAACAATGGGTAGATGTAACACATTAGCAATCACCACGGATCTACCATGCGGGATAGACTTGTAAGAACTGAACTGTGTCCGATCGCCACACTTATGATGTGATGCTCCAGAGTCCATAATCCAGTCTATCAAATCTGAACTGCTACAACTGGTAAACACAGAAACCATACATGATGAACTAGATGAAGCTCTGGCACTAGCTGTTACATCTGAAGAACCTACAGCTGAAGTGGTAGGTGTGCCCGTCATTTCTCGTAATTTGGACACAATATCATCAAAACGTGCATCATAAGCATGGGCAGAAGTAGGCTCGATCTAATCAGCAATACGGGTAGACGCGGGATATCCATGCTTCCGATAGCATGTCTCCTCAGAATGATCAGGACGGTGGCAATGAGAACATGGGTCACGTTGATGTCCTCCTCGACCACGAGGTCCACGTTCGCGAAACTGTGAAGTCCCCCCTCTGCCACGAGAGGTTGCCATAGCAGAGGGAGTCTGGGCCATAGTAGTAGATGAGGTAGTGAGCCTACTCAATCTCTTATATACCTCATCCATTGGAGGTCTTGTCTCTCCAGTCAGAAGTTGAGTGCGCGTTGCATCGTACTCCGAGTCAAGAGATGACAGAAAGACTCTTGTCATCGTGGCATTTTGATATGACTGATGCTGCTCTATGCTGATAGTAATAGGCATGAAGCCGTGCAGTCGCTCAAACATGCCTCTAAGATGTGAGAAGTGGGCATGAAGAGGTCGACCATTTTGCTTGGTCGAGAAAATATCATACTGCAGTTGAAGAATCTTGCTTTCATTCATTGCATGCCCGTATGTGTCTGCTAAGATGTTGATTTACAATATTGTTGACAATCTCCGTGATGAGTGTCCCGAAGAGACAAATACGAGCATAGGCATCATCTTGCTTCTAAGAAGCATTGGCCCCAGTTTTGTCCGTCAGCTCTAAATCCGTTAGAATGTGCTCCTTGTTATGACACTGCATAAGGGTGCGATACTGCATGGACCACAACTCGTAGTTGGTCCCATCCATCTTCACGATGGGAGCCTGACCCTTGAAGATACTGGACGATGGGAAGACTTCACTCTTGTTCTCTGATATTGTAAACAAAACGTCGTAACACGGAACAAACTGAGGAGTAGACTGAGATGAGAGGGTCTACACAATCATATAGAGGATTGAGTGTATCTGTAGACTCATACAACCATCCTCACCACTTCTTGTTGTGGACTAGAGTCGAAAAACATGATTTATATATGTAAAATCGCGAAATCCGGACAAAATCAAACCTTAGCGGCCCGCTGAAACGATCAAACTGCAGCAAGAACATGAAGTTGGGGTCGAACCGACGAGTGGAGTAGCCGGTCTGATCACGCAGCCATCACGGGTGGATGAACCGCTGTTCGGCAGCCCTTGGTCGTCACCGGAGAGCCCCAACGGCAGCCCCAGACTGTTGGGCTGTTTGCTGTGGCGGTCGGGAAGAGGGGCTTGGGTGGGTGGTAGCAGTGATGGCGGGAGGGTGATGGTGTTCCTGGCAGCGACGGCTGTGAGGGAGTGTGCGTGGAGGGTTTGGTTTAGGGTTGGTGGGATATGGGAACCCCAGTCTAGGACTGTTGCTTCGATACCACGTAGGAAGAAATGAAGTGAATACCATAGAAGAGACTCTAGGGCTCTCTTTTATAGGAGAAAAGCCCTGGGTTAATTACACGAGAAATACATAAAAGAAAATAGAAATAAGAAAAACTATAATGTGAGATACAAATATCTCAACAGTATTAATAAAATCATTTATACTTATCAAATACCATTAAAAAATTCAATGGAAAAAGAAAGAAATTCGCCATGGGTTGGCCCGTGGCAGGCTTTGGACTGAGGTTTTATAACCTCGACCCATTCGGCCCGGCTCGCATTTTGGTCAGGTCTACTTTGGTGGGAGTGGAAGCCCATGGTGCTTGAGGAGAATCCTGGAGTGGGAATACAGATTTGAAGGTAATGAATCGTGTTTTATTGACGTAGTGTCTAACTCGCATCTGGGATGGATGGAGTGATCTGTTCTACAAGACTATTACCTTGATTTATGGAGTTTTTATGGATCCCTCTACGCAGGTTGTTGTGCCATTGCCTTCCAGCTTCTGGAAAGGGATTTGCTCGATGTTCCCACACGTTGTTCCGCTCTTGAAGCTTGTTCTATGTAATGGTGTTGGCTTCCATTTTTGGACCGATTATTCGATAAGCGAGGGGGAGGGGGGCTTTTTTGCTTTGGCATCTAATGTTGTCTATTCAGTGAAGGTTTGTTGGTAGGGCGGTAGCTGGACTTCGTTTTTTCGTATTGACTTGTTGAATCAACATTTTTTTGGAGTTTCTACATCTTCCACAAGAACTGCAAGCTTGCGAGGGGCTTTCTGACGATGTAGATCGCTGATGTTGTGTTGATTGGCATTCACGGTATGGAAGGCTTACATGACCTATTTGGAGACAATTTTTTATTCATGAATTGTCCGGACATCTGGAGGTAGAAATATTGTCGCGGGTTCGGATTTTGATGTGGTTACTAAGAAGGGATCATCTGATGACTAGAGAATGACGAGCCAGATATTTCCTTCAAAATCGGCAGCACATATCAGCGCTATATATCTTTGAAGGGGGATGCTTGACATCTCTTATTTGGTTGTCCTTATGCGAGGGAGGTCGGAGGTGTAGGCAGTTTCGCATGTAGAGATTGTGCCAACCTCGTATTGGTTTGGTTTTTGGGAGTCTGGTAGAAATGGGACATGGGAGTAACTATACAAAGACTTCGATGGCGGCTATCTGAGAGTCTATGTGGCTTGCATGGAATTAGTCCATATTCCGAGGAATAAGAATTTACATGTAGAATGTAAGAGCATAAAAAACCCATGGGACCTATTGGTCCTTATAGTTACTTTGTGAATATATAGAAGTTACCATACCAAACGTGCTAACTCAATATAATAGTATATTATAGCCTCCTAGTTTTAAAGAAGAGGTAGACCTATTATAATAAAACAACTTTATTTTCTTTTCAAAAAAAGTTCATTATTTTCTACAACATGGTATAGGTGTAACGGCCATTTACATACCTAATAAACCAACCGTATCCACCTCCTTTCCTGATCACTGTCGTATGACCTAGTTTTTTCGTCTTCACTAGAATTGAATATCAGAACATGTTTTTCATAATAAGGTGATGGGAGACTGTCCCTTACTAGTAAGTAGCCCTTAGTCAGCCACTCCCACACCGAGCTGAAAATGGTACTCGATCAGTAGGGGCACGCTTCAAACTACTACTGTTGTTAAATCAGATGAGATTGCAGTCAATGCGGAAACGTGCCCTCACTAGTGTAGCTTTCATCATCTGCGAGATATGTTGAACAGAGTTGAGTAGTGCAGTGTGCCCTCTATTTTTTTTCTACCCAGTTCAATGGTCTATTGGTAGTGCAGCGTGCATACCACACAAAGAACCAGGGTTCAAATCTTGAGGCAGGCACCTATTCATGTTTCCCCCTTTCAAAAAAAGTAGTGTTTCTCGCAGAGTCAGTTTCTTGTGATTTCTGCGCATGTGAAAGGTTTCTGAGTTCGTAAAATCCGTGTGTTTGTCATGCTGAGTATTTATGTCAGGTTTCAGATAGTGCTGGCAACATATACTATTTACCAGCTGTCTATTCTCGAATAGATCATACTATTTTGTGCTCATGAAACAGGTCTCTATAAATTAAAGAAGAAAGATAACTACTTGTTAATGTTCAGCTATAGATTGGTAGCCTTTGTGTCGTATTATCCGCATCAGTGCTCCATTGAGCAAACAGACTTGAAAAATGGGAGGGGCTTCCGCATTTATCCATTTAGAATTTTTTCCAGACTTATTCTTTTCCTTTTCTTTTTCCTTTTCCTTTTTTTATATGCTTAGTAAAGGATGCCTTCAATGGTCTGGTAGTAGTGCAGTGTGTCTACCACCCAAAAGACCAGAGTTCAAATCTACCATTGTGGGGGTTGCGTTAGGTAGCCGACAACCGACGTAAAAATTAGTCGAATCTTTCAACATGGAGTTGGGCAAGAATCAATGTAGCCAACCCTACTTATAGTAGGAGAAGGCTTGCAATTTCAGTAATGGATGTCTTCATGTACATTCTATGGCCATCTGAATGTTACTCTTGTTTCTTCTACTTCGTGTACATTTCTTTTGTTCTCCGGACTTTGTTTCTCTTTTTTCTGCCTTCCAGCTATGTTTCACTAGCTCCCTGGGCTCATTGATTCCTCTTCTTTTTCAGAGTTAAATAGACAAACTATATCAAGAATTTTTTGAAAATACACCTTTTATAATTTAAAGTATTGGAACTGATTGTTCTACTGAGAGGAGGCAGGCCGAGAATAATATGACAGTGCCTTTTTTTTCTAGTCGGAGAGTTAGATAAAGAAGTATAAAAATCCAACTTGTCCAGATTGATTATCTGGTCGGTGCAATTGCCTGTAGGTGTTTGGGGTTCCAGGAGGTTATAGGGAGACCTTTATTAGCAAATCAGATTTTTTTCTACTGTTTGTAAGCTGGAGACGCTAAAATTGCAGTCATGCTTATTGTGTTACAAGATTTAAAAGATGCTTTTAACTGTGATGCATATAACCTGGAGCAGGTCTTGCGACGGTGATCGGAATCAAATACTCATCTCCTGGGGGTGGGGCATTGAAAGTGAAATCCTACGTTTCAGAGGAGCACGCAGATCTTCTAGAGCTAGTCTCTCTACATTGACGTTGTTTTGTTATAAATATACTTTCTTTCCCTTTCCAAGTTTTCGGGAATGTAGCGATGGGAGGTGATCTTGCCCAACATGTTCAATTTTGTATCTGAAGACGGCTGGGTTGGCTAGTAAAAGTTTGTGGGAGCCCCTGGCTCTGCTAACATTCTATTATGATAATGCATGTTTATATCATCTGTCAAATGTAATGTGGTTGTCTGGTGGTGGGATTACTATTAGTATTTTACCGTTCCTAAACAAATGTATTGCAATTTGCTGATAAATCTCCTTTTTGTCATGTCATGTATCTTAACCTAGGAAGAAAATAGAAGCTTCACTTCTGATTCAGGTGGGGGCAATTTATAATTGAGAGGCCCACAACTAAGTTTATGGGGATATTTACACCCATAACCCTGAGTAATTCTGCAATAACATTCATAATCCTGCATAATTGCGAATTACACGAAAACCCTCGGATAGTTACTCTGTCTCACATTCATAACCCTCCGTTAGTTTTTTCTTTAACCCAATCATTGGGTTAATCTAACCCTTATCCTATCCAACGGTTGGTAAAAAATTTTAAAAAAACAAAAAAATCTCTTTCCATTTTGCAGCAACCGACCCCACCCCTCCTTCCTCCTTGTCCCAGCAACCGACCCCACACCTTCTTCCTCCTCCGTCCTAGCAACCGACCCCACCCCTTCTTCCTCCTCTGTCCCTCCGCTGGAACGGGGCGGGGAGGGGGCTTTTGCTTGCGGGCAAAGGCTTCGTAGGGTGGGGAGGGGGGTTCTGCGATAGGGGGATGGTGTTGGCGGGCTTGCGCGCCACGAAGGGAGGCAGGGGAGAGGGGCTTGGGGAGGATCTTGGAGGGCTTCATTAGGGGCCTGCGGACAGGGGAGAGGGGCCTCGGGGGAGCTCCGGCAAGCAGAAACTCTCCGCCTCCATCGGCACCCTCCACCTCGGGAAGGGCTCCAGCATCCCCTGCTTCTTCGCCGAGTCTGTTGTCGAGCATTGCGCAGGTGTAAATATCCCTATGATATTTAACAATATATAACCAACACATCCTCCTCTGACCTCTCTGCAGTTTCGTTCTCAATCACCCCATCCCCTCTGCAGATTCCCCTCACAGGTGCATACACCCTACTCTGCTCCTTCCTTGTTCGTAAACCATTCTCGCCCCTCGAACGAGCCTGTTGCCGAGCACGCTGCACAAGAGGCCGTCAAGATGGGTGTCTGTTTCGCCGTTGTCAGGGTTAGGGGCTCCGTCTACTTTAAGAAGAAGAAGAAGGACACCATCCTCAGCTTCTGCAAGGGCATCCGTTCTGCCGGCAGGGACCTCTGCCAGATAGTTGCCATCCAGGACGTTACGCGCCTCGTGCGCAACGACTGCTTCCTCCGAAAGCACCGCAGGATCTGAATTTCCAACGGGAACTTGCAGGCTGCTTCGACGTTCGACGAGAGGAGGCAGGGGAGGAGGTCGGGCTGCATGGGCGGGAGGAAGCATCCTCGTTTTCTCATATTTTTATTTCAATGGCATACTTCATAAATGTGATATGATTTTAAGGGTAAAATTGTCAAGTTGTAACCTTTTCGGTGAGAGTTAACGGAGAAAATAGATGTTAACTAACACAGGGTTATACCATGTAAGAGTTAAGGATTATTCGAGGTCTTGGGTGTAATTCGTGATTATGCAGGGTTATGAATGTTATTGCAGAATTACTCAGGGTTATGGGTGTAAATATCCCAAGTTTATAATTGTTTATCATCTATGGACCGGAGGCTGATCCTGTGAGAGCCTCAGATTTTGAGAGCATGAAAGCACAGTCTCTGGATCATTAGATTTTGAGCGGTTGAGATGGATGTTAATGTGATGGTGTTGCCACTAGCCACTCAAAATCTAGTAGTTTAAAGGCAGTGTTCTCATGCTTTCACAATGTGGAGTTGTTCTCATCTTTTCATTTGTTTTTCACTGATATTAGAATGTCTGCTCTTGATCTGAACCGTAGGAAATTCGAATCAAAGTTCAGTGAGTAACTTGATGCCTCAATGGGTGATTAACTTGATGCAATTATAATCATTCCTTCGTCTGGATCTGGTAGTGAGTGGAAGTGTCGTGAAAGACGAATTTCGGTGTTCAATCAGGTCATTAAATAACAAGTAAATGGTATCTCGGTGACTAATCAGAAATAGAAATATTTAGTTAGGTATTTTTAATTATTTTAAATATATTTAGTTAGGTATTTTTAATTATTTTAAATGTAAGAATTTCGTTCAGCTTGCACTCCTAAGGAATGTTTATACGTGAAAGTAGTAGCTGACTTATAGTCAAAATATTCATATCTAACTTTTATTTAACTTCTAAGGAAAATGCTAAAAAATCAAGTAATATTAATAATAACAAATCCATATTATTAATCCGCCGACCAGTTGAATTGAGTTTTTTATTTGGTCACCCAAATGAATGGTGTTTTGGGATTTGATTAATCAGTCTAGTGGGTCGATTATGGCAACACTGGGTTCCCACTTAATGGTCTAGTGGTAGTACAGTGTGTCTACGACACAAAAGACCAGGGTTCAAATCCCACTCTTGCAGTGGTTGCGTTAGGTAGTCGACGGCCAGCGTAAAAATAGTCGAATCTTTCAACATGGATTTGAGCAAGAATCCATGTAGCCGACCCTACTTATAGTGGGATAAGGCTTAGTACTTTTTTTAGTCTAGTGGGTCGATTATGGCAACACTGGTGAGTGGCATTCAATCCGTAAACCTTTTAAGTTTGACATTATAACACCATCACCCTAGTAAATTATGCGAGAACCATTGTATTATTTATATTCACACCACAATCATTGAAAACTTACTCTGACGTGATAACTCCCGTGGTCAATTCTTTCAAGGGTCGCATTGTAAGATAGAGTAATCTCGCAGGGGTTGAAAAAATAAGAAGAATACATGGATTGTTGTGTAACGGCCAAGTTTTCTAGAGGCCATGGAGCACAAATGCCATTTATGATACAAGATTAAGCACAAGCAGTTAGGGCTGGCTATCAAGCTCAACGAGCCGAGCCAGACATTGGTTCGGGCTTGGGCTCGATAAGCCCAGTTAAGCTGGTTCGGACTCGAGCTATCGAACCAGCTCAGGCTTGATAAGGCTCGAGTCAAGCCCAATATCGAGCCTGGTCTGGGCTTGTTAAGGAAAATAGCCACTTTTAATGGGAAAGTGTTGTTACTTGAGTTCAAACTTGCAAGCTCCTTTTTGAAGACTGCCTTCCTTGCTAGTAAGCTACCATCCGAGTTGTATATAAAAGTTAAATTATAATAAATATTATAACTTTCTATTTGCTAATAAAAAAAGGAAAAATGCTAATTATATAATTATAACCTAGATTAACATAGATAAGTGTGGAAAATCCAAGTCTACAACATAATTTATCAAATAATGTCGTTATATAAACCACGTATACACATAGTCCACCATTCACAATATTGCAAAACTAATACAAATAAAAATAAACAAAACTACAATTTCATAATAGAATATTTATAGGGATATTTACATTTATAACCCTAGGTAATTTCATATTTACCTAGGAACCCTCGATAATCACGAATTACATAGAAGACACTGAATAACTGTTCCGTTTTACACCCATAACCTTCCATAAGTTTAGTTCATTAACTCAACCAGTTGGCTGAGTTCGTCTAACCCAATTCGTGATCCAACAGCCGAGATTAATGAAAAAAAAGAAAGAAAGGCGGGGGGACTGCGGCTCGTTGGCAGGCGGAGGCGCGGTCAGAGGGGAGGGGTGCAGGTGGAGGCGCCTCCGCGGGCACGACCTGCGTGCGGGGTGGGCTGCAGCTCGGGAGGGGGGGGGGGTCCTCGATGGCAGGCGGAGGCGCGGTCAGAGGGAAGGGGTGTAGGTCGGGGGGGGGGGGGGGGGGGGGGGTGGACGGAGGCGCCTCCGCGGCACGACCTGTGCACGGGGGTGGGGGGTGCTGCAGCTCGACCTCAGGGGGAGGGGGAGGATTGCGGCTCGATGGCAGGCGGAGGCACGACCGGAGTGGTGCAGGCGGAGGCGCCTCCGCGGGCACGACCTGCTGCGGGGGTGGGCCTGCAGCTCGTCCCCAGGACACACGGGCAGGGGGGGGACTGCGACTCGATGGTAGGAGGAGTCGCGGGGGTGCAGGCGGAGATGGCTCTGCTAGACGACCTGCGCGCAGGGGGGCGAGAGCTCCGGTCGGAGCCGAGCTTGCGGCGGGCGGGCCTTCAATTGCAGGGGGGGCTCGACCTAGGTTGCAGGCGGAGGAGGAGGGGGGCTCAGACTAGGGCTTGTAGGGGGAGTCGGGGCGGCCGCTCCGACCTGGGCTGGTGGTGCTGTTGGAGGACGAAGGGGGGAATGGAGAAGAAGGGGACAATGGTCTTATTTGTAAATAATTAAAAGTTAAAAGGTATAAAATATAAAATACTTGACGGATACCGTCATAGTTGACGTGAAATTTGATGGAAATTAACATGGGGTTATGGGTGTAAGAGTTAAGCATTACTTAAGGTCTTGTATGTAATTCATGATTATATAGGTTCCTGGGGTAAATACAAAATTACTCAAGGTTATGGGTGTAATATACCCCATATATATATATATATATATATATATATATAGGATTTCTTTCAAATAGGACTTGATCCTTCCATCCCTAAGGAAAGCCAGCCTCTTTTTTGTATAAAACAGGATGTCTTTAGTAGAATACACATAAGTTTTGTATTGTAATGTGAAGTTTTAATGTTTGTATTATATTGCGCAGTTTTGTATACGGCTTTGTATCTATAACGTGCACCTATAATACAAACTGTATACATATTCTACTAAAGTGTTCGTGATTTATACAAAAAAGGGACGGCCTTCCTGAACTCAGGAAGGACTGCGTCCTATTTGAAAGGACCCCTATATATATATATATATATATATATATATATATATATACACACACACACACACACACCTTATCGAGCCCCTTATTGAGTTATCGAGCTGAGGAGGGCTCGGCTCGTTAAGTTATCGAGCCTAAAAATCTGGCTCGGACTCGGCTCAATAGCTTAATAAGCCAAACTCACGAGCTCTTATCAAGTCAAGCCCGATCCTAGCTCATCGAGCCGTGACTCAATAGCCAACCCTACAAGCAGTGTGTTGGATTGATGCACGAGCTTTCATTCCAAGGGGTATTTCTTTAGCCAACAGCGAAGATTCTTTTTATCGTTTGAAATGATTTGTAGTTAAGTGACATTACTACGGTCCTCTGTTTTAGTATTCAAGTATTAGGGCTTGTTTAGTTCTGAGATTACGTCGTTGGGTTGGAGTAAACTCTGGTCAAAGGCTAGTTTTACTAATGATAATTTTTTGGATAGTCAGAAGGGTTGGAATTAGTGATGAAAATGAATATTGATATCCGTATCCAATTTGTTATTTGATTTGTGCTGTATAGATTTTGACATTTGTATTGATATCCGTTTATAAAAGGATACGATTACGGAGATTACTTTTACACTCGCAAATATTCGTATTTGTATATCTGTTTAATATATTAATGAAGTTGTAGATCTATTTATAATTGTGTATAAAAAAATTTGCGACATCATTCATTGATAGAAATAAATAATTTTTTAGTATTTTTACTTCCTGTATAAGCAATCCCGAATTTGTGTATTCAAATTAGTCTATGAGGTATTTTGTTATTACCGTGTTTGATTCGGACTCAATTTATATTTACATACTTTTTTAGATATGTTATACACATAAAAACATGCTTGTTGCGGACCCACACATTGCTTATGGGGGGCACGTGCCCCCCCCCCTCAACTTTTCAAATTCCTTTTATTTTTGTATCATTAAAATTTTTAAAAATGTGGCAATGTGTGGTTGTGCCCCTCCGTCATCCGAGAAATAGGAATAGAAAACCCACACATGCCCCCATCGTCCAAGAATTTAGAATTGGAATCGTTCCCTCAATCTATATCTAGGTCGATGTTCTTCCCCAAGTCCCCTCTCGTGCGGTGATGTCGCATCCTAGAACTTCGCCTCCTCCCTCGAGTCTCTGGCATGCTATGACAAGAACTAAAAGCACGTCTCAATACCGGGCACCTCCGACTCTCTCAAGGCCCCACCTCTCTCTCCAGTCCCGGATGTACCCTGACAAGGAGTAAAAGACGTCCTGCCACTCTCGATTCCCTTTAAACCTCGCAGTCATGCACTCTAAGTCTCCAAGTCCAATGTAACGTAGCAATAATATGATATCTCCGTACTTCGTAATCATATATGCGTATGTCTGAGCAAAACAAACATCAATTTACCGATTGGGTACTGCAATTGGAAGCAATTTTTTTTACCAATCCATACTTTAATGTTGTAGGTGTTACTTGGTTGCTTTAGAATTGTTTAATTGACCGTGATTTTTGTAGCTATTTTATGTATTATGATATTTTCTATGAATTAAAAGCATGATATTCAAATCATGATTTTAAAAAAGAAGAGGTTAAGTATCCGACGTCTTATCTTCCATCACTATAATAAATTAATATATGCAAAACATCCCTTTGTATGTATCTATTCACATATATATTTATATTGATTATTTTTTCATGCAATACTATTTATTTATTATTTGTCATTGTGCCCCGTCTAGTCTGAAATCCCAGGTCCGCCATAGTTGTTATTCTTTTGCCCTTGATATATTATGTATCATTCAACCTTGTTCCCTATTGAAGATATGAACATTTCTCATTGTTAATTAAATGGATCGTTTGATTGTTTGTACTTGAGATTGGATGACTCGATTTTAGTTGATTTACGGTTTACCCCCTCTTTCTTTGCACATACATATTTTCATCTATTTACATATTAATAAACCCGGTTTTATTCACTTGGATCCATAAGGTCCATTGATTGGTCAACCTGAGATCAATTACTCAATAAGGATAGATAGATAGGTGCCCAATAAGGGAGTTTGATTGATCGATCGGTCTATGTTAAAATGGAATGAGAAAACAAATATAGAATAATAAGAACCGAAGACCACTCATGATTTACGCGGAACCCTAATCTTTAAGGAGTGTGATGAAACTATGAGAGAACACATCAAAGGGTTGGTTATTCTATTATGAATCTCCCAAGAGTGCATGAGGTATGACCCTTTATATAGCCCCGCCAATGTGACCAAGTCCCACCGCTCCACGATGTGGGACTAAGCAATTATACCAAAGTAAGTGGATTATGAAGAGATCCAAGTACCCTTCTAAACACATACTCTAACACCCCCCCTCAAGCTGGAGCTTAAAAGGCTGGAGCTTGTTATAAAAAAGAAAATATGCAACTCATCTCCATGTAATGCATCTTCAAGGAGCTGCGAGAAGACCCACTCGAAATAGACATTGCCAGTAGGAGCTCCGTGCAAAGGAGTCACACTAGAAGGAGACTTGTATCTGTAGTCGATACTTAATGAAGATGACCAGTAGGCAGTAGTTGGGTTGGAGTGTAGATCATCATGCAAGTCGAAATGACGAGCAATAGAAGTCCGAAATGATCCCAAGCAATACTATAAGTCCATGTAGAGTAGTTGATGTCGAACATCAGAAATAGAGTGGCCGTCTTCCATACGAAGATCTCAAGTGTGTGCCTCTCCTTGATGGAATCAAGAATTTTATCAAGGAGAGGTCAAGTATACAACTATTATGTACGCTCAAAATGGAAAATCAATGTATTTTCAAATGATATTTTGCTGCAACAAATGGCATATGCTGCAACTAATGACTATAGGCTCCCTGCTTCTATCACATTATATCCACACGAGTACTTGGTGATAAATTATACGTCCTCAAATGGTGAATTTGCTGTGGTCTAAGGGATGACTTAGTCCAAACCAAAGATTTTATGGCATTGTGACAAAAGGGCTTCCGTCTATTATAATTAAAAACGTCAATTTACCTCAATGCAATAAAGTGGTTTACTGGTTTAAGAGCCAAACGTGATCCACGATTCAGTTCTTTATAGATCAAAAAACCAGGAAATTGTTCATACTCAGATGCTCGTAATTGTCCTGTCATGTAATATGAAATGAAATAGAAGCATCCAGAGCATGTTGCTGTTCGAGTGGTGGTTTCTTTGTCAAGGAGGACTTAAAAAAAGGACTGCTCTTTTCCTACTTGATGTGTACATTCAACATCAAAAGCATCATCTGTAGTTTTGGTTCACACATACAAAGAGGTGGAGAAGACTTTTTGCTGAGATGCCTCAACCATGTCCGTCTGTTTAACTCGATATACTGTAGAGTCCGTTGTGCGACTATGCCCTCATTGCTGGCGGCAAAGCCCATCGTTGCCCTTTGGTTGCTGGGTTGGGCTGGGTTGGGTTGGGATAACCCTGTGAATAGTAAACTGTGAGAAGGATTGGGAGGGTTGGAAGGAGGAGTATATTGGTGTACCCCAACCCAACCCTCTCAACCCTGCAACCAAACGAAGCCTTAGGGTTAGGATAAATTTTATCATGTTGACTACGGTTCTACAATCATATTAAAGAGAGATCTACTGCTGCTGTCGAGGACGTAGCCTAAAGAAAGGTGAACCTAGTAATTCATGTGTCATGGTCGTTACACGCTTGCTTGTTTGACCCCATGTTTTATTTCCGCTATGCGCGAGACTCTTCCTATAGTTACCAAATGGCACGAGAATATCATAACACCCTACCATTGTAGTAGAGGATTACTATTTGTCAACTTGGCCTTAGACGCTTTTAGTGTCTATTCCAAGCGAACTTAAACTCAACTAGTCGTGGTAATCGGTTTTCAAAGAGTTATTAAGAAAAAGCTATAGGAGAGCATGGCATCGTCGAGAGTAGATCGCCTGTTGTAATCCCATTACAGCAGATTTGTTGTAATTTGTTTTTTTTTCTTTTACAATATCTATTCCAAAATCCAACCTTATAGATTGAATCTTGAGTTAGTGTTCTACATATCCTCCAAATTTCGTGTTAATCAGGGATTATTTGCAATTTTATCATAATGTTTGAAGATCCGAGTAATATTTAATCAACTTAAAAATTCCATTTAAAAAGGATCCGGATCGTGGATTACTAAGATAAAATATCAAATAACCTCCGATCAATGTGAAATTTAAATGATATATAGAGAATTAATCCAAGATTCAATCTATAAGGTTGGATTTTAGAATGGAAATTGCAAAAGAAAAAAATTACAGCAAGTCTTTTGTAACTGAGATTACATCATACGATCTGATCTCTGGCAAGGGTTTAAATATCGATTTCGGATATCGTATCGATACCCTGTCGATACGTTCGGCGACATTTCGCCCATATCGACCACTATTTGTGAAGAAATCACCGAAAACTGTCCTCGTATCGTTATTTCGCTCGAGATTTCGATTCCTTGTCAACCGAAATTTCGTCGAGATTTCGCAAAATCTGAAACCAAGCTCTCTGGCATAGTCACTGTTGTTGCGGTGTTTAAGTAATGAGCTAAAACCTTGGATACCCACTACACCGCGGACTATTATAAAAAGAGTTAACAGTTGCAGACATGAATTCCATTTGATGAGGTTATCTGATAGTGGTTGATTGTCGGCTGCATGACTGATGGCTGCAAGATATACTGTACTGCCATAAGGACTATGCACCTAACAAGATTGCTTGATTGAATACATGTGGACGCCCTACTCATCTCGACTAGTTCACATCATGAAATAAGTAGGTATTGGTGGCTGTCTGTGATGCATGCATCTGGTCAGGCTGCAAGACCCATCTGGCGTGTCTTCTGCAGAAGACTTGTGGCCGCTGGATGCGGATCGTCTACTGTAGCATCCCCTACTGTGATGCAGGGGATACGTCGGATGAGTGATGAACGACCCGGATGAAGGGGCTAGGAATAGTCGGTCCCTCATCCGAGTCGTCCATCTCTCATCCAACGCATCCCCTGCCTTGCAGCGGAGGATGCTACAGCAGACGATCCTCTCACAGCTACATGAAGTACGTATGCACCCCTCGTGAATCTTCCATGAGGAATGGGTATTGGTGGCATGCCCTCGTATGCGTGGCTGTTGGCCCTCCTTGTTGATTTGTGATGTTGGAGATCATCTAATACGATACATGTTAGAATACAAATTTGGTTTTTTATCTCGTTAGTAACAGCATGCATTAAGCTTCGTAAGGATCATGTTTCCCTGACAACAAAGCCGAAATTTAACCAAATGCCTATATGGGATTGTGTAGTTCTAGATTAAGGGTGAGTTGCTGCAGTGTTTCTTACTCCATTTACTTCTGATATAATAGTATGTATTATTTTCAAGGTTCTTGAACATATTTGGCATGCATCCACTACAAGAAAAATGCATTGTGTCCACGGAATGTGGCTACGAAAATTTGTGGCCACGATAATTCCGTGGCCACGATAATTCCGTGGCCACTAGTTTCTCGTATCCACAATCCGTGGCCAAAGTCTTCATATAAGAGTTGCGGCCACGCCAAGTTCTGTGTTCACTTGTAGTGGCCACGGCATATTCGTTGTTAGAGAACTCTGGCGACGAGACTTGTAGCTATGGCTACATGCCACGAAGTGCCGTGGCAGAGCTCAATTCTGTGGCCACAAGCTCCACATCTGTGGGTATAGTTCTGTGACCACAACTAGTTTTCCTTGTAGTGATCTCACTCAATGAACTGTATATAGACTTGATACGGTATTGCATTTTGATTTTTGAATCGCCCAATCCTAGGAAAAGTCCTTAGTTACATCTGTTGGTTACGGATAAAGGCATGATTGAGTGGCCATAAGATTCGGTAACCCCACGCTAACAAGGAGTTGTTAGTGGAACACTACAAGAAAAATGAGTTGTTGCCACGGAATGTGGCGACAGAAACTTGTGGCCACGATAATTCCGTGGCCACTAGTTTCTCGTAGCCACAATCTGTTGCCTAAGTCTTCATATAAGAGTTGTGGCCACAATAATTACGTGGCCACTTGTAGTGGCCACGGCATATTCGTGGCTAGAGCTCTCGCGACGAGACTTGTAGCTACGGTCATTGGCCACGACGTGTCGTGGTCAGATCCCAATTCGATGGCCACAAACCCCAAATCCGTGGCTATAGTTATGTAGTCACAAATTATTTTCCTTGTAGTGGAAGAAGCGGGATGGACGGTTAGGGTTTTCAACTGGTGCTGGGAAATTAGCAGTAGTATATAATAGGAGCTTAATCAAATTCGGCATATACTAGTGTGGTCTATCGATTTCCATTGGATGAGGGCGTAGATACTTGTGTAGGAAAATTAAGGTGCATCATTTACGTGTCAAAAATATCATGTAATAATTCACGAGTCACCTCCTTCCATGCATCCAATAGCGAGGTAAGCCATGAAGATAATGATGATGACGAAAAGACGGTATTGATCCTTTATCTTTTCCCCTTTACGTTATTCCAACTATAGAGACTGTCTCAAACGGCGTAGAGTTAGGGATGGTGGCTCTCTAACTCTCATTTCTCTATTCGGTGTTTTTCCATTACAAGAAAAATGAGTTGTTGCCACGGAATGTGGCTACAGAAACTTGTGGCCACGATTATTCCGTGGTCACTAGTTTCTCGTAGTCACAATCCGTTGCCTAAGTCTTCATATAAGAGTTGTGACCACAATAAGTTCTGTGGCCACTTGTAGTGGCCACGACATATTCGTGGCTAGAGAACTCTCGCGACGAGACTTGTAGCTACGGCCATTGGCCACGACGTGCCGTGGTCAGAGCCCAATTCGATGGCCACAAACCCCATATCCGTGACCATAGTTCTGTAGTCACAAATTGTTTTCCTTGTAGTATTCGTAATGAGTCACTACGTCTATTTTATGGGGAGTAGGGTTAGAGGATTTGATAAGATAAAAAATCTATCGTAACTGACTCATAATGACTCATTAACCATCAATATGAGTCACTATAATTTGGTTACATTTTATTTATTGACTCACACTACAAGGAAAACAAGTTGTGACTACAAAACTATGGCCACAGATACGGGATCCGTAGCCACAGAATTGGGCTCTGGCCACGATACGTCGTGGCCAGTAGCCGTAGCTACAAGTCTCGTCGCGAGAGTTCTCTAACCACGAACATGTTGTGGCCACTACAAGTGGCCACAGAACTTATCGTGGCCACAACTCTCATATGAAGACTTTGACTACGGATTGTGGCTATAAGAAACAAGTGGCCACAGAATTATCGTGGCCACGAGTTTCCGTAGCCACATTCTGTGGCCACAACTCATTTTTCTTGTAGTGTCAGCCAAACTCATATTTATTTTCTCATCAATATTTCGCGTGAATCACATACGCACAACCCGACAATCATAGGGATGCGCATTCCTGCGCACACGAAACAAAAAGGAAGACCTAAGAGTACTGAATTAAACTGTCCACAACGGTGCATTGCTCAGTTGTGAATCTTGTGATGAATAGATGAGGAGTGACATTGACCAGCTTTGAAGGATGTTGTTGATCGTAATTTATGTGAAATGTAATAATTCCATGCGAATTACAGTCAATTGCATGTACGTCTATTCTATAACAAAACAAATGAGAAAATAGTAGAAAATCCATGATCCAGCCACGCAGTAAATGATAGAACAAGTCTCACAGATGATCGAGTGGTCAAAATCGTCGACGATGGTTGCGTAAGATTGGGTCTCGTGTAGAGACTAACCACCCAGGCATGGAGGAAGAGGACGGACGATGTGAGGGCTTACGCCCTATATAAACCTTCCATAGGGAGGGAAAAACAAATCAATCGGAACCTCGACATCGGGAGCTCCCTTCCCTTTCTCACATCCCTCTCCCATCCTCATCTCTCTCATTCCTTCTCTCTCGTTCTCTCACGAAGAAGATGATGGAAGTGTACCTTGATCGTTGACCGGTATCATGATATAGCTTGTTGTTAAATATATAATGTCCGATATAATTCGTTACCAATTGATTTTTTTATACTAGAATTAGAGACAAATATCATATTCCTTATCATATCACTAGTGGCATTCATGCAAGTTATCATCGCTATTTTTCAAAGTTGAATTTAAATTGGTCCAAATTTGAAAATTAGCACTGGATAAGCATTGATACAAAAAACAGATAAAATATTCATAGGTAATATCTAGTTTAAGAAAACATTTCGTTGTGAATAATGTATCTCTGTACATTCAAAACATATATACGACGTAATGATGAATTTTAAAAAATATCACTATTGACACATTTTGTTGTAATACTAAAGACAGTTACGAATCACAAGGAAAGGTCAAAAAGGCGATCAATTTGACTTTCATACGGCTCACATTAGATTTTTTTAAAGAAAAAGGGTGCAAAACCATAGAGGTGAGCACCTAAGAGCTTTATATTTGCAGGATAACTATAAAAATCACATAGATCAAGAATCCTTCCAATGTTATGTGTGCTCGCATTTGCATGTCTAATCCAAGCGAGCGGATCCTCTGCAGTAATGCAGGGATCTGCAGTAAACCGTGAGGAGGCTCGAGCGGTTCGCACGAAATCTGAGTTTTTGTGGGCTCTTACCATGCGAATCGCTCGAGCGGCTCTGACCTCCTCACGGCAATACTTCTCTCCTGTGTATGAACAATAGCCTCATATATTCATGGGCTCTATTGATTGCTCGCGGGCTCCATGCCTGTCATCATTGTAGAAAAGGTAACGACTAATATAATTAATTAAGAAAATATACTATATCAACACGTGATGATCATAACAAACAAACCACTATATATATAATATCCATTCTCTCCCACAGCAGCAGCAGCAGCATTAAGAGGATGGGTTGCTCCAGCAATGGCGCTTCAACTGGGAGGCGGCCGTGGGTGAAGCATCAGAGGACGCGCCTCTACATACTGGCCCGGTGCATCTCCCTCCTCCTTTGCTGGCGTGCTCGCGATCTTTCCGACTAATCGTGTCTGCTGTGAAACCATGCAGTCGTATGCCTTCCAGATCGATCAATTACTTCAGGCTAAGCTTAACTAACGGCTGTAAATGGTATTTAGTATACGTCTGGGTTCTTTGGTTTATGGGATTCCTGCCAGGAACTATGAAAAATCTCTTAAGCTTCTACTGTGGGCTATAGCTTTAGTCTAGGGTTTCTTCTGAAGAACTCTACATGTATATTGTGAGAGTTGATTTGTCCTGACGAGTGGAACTGGCTTTTTTTGTGTTTTTTCTTGTGTTGTTCACTCGCCTTCAATAGAGATTGAAATCGTCGGATACTACGCGAATATATATTAGAATCATTGTTGCAAAACTCGCTCCCGATCCTTTTCTTTTGGTACTTCGACTTAAGAAAAGTAGATAAGATGGCTGCACTCAAGGTCACTCGACAAATGGGATTGCAACGGTCCGCCGGCAAGCTCGATCTGATAGTCGGACACAATACATTGGAATCCTGAAGCGCCACCAGGAACACTACTCTAGTTGCACAAATTGGAATCTTGAAGCACCACCACAAACGCTACTCTAGCTGTGCTCTAGTTTTTAGGTAGAGGTTATACGGTGAAGAACCCGGTCAAGGCAACCATATTAATTCAAGACAACATTTCGAACATAAGTTGCTTTTTCTGCGATTTATTATTCTTTCTAAAACTTTCCTAAGCATATGTAAGCGAGGGAATTGTGCTTTCGAGGATGGGACAACTACTTAATTTGACTTGAAACTAGACCATATTGAATAATTATTGTGGACTGGTTAGCCGACTAATGAAAAAAATAATATTTGACTTGAAACTAGACCATATTGAATAATTATTGTCGACTGGTTAGCCGACTAATGAAAAAAATAATATTTGACTTGAAACTAGACCATATTGAATAATTATTGTCGACTGGTTAGCCGACTAATGAAAAAAATAATACTTTCTTGTTTTTTATTTTTGATACTTTTCATTAATGTAATGTAAAGTTAGATGCGTGCACATTTGATTGTAACTCAAACAATACGTTTACCTTGTTAATTTAGTATCATGCATGTATAATTATATAATAAAATATATTTTATTATATAAATTAATAAAAAAATTAACTAACCAGATTACTATCTGACTAGCTACATGAATACCATTTATTATTCATTAAGTTGATCCTTCTAACTATATATTGAATATTAACTTTACAACGTCAGAGTGTTCCGTGACTGAAGTTGGTGGTTCTGGTTCGTGGGTTCTCACTTCGTGTATGAGCTTTCGGTACGAAGAAGGGAGGAGTTGGGTATATTGCTGTTTGAGCTACCTTCCGATGGTTGCATCTCTCAGGGCATGTTTGGTTGCTGGGTTAGACTGGGTTGGGTTGGGGTACACCGGTGTACCCCTCCTTCCAACCCTCTCAATCCTCCTCACAGTTTACTATTCACAGGGGTATAGTTTACTATTCACAGAGGTACCCCAACCCAACCCAGTCCAACCCAACAACCAAACATGCCCTCATGGTAGAGATCATTTTGTTTGGGAAGGGAAAAGATTCTCGGTGAAAAAGGCATACATAGTGTTCAGAAGGAGAACATAGGATCTAGACCCTAACCTGAAGCATGATACGAAGATTATCTGGGCAAGCAAGATCCCTTGTAGAGAGAAGTGGTACCTCAGAAGGGGTAGAATTTCTGACAAAGCAAGAAGGGGCAGGTCGTTTGGCATTCCGGATACCAAGTGTGATAGATGTGACGCATAAACGGAGGATGCTGAGCATTTAATTTTTACATATCCTTTGTCGGAGCAGGTTTGGAAGGAGGTAGGGGCATCATGGGTACTGCATGGTGGTTCCGTTAATTTTTAGAGGCTGGTAAGGTCGGTGGGGATGAACTCGATGGACAATTGTTCTTTTCGTTTGCAGTTCTTTGAGCCAACTAGGAGGAAGGAATGATCTAATTTTTAAAAATCAGAGGTTATACTCGGAAAATGTAATCGCTTTCTGTTTTTCCCTTTATCGATTCCGGTCCACAGGATAATGTATCTCTTTATCTTTTTATAAAAGTGAAAGTTTTTGGCGGTGAGTCCCAGCTCGGGATTTCACCCCCTTTCTTCTCAAAAAAAACTTCTACAACGCCAGTTACAACTCTACCATTATCCCTTTAAAAAAATACGAGTACAAATGCAGGTGAGAATATTGGCTTATATGAAAAATGAATTGCCATGTTTTTAAAAATGACCAGGAATATTAAATGAATATGTATCGAATATGAATATTGACAAAAATACTTTAGAAATTAACTTAAATATGCATTTTTAAGATGGTAGCTTTACTCAATTTTTTCATAACTATTGACACAATATTTTTTCTAGAAGCAAGAGGGTGAAGTCCCAAGGCGGGACCCATCGCAAAAAATATATTAAAACCAGATCAAAAGAGATACATTATCTAGTAGACTAGAGCCAATAAAGGGAGAGGTACAAGGCAATTATATTTTCAGAATAAAATCTCTGGTTGTTAAATACTAGATCATTCCTTCCTCCCCAAATAGACCATTATGCCGTAAAAGGAAGAGCACAGTCATCCATCGAGTTGTCCCCAAGCGACCTTGCCAGTCTCCAGAAATCAAACTCACCACTGATAGAGGCCCACGGTGCCCCCACCTCCTTCCATATCTGAAGCGAAACTGGACACTTAAAGAAAACATGTTCCGCGTCCTCGAGATGCTCACCACATCTATCACAGCTCGCGTCAGCAATCCCAAACAATCTCCTCCTTCTCGCTTTGTCACAAATCCTGCCCCTCCCGAGACATCAGAGGAATACCTTCACTCTGCTAGGGATCTTGCTAGCCCATATAATCTTCATGTCCTGAACTACATCCGGATCGACGAAATCCGGGCTCCCTCTGAACATGTCGTAGGCCCTCTTCACCAATATTGTATATCCATTTTAAACATATTTGAAGAACACATATAGCTTATTGTAGAAAACTTGATTCAAATAAAGATGATATAGTGTATATTGTTACTTCAAAGTACATCACAAATACACTACTTTATACAAGAATCTCTCAACTCTATGGAAGACTAGCACTCATTTGACACAACAACAAAATACTTAATCTTCTCTCTTGCTCACTTGCTTGGTTGGTGGCTCTCTTCACTTTATCTCACATTGATTTGCTTTCTTCCTTGCTTTGATGCCTCCACACATGGCTCTCATGATCTATTTATACTTGTGCTCTAATGACCTTGAAAATTATTGAATTCTAAAATATTTGGAGTTGGACGCATCCAAGAAAAGGAGGGTTCCCAACATCGCTTGTTAGTCATGGATGTGCAAATAAAAGGGTTGATAAAGAAAAGGAGGGTTTCCAAGATCACTAGAATTAGATGGTAGAATCTTCAACTGAATCAATCGAGCTTCAGGGAGAAAGTTTTAGAAGGCTCATCTTGGGATTGTAGCAGAAGTGCAAATGAGATGTGGGAGGCAGTAGCATCTTGTATCCGAAAGGCAGCCAAAGAGTTGCTAGGTGAGTCAAAGGGAGGAGCTCCATGTCAAAAGGAAGCTTGGTGGTAGAGTGAAGGGATGCAAGAGAAGCTAAAAATTAAAAAGGCATGCTTTAAAGCTATATTTAAGGATAAAACAGAGGAAGCTATCAAAACTGCAAAATAGCGAAGAATGAAGCAAAGAAGGTTGAAGCAAAGTTAAGTCAAAAGCTTATGAAGTTTTGTACAAAAATCTCAACTCGAAGGAGGACCAGAAGGATATATTCAGGTTGGCCAAAGCAAGAGAAAAAAAGACCAAAGACCTTTCTCAAATGAGATGCATCAAGGATGAGGAAGGTCATGTGCTTGTCACTCAGAAGGATATAGAGACTAGATGGGAGCAGTATTTCCATAAATTTTCATTGGGAAAGGAAATAGAGAGATTACTTTGGGTGATATAGCTAGTAATGAAAATTACTTGAATCGTACAAGCTATAGACGGAAACAAAGAAAGGAAGTAGAGGTGGCTTTGAAGGTTATGAGACTTGGGAAATGTGTAGGACCGGATGACATCCTTGTAGAAGTATGGAGAGTTTAAGATGATCGTGCTTTGACTTGGCTTACGAATCTATTCAATGTTATTTGGCTAAGCAAGAAAATGCGTGAAGATTGGAGGAGTATCGTAGTGCCTCTTTGTAAGAATAAAGGAGACATTCAAAACTGTTCGAATTACAGAAGTATCAAGTTGATGAGTCACACTATGAAAATTTGAGACTGTGTAATCAAAAGAAGGTTGAAGCAAGTTTCCAAAATAAAAGAAAACCAATTCGGATTCATGAGTGGTCGCTCAACTATCGAAGCCATCCATTTGCTGAGGAGAACAATGGAGATTTGTAGAGCTAAAAGGAAGAGCCTCCATATGATTTTTATTGATTTGGAGAAGTCTTATGATTCTGTCCCACGGGAGATATTGTGGAGAGTTTTGGAGAAGAGACGAGTACATATCCTATACATTGACCTCATAAAAGATATTTATGACAGGGTTTCATCTTGTGTAAGGATACAGTCTGGAAAGACTGACTATTTTGACATCAACACTGGTCTGCATCAAGGTTCAACTTTGAGTCCATTCCTTTTTACTTTGCTTATGGATGAGTTAATAAGTCACATTCAGAATGAAATACCTTGGTGTATGTTATTTGCTGATGATATTGTGTTGATTGATTAGACTAGAGATGGAGTAAATGAGAAGCTTGAGATCTGGAGGCATGCATTGGAGACAAAAGGATTCGTATAAGCAGGGCTAAGACTGAATATATGGAGTGCACCTTTGATGTAAGCAATGATGAAGGAATCACGATGAAGATTGGTGATTATAACATTTGGAAGAGGGATTCTTTTAGATACATGGAATCTTCTCCAACATGATGGGGATGATGGAGATGTTACTAATAGAATAAATGCAGGGTGGCAAAAGTGGAGAGGAGCCTCTGTTGTTCTCTGTGATAAGAAAATTCCTTTAAAAATCAAAGGAAAGTTTTACCAAGCAGCTATGAGATCTGTTATGCTCTATGGATCTGAATGTTGGCCTGTTAACCATAGACATGTGCAGAGAATGGTTGTAGTAGAAATGAAAATGCTAAGGTAGATGTGTGGACACACACGCAAAGATCGGATTCGGAATGATGCAATTAGAATGAAAGTTGGTGTAGCTCCGATTGAGGATAAGATGCAAGAAAATCGCTTAAGATGATTTGGTCATTTGCAAAGAAGGTCAGCCGATGCACTAGTTAGGAGATGCGAGTTTTGGGATGTTGAGCCGGCTAAGAGAGCGTAAGGACGGTCCAGGAAGTGTTGGAAGGAGACTATAAGAAGGGATCTTAGTTTTTTAGATATAAGTATGAGATTGACCCAAGATAGATCCGAATGGACGCAAAGAATCCATGTAGCTAACCCTACTTAATTGTGGCAAAAGGCTTTATTGTCGTTGTTGTTGTTGAACGCATCCAAGAATACTCTTGAGAATTAGTGTTAACTAATCTTAAGAAATCATTAGAAATTTGGAGCTCATCTCCTCAAGTGTTTCTAGATTATAACTACTCATGAACTTTCTAGACAATAGATAAGTTGGTGATGCACCTTTTATTTTGACATTCCCCCTTAACACCAACTTCTCTTATGCTAGTTCAAATCCAGAGCTTGCTTCAAATCATATTATGACATCTTTAATTTGCAAACATGTCGGTTTTTCTCATCTTCATATCCTCTTGATTGATGCATATAAATCTCTCTATCGAGTTCTCCATAAAGAAGTGCATTCTTCACATCCATTTGCCACAACATACATGTTTTACTAGCTAGCTAGTAAGGCTACTAGAAGTCTTATTTTAGTCATTTTTGCAACTGGACCAAATCTTCCATCATAGTCCACACCATATTGTTGATAAAATCCTTGAGCAACTAATCGAGTTTTGTATCTTTCGATATATAGGTCCATTTAGACGTATCTACAATTTATAACCCCACTTGCAAGATATCGACTTAACTTCTTCTAGCTTGGAAACATGATCTCATGTTTAATTCTCTTGCAATGCCTCAATTTCTTCTTCCATTGTATTTCTCCATTCTTGACTTTTGGATAAGGGTGCACGTGGATAGGATTGAATCGGATTTTATCTTAATCCGTGTCCAATCCAATCTTAACAGATTTTTATTTTTCGAATCCAATCCAATCCATCAAATACTTCAATCCAATCCGATCCAATTCATCGGATTACGGATTGGATCGGATTGGATCGGATGTTTACACTTGCATTTTCCCGCTCAATAATCTACTCTCTCGTGTTTGTATTTTCTAACCCACTAGCCTTCGACATTTGAATAATATCTTAAAAATCGATAAGATGAATAGATGTAAAAAAGAGAAAAGATATAATCAAATGAAAGTTGAATGATTCTAGTAATCCATTATAAAAATTTGAAGACCATACAATCAAACTAAATGATTATATTGAATTTGAAGTTTATATTTGTTCTTATATGATGCATTTGTTTGTTTTTTACGATTAATTTTCAACAAATGATTCAAATAAGAATAATATTAGTTACAAAATAAGGATGCATAAACGACTTAGATAATAAAAAATGTGATCTCGATCTGTAGTCGGATATTGATGAAGACCATGATTAAGCCAACCACTTTCAAGAACACCATTGAGAGATCTATAATATATCATTAACAAACAATAATCAAATAGCATTCATACTCATTTGAATATACAAGACAAAACTAACTTAAATATAACACACCACTTGAGAAATATAATTATCATTTAAATTATTCTTGAAATATAATTTATTTGTAAGATTATACTATATTAAAAATATTTAATTCATATTATTAATGATAATTAAATCATATTTAATTATCCATTTCCCATTGCTCGTGGATATATTATCAACAACTGAATTATTCTTGAATTCTTTCAAAGACTATTTGCTTTCTCCGCGGATACTTGGAGATAAGAACAAGGTGACTGTACATTCCATGTATAGTGACTTAGATTGAGATCATATCTCAAATCCAGATCTCGGGAATCTGTCAAAGATGTTTGATTAAATCAAACCCGTAAATCTAATCTTCTCATTATATCCGAATCATATTCAGATCAATGTCCAACAATTAGACTGAGATTAGATCGCTTCTCTACTGACAAGAGTCATTACAATCCAAACATATTTCATCACTCCTCGGAATGGAAGTGTCACAGTTATACAATCGTTTATGATCACATCACCCTTGAGTATTCCTAACACCCGTACATCATGCATATTGGAAGACATGGATTAAACTCGAAGTTTTAGATCCATATTGGAATTATCTTCTTCAGTATTTTATCATTAAGTTTCTCATCAGATCATTGGGAGTTGGTATTGATCATATACTTTCCAAAAGCATATATCATACCTATAAATTCTGCCAAGCTTCCAAAACGAGACGACCATGCATGGAATTTGATCCCAATATCTTATGAGTGAGCTCGTATCTTATAGTTTAGTAATGAACCTTATGATCCTTTTGAGAGATCGTATTACTCATATGCCCCCGTATGCACAACAGCTCGTCAGCGCATAGACCTTGATTAGATCATCAACCTATTGGTCTGTCAAATGTACATACTCAGACATATAGTAACGCATTTCTCTCTGGTCAGAGGATGTGTGCTATATCGTGACAGTATATGACATAAGTCTTGGTTATCTCGATCTCTTCAAGTCAACTCTTTGACCTAACTTATCTAACTCCTTTGAATATCTATTCCTATGCAGAGGATCTGCATTAAAAGGTTAGTTGGATATCGACCTTTGGAGAGATATTTGCCATCTTCTTATCATGTTGGAGATCCTTTCTTACCAATCATTTGATGGTGTTTGACGAGTTCTCAATTTAACTCTTTAGATATTATCCAAGCACCAGCCTTTATGATTCAATATTTGAATCAAAAGTTGTATGATTATTAAGATGGCCATGGTATATAACCCTAATTGTACTAAGGGACCTATTATGCAAATTAGCTATTCTTTATTTAAGATCAAGGAATGATTTGCAATAACATTTATTGCATAATGGCTCGTCGTGGTTCACATGTCCAACAGTTACATAGAAACCATGAAGGATTACATGACTCGATAAATACAATAAAATAAAATAAAAGGAAGATAAATCAACATAACTTTAACACTCCCCCCCCACGTTGGAGCATATCAATTGATCATGCCCCACTTGGAAGTCAACCATGATATGTTTTTCTTAGGCAGTAGTGATCTTCACTTCGTGTATTGCATCTCAAATGTAATGGCATTCAACCTCAATGTGCTTAGTCCGCTCATGGAATACAAGATTGGTAGTAATGTATTTAGCAGACTTATTGTCAAAGTACAAAGAGATGGGAGAGCAGTAGTAATAAGAAGTCCAAACTCCTATAGAAAGGAGACTAGCCAGTTAATCTCACAATTAGCCTAAGACATCGTTATGTATTCCGCCTCTGCACTTGATCTAGAAACAACTGTATGCTTCTTGCTCCGCCATATAATAAGGTTCCCACCAACAAGCATGGCATAACCTGTGGTAGATGTATATCCTCAAGAGAACTAGCGTAGTCAACATTTGCATAAGCAGCGACGTCGGTGTGGTTGTTGACCCCATAAAAGAGGCCTTCCCCTGAAGATTTCAACAGATACCAAAGGATCAAGAGAATATCGTGTCAATGAATGTAGTGAGATCCTTCCATGTGTTGGTTGGCTCTTCTCACATTAGACGATATATCTTTCATAGTGCTAGTAAAGCATAGCAGTTTGTCCGCTAGTCTCAAGATCAATAGATGTAATATGTTTTTGCAACTCTATTGGGATGCTATATGGTTTACATCCAAGTAAGCCAGTATCGGTAAGAATGTCAAGGTAATACTTATGTTTTGATAAGTGTAGTCCCTCTAGAATATGTGTCACCTTAATGCCATAATGCCAAGGAAGTATTTGAGTTGATCAAGGTCCTTTGTGACACACCTTCTAGAGGAAGGCTTTAGTCTCTAGAATCCATTCTGGAGGAAGGCCTTAGTCTCTAGAATCCATACTTTATCATCATTAGTAATAACCTTGTCAACAACATAAATGGCTAGTATCATGGTGCTAGAAGTCATCCATCCGACGAACACAAAGTAATCAGATGTCATTTATGGAAGCCAAGTGAACTAATCTCAAAAGTAAGCATATCAAACGAAGCTTGTGGGCTCTACTTTAGGCCGTAAATAGTCTTACGGAGTCGACATATATGCTCCCCCTCGACAAAGTACTTCGGTAGCTGCATCATGTAGGCCTCCTCCTCGAGGTCACAATGAGAGAAAAGCATTCTTCACATAGAGATGGAATATGGGTCAATTCCAGTTGGCAACTACATAGAGAATAATGTGGGTTGACCTTATTCTAGCTACAGAAGAGAATGTCTCAAAGTAGTCCACTCCATAGGTCTGTCTAAAGCCTTTGGCACAAGTCTGACTTTTAATCTATCAATGAAGCCATCATGAGACTATTTGATCGTAAAGACACATCTGCATGCAACTAGCTTGACACCAGGGGCACATGCACAAGATTCCACATGCTCCTTGAAGTAAGCGCATCCATCTCCTCATCAATGACCTTTTTCCAACCATGATCATGGAGTACACTATGATGATCACATGGAGTAGTAATAGTTATATGAGCATATGTAAACTTCCTGTCACAGATGGATAAAGTACTAGCGGAAGTAGTATGTGACAAGGGATGTATAGTACATTTTCTTTTTATCTTCCACAGTACTATAGGAAGTTCTAATGGACCATCCGGAGCTGCAGCAATGAAGACACTCTAAGAAGGCACATTGTCCTGCAAGTAAGGAACATGTAACATACAAATCGTCAGAATGAATAGTGTGTTTTCTTTTGTAGATAATGGAAGATGACAGAAGCTCTAAGGGCATGTCACTGACAAACTGAGTAAAGTAGCTGGTCTATTGAAAGAAAGTGACATCTACTGAAACATAGTAGCGATGATTGGAAGGGCCATAGCACTAATATTCTTTTTTGGTCCGAGAGTAGCAACAAAACACACACTTGATTACACTGGGAGAAATTTTATTTGTAGTCTGAAAGTTGTGAAGAAAGGTAGTGCAACCAAAGATTCTCAATGGAAGAGGAAATGTTCATCATCAGTATACAAAAGTGAGAAAGGAATTACCCTATTAAGAACCGAAGAGAGGATAACGTTGATGAGGTAGGTGACAGTAAGAATCGCATCCCCTAGTAGGTCTTGGGAACCTTCATGTGAGTAAACAAGGTACAAGCAATGTTCAAAAGGTGACTAAGTTTCCTTTCCGCTATCATATTATGTTGAGAGGTATGCGTATATGAGGCTTGGTGAAGGGTCCTATGAGTGGCAAAGAAAGATACTAAGTCATGTTGAGTGAACTTAATAGCATTGTCAGTCCTAATAGTCTGGATACAAGTATAGAAAGAAATTTTAATCAAGTGAAAGAAGGACTTGATAGTTCTATTAATATATGTTCCTTTATTAAATAGACCCAAGAAGATATGTTATAATCATTCATAAAGACAACAATATATCTATGACCACATACAGTATGGTCCAGACAAGGTCTCCAGATGTCACAATGGACTAAAGAAAAAGGTGATGGTCAATGCGGCTCAGCCCTAGATGGAAAAGAGAGTCGATGATGTTTACCAAACTGACAGGCTTCCACTCAAACGACTTCAGTGATGACAGTTCGGGAAACATCTGGAAAAGAGCTCTAGCAGAGTGATGACTGAGTTGCAAATGCCACAAGAATGGGTCGGTAAGAACAGAAATAGCACTAGCAAAAGTAGAATCATCACATATATTAAGATAATAAAGGTCATTCTTATTATGTTCCCCACAAAAAATCTGTATCGTCCTGATGTCCTGAAAATTACAATAGAACTTGTCAAAAATCACTCAACAGTTCAATTCAACATATAACTTATGAACAATAATAAGCTTAAAGGAAAGTCAGGAGCACAGTAAACTCTAGAGAGCCCGAGTTTGGAGTAAAACTCCATAGTCCCAACTGTTGTAACATAAGCATGAGCATCATTGGCTACCCAAACCAGTTTCACGAAGGAAGATGGTTGAGAGGGGATCAACAGACTACATTCTCTCGTCAAGTGAGTACACGTCAAGTCAATAATCCATGTGAGTGTCATGGAAGAAGCAGAGTTGGTTACCATTCTTGAGGTAGTAGCTGGGTGAACAGAAGGAGTAGTCTCACTGGAGTAGAGTTCTGTAGCAATTGCATCAAGTGTGAATAATCGATGCGGAGAGTTGCATTGTCTGTCCATTAGAGTCCCGATCAAAAACTGCCTTTGACATAGTTGCATCGTAGTCAAATGCAATATAGGCATGTGGGGGCATGCCAAACTTCGCCCAACACCTCTCAGATGAGTGTTTTGGTTTCTAGTAGCGAATACACGATATGTGGCCACGGCTACGAGCATGACCACGACCAGAGTCATAGCCTCGACCTCCCCATGAGCTAAAGTAACCTCCTCATCTGGACGAAGGTAGAAAGACAGAGTTATTCACAGGTCAATATGTTGTAGACCGACAAAGATGGCCTTGATGGATGACAAACTGTCAATTGTAAGGAATCGATGTACAGTCTGATGGCAAGGATGGAGACGAGCAAGAAATATGTAGACTTGCCACTCAGATTTCTCAGTTACCTGGACAACAGGCTAGCAAGTTTCTCATAGAGACCATTGTGGTTTAGATAATAGTCTACAAGGGTAGACTCTCCCCGAGCATGTAGATGCCGGTAAGACAAGACTTGGTAGTCTACCAGGAGCAAGTTGGTGCATGTTCATCCCACATGCCCTTCGCGATTGTCCTTGTACATGAGGTTCACTGCAATGTGAGACACAAAGCTATTGTTCATACATATCAAGACCTGATAGTTATCCCCACATCAAGACTCATATTCCGTGTCTATCTCCTGTAGAGATTTCTTTGTCAATATTAATATCTTTCGCTTAGCACTGATGAACGGGAAACCCGGGACAGAAGTACCCGATATCTGTCACAGAAAATATACCCGATATCGTCACAGAAGATGTAGAAAGTCATGGCCATCAGGGATAGAGAGAACCAATGAGTTCTGAAATTTTCTTCATCAAGCATCAGAAGTTCGTTGGGACATCAGTCCTTGTTTCCTGCACACGGCTGAAGAGCACACAGGAGGGCGTAACTCAGTAGATGATCACTCGCCCTGGATTCACGCTGAAGATCATTGTGCGGAGGATGGGGATTCACGCTGCATGCTCTTAGGGCTCGCTAGCGCTAGATTTTCGATCCCACAGGAGTGGAGGAAAATTCGTCCCAGGGGTAAGTTTCTAAACTTATTACTCTAGGGCGGTCACGATTATTTTTTTTTTGTTATGTACCGTAGGTAAGCCGCCTCTTCAAGAGGCGGCTTTGCCCTTAATGTTTTTATGTGTTATATGCCAATGAGAGCCGCCTCTTCAAAAGGCAGCTTTGGCTAAAATCAAAGCCGCCTCTTGAAGAGGCGGCTTTCCCCAGAGAGTTTTTATGTTACGTATTAGTGAGAGCCGCCTCTTCAAGAGGTGGCTTTGTCTAAAATCAAAGCCGCCTTTTGAAAAGGCGGCTTACCTGCGGTACATAACAAAAAAAATAATCGTGACCGCACAGGAGTAATAAGTTTAGAAACTTACCATTGGGACGAATTTTCCTCCACAGGAGTGCGCAACAGGGGACCTGCGTGGATTACCCCAGCACGGGTGGCGGCGCACAGGGGACCTGAGTGGGATCCAGCAGCAACGAGATGGGCCTGTGCGGGACCTGGAGAGAGAGGGCTGGTGGTAGCGGCACCGGAGATGTAGTGCGACGTGAGAGAGAAGGCTGGAGGTGGACAGTGGGAAATTAGGGAACAAGTTCTGGAGACCGTTGCTTTTCTACCATTGGGAGATTGTTAAGAATGAATGGAATGAATCAGTAAGGGGATGGATTTCTCATACAACGTGAAACCCTAGATCCTATTGGAGATAATTATATAAATGACCCTTAAGGTTACATAACTTAATAAATAAAATAAAAGGAAGATAACTAAACATAATTTCAACATAATGGAAGTCTAAAAAAGGTGTATGTGACAAGATGGATGGTGCTGAGGAGATTACTCTAGAGTCAGGGATATGACAGGCTGGAGTAACCTCTTGTGAATAGTAACTGTTTGGATGTTTATCAGAGTTGGAGAGAATTCAAATAAGGAATGTGATATGATGTCACGTTAATTTATGATGGAATTCCAATTCAGGAATAAAGAGGGGTAAATCGGATTATCAAGGGTAACCCGGTAACCAAACGGACCTCAAGGAGAAGCCTTGCAGTTGGCACATTGCACCCGATCTTCAATACAATGTCTACTTGAGTGTCTCCTCATCTTAGAAGTTGAAATGTGATCTTTTTTCGGAAAAAGTGCTTCAGTATACGCAGATTTTTTGCTCAAAAAAAGCACACATATTTATCATTAGCTTAATAGGACATATTCTAAGAAAAAAAATCAGAATTCTTTCAACTGGGGTTTTATTCAGTTTATCCCTTGAACTTCTGCAAATGCTCAAATTTTCCCATGCAGTGTCAAATAAACTTTTAGGTGATAATAAAATCCATATATTTTTCGAGTCCTAAGTCCAACCAATGATGCATATGCAAATATTCATAAGAACTTCACAAGAAATGACGAGAAAATAATGGAAAGAAAAAAAGGCAACAAAAACACTATCCAATATCTACATCTATCTTGCACGCAAGTTCATCAAATACAATATTAGACAGAATTAATCTGTTCATTATGAGATGAACTGTAAAATTTGGGCATCATGGTCGCGAAGGAAATTCGTGTTCGAGCACCTCAGCTTCGATTGCTTCAACCAAAATCTCTTGATGCACCTTGAAATGGTAGGGACTATCAACAGCATATGTTATAACCGTAATGCGCCAATTCACATGAAGGGATACCATGTCAAAATTGAAGTATCTCAAGAAGCACTGACAGATGCTGGCTTCCGCATAGGAACATCTACTAGCCGTTCCATCATTTGCAATTGATCATAAGGAGCAATCTGCATTATGTTCTTCAAGTTAGGAGCATCCCTTTTCACGGAATAAATGAATGGCTGGTTGTTTTACTAACAATAGGCATCAGCAGTGTATATAATGGTGTCGGTGTATGCGACTCGTACACGATATACTTGCTAAAAGCAGAGTAGTTTAAACAAGTTCTGTGAATTGATCGCGAAATTCATGGCATGGGAAAACAGTAGGAAGAACTGCTATATGATTTGGAAGGCACCCAATTATCTCGACTTTTTGTTATTATAATGACTGAGCATCAAAAGTAGCCATTTTATTGAACAAACATCATAAGACAAACACGGAGGAAGGCCGTGTATAAATGCTTATCATTGTGAGTTATATTCCAATGCTCGGCACCTTCTTTCTGTTTGTCATCTTAGCAAATGATTCCAAAATAACCTCGTTATCACCGTGTCTAATCTTTGATGAGATCCAATCAACACAGTAATTTATCCTTTTCATCAATACACGACGGTGTAGCCGGTTGTTCCTCTTGTCCTTAGCATCAATTACTAACTTAACCATGAGATAGCTTTCTTTCTCAGACCAAGTAGCCGGTTGTTCCTCTTGTCCTTAGCATCAATTACTAACTTTACCATGAGATGGCTTTCTTTCTCAGACCAAGTCTTGGATTTCCCACTAGACCACTGCAGCCTCCAGATAAACCCACACAAAGCAGGCATTTGGAACGTCAAGTGGAACATTGTTTCTATTGATGGCACTATTGAGTTGTTTGTCCAGCATGATTCCATACAAGATGAGCAAGTGCCCTTGGCAGATGATCTGGATATGCCTATTGCTCTGCGCAAGAAGAAACATAGGTGCGCTATTTATCCTCTTGCAGCCCAGATTTCTTTGAGCAGACTGTCAGATGATTTCATGAGGTTTACCTTGGCACTATCAACCGTGGAGATACCACAGACATATCAGGAGTCTCTTCGGGACAGTCAGTGGAGATTAGTCATGGAGGAGGAGATGCATGTGTTACAGTCATATGGTACATGGAGTCTTGTTTCGACTCCAGTTGGCGCATCCGTGATGGGATGCAAATAGGTGTTTACTGTGAAACACCGTACAGATGGCAGTGTGGATCACTTAAGGCGAGACTTGTGGCACGGGGGTTCACCTAGACATATGGGGTGGACTATCAGGATACTTTCTTTCCAGTTGTCAAACATTTCACTCTCCGCATTCTACTTTCTATTGATGTGACATGAGATTGGCCCCTTTACCAACTTGATGTGAAGAATGCCTTCCTCTATGGTGATCTACAGGAGGAGGTCTACATGCAACAACTACCTGGGTTTACTACCGAGGGAGAGTGTCAGAAAGTTTGCAGGCTTCACAAGGATATCTATGATCTTAAGCAGAGTCCAATAGCATGGTTTCAGAAGCCAGCAAGGGTTTGTGCGATCGATTGCAAATCACTCTTTGTATGTGCATAGGACCCAGAGAGGTGCCATTGTCATTCTTGTTTACGTTGATGATATTATTGTTACAGGGGATGACGAGTAGGGTATTCAGAGTGCCAAAGACTTCCTTGGTCAGCAGTTTGTAACCAAAGACCTTGGTAATTTACGGTACTTCCTTGGACTGGAGTTTGCCAGGAGCCAGCGAGGTTTTTTTATCACCCAGAGGTAGTATGTTACATACCTTCTTTCAGAGAAAGACATGACAGATTGCCGACCTGCCACTACGCTTATTGACCCAAACATGAAGCTATTTGATGATGACATTGAGCAGGTCGACAAGAGGAGGTACATGGAGCATGTTGGCAAGATACTATATGTGACTATTTCCAGGCCTGGCATATCCTTTGCCGTGAGCAAAGTGAGACAAAAGCCCAGACATGCACATATGGATGCAGTCCATATGATTTTGTGGTATCTGAAGACTTCACCAGGTACGGGACTTCTGTTCAGCAGAGATACATCTCTTTCAGTTATAGCATGTGTAGATGCAGATTATGCTGGTGTCTAAAGGATAGGAAGTCTGTTTCAGGTTTGTGTTCATAGGGAATTCTCTGATTTCTTGGAAGAGCAAGAAGCAGACCGTGGTTTCCAGATCGAGTGCTGAGTCAGAATACATGGCCATGGTGCAAGCTAGCATGGAGATGATGTGGGTCAGATTTGTTCTTATTGACCTGGCTATAGAGGTGCATCTTCTTATGCATCTCCAATGTGGTAATCAGGTTGCTCTTTTCATTGCCAACAACCCTACTTTTCATGAGAGGACCAAACACAGAGGTGGACTGTCACTACACTCGTGACATGATACAGAAGGGTCTTATTGCCACTACTCATGTCAGCTCTGGAGATTATACAGCTGATGTTTTACTAAGGCCCTAGCCAGAGGGCCTTATCAGAGATGTTGTTCCAAGCTGAGCCTCATCGATATCTGCGCTCCAGCTTGAGGGGGAGGCGGAGATATTTCCTATTTTTGTATTGTTTTCTTTTTATCTATTTATTTTATCTTCTTCATGTAATTTACCCAATAGGTTCCTCTCCTATATAAGAGAACCCAAAGGCCTCTTATTTATAAATTCAATTCTTTTCCTTCTACAGAGCTTATATATATATGTCTATAGAAAGTGTGTGGTGAGGTTAAGGGGGGACAGTCTTTACTTAACTCGGCCTGACGATCTCTACTCCCACGCCTTTCTTGGTCGGATCAACCCAACCGGTGATTTCCGACAAGTCCGGAACAAAACACATCCAAAAAAATAGAAGAAAAATATGACTGAGCGTAGTCATTGATGCTAAGGACAAGAGGAACAACCGACTAAAGTGTCATGTATTGATGAAAAGGATAAATTACCGTGTTGATTGGATCTCGTCAAAGATAAGACATGATCATTGGCGAAAATGACAAACAGAAAGAAGATGCTGAGCATTGGAATATAACTCACAAGGATAGCATTTATACGTGGCATTCCTTTGTGTTTGACTTTTATGTGTGTTCAATAAAATGGCTACTTCTCTTCTCTGTCAGTTAGTTGTATTGCCAAATGAATCTCACTCTTACTTTTGTGGGTTCGAATGAAATGATACAATCATACCTGACTAAATCCATCCGGCCATGTTATTGAAACTGCATAATTTCCCATTGGCCTGATTTCTTCAGGTTCGATATCTTCAGGAATGTCACCATATTGTAGTTTTTGTTCTCCGCTCCATTCATCCTGTCGAATACATGACGTATCCTTTACTAAGGCAAAGAACGTAATGATTGCAAAAATTACATAAAAAGTGGGTGGATATTGTTTCCTGGAAAAATTGAACTCGAACTTTTTTCCCAACTTGTAAAAAAAAGAAAAAAACTGTGCGAATAAGACTTCGTGGAATATGAAATAATGGTTATATTATTTCAACTGATTCAATTTACTTGCATGCAAATAAACAGATGAAGTTCAACAGGTTAACTAATTTTCTCTGTGTTGCAGAAATACTTCGACTGTTTGATCCCAGGGAAGTTTGGACACTACATACCACACTTTGTGCAGATCGATCGTTCCTTCTAACCGTTGCAGGGTGCAGAAAGAACTCCTCATCATCTTCCGGAACCTTCACCCTTATTGCTTTTGCAGATCTGTCATAGCTTACCGCAGTAGAAACTGGAAAACAAGGTTTAAAACATGTTATAGCTGTATAACCAGAATTAATATCTTTCCACAAAGGTAAAATAATGGTAGGATGAATCTTTTCGATGCAAATGAGGCAAGGAAACATCTCAACAGTTCAAACTAGTAACTACTTCTTATGAAACAACTTAATATAAACCATGATTATAGTATGATCATCAAAATTGAGATCAAAATTCAGCAGGATATCCTATGTATTGAGAGGCACTCTACCCACAGACCCTAGGGGTAGATTAGTCATGTTGTATATCACTCTGCCCATAAACCCTAGGGGTAGATTTGTCACCTCATATTCCAATTGCATTGTAACCCTAAGCCTTTCTACCTATATAAAGAGCCCTAAGGATTCCCTTTCTCAAAAAGAAAAAGAGTCATCCCCTTCAACTTGGTATCAGACCCCTCCTCCCCCCTCCCCCCCCCCCCCCCGCCTGCCCGCCCGTCGCTGCCACCGTCCATCCCCCTCCCCCGCCCGCCCGCTCCTAATCTCCCAACATCCACAGCCTCCTTCCCCCACCACCCCGGTGCCAATCAACCACCGCCCCAGCCCCGATCCCCCGCCGCCATCACCCGACCTCCCAATCCCCCGCAGCCCCCTTCCCCCGCCGCCCCAGCCCCCCGGTGAACATCGCCCGAATCGCCCCCGCCTCCCGATCCCCCCCCCCCCCCCCGCTGAGCATCGCCCGATCCGATCCCCCGCCCCCCTCCTGCCCGGTGAACATCGCCAGCCGCCCATGACAACACCCACACCCACAGTGAGCATCCCAACCCTGTTCCCCGAACCTCTCCCGATCCCAACCCAGGCCCCGTACCCCCACCCCCGTAACCCCCGTGCCCGTGACCCCCAACCTGTCTCTGTCTCCCGCTCCCAACCCAGGCCCCGTACCCCCGCCCCCGTGTTCCCTCTGTACTCGCCCCCACCCCCGCTGCTTCTCACCCCACACGTACCGCCCTCCCACCCTTCTGTACTCGCCCCCCCACCGTCCCCCTGTAATCACCAACCCCGACCCCCCGTCCCAATAGCCCGGGCTAGCCCCGCCTACGAAACCCCCTTCCTCACGCGGCTCCCCCTTCTCCACGCAGCAGACCAGCGATGCTCTATCCTTTCCGGTGGCTCCCCCCTCTACGTGCCAGGCACTCCTCCCGGCTTCGAGTCTAGAGCATCCCGCTGCTCTCGCGTCCCACCAATTTCTCGGCACCGACTCCAGCAGAACTGTCTTGCAGTTCTCGTCTCCTCCAGCTTCTTTCTCGGACGTTCACACATGCCGTCATTCAACCTTCGTGTGAAATGATTTAGGGACGCCTTGTTTATCCATGTCTTCCTTTTAATACAACAGGTCTGATTTCTTCTCACAAAATGTCACAATCAGATGTGACATAACTAGGATATGATGGAGGAAGCACCCAACTACCCTCATTTGAGTCGATCCCTAAATTGAACGACGCCAACTACCCCAAGTGGTCCCGCATGTTCCTCATAATCGTGCGTGGATGCGATAAGGAACACATTCTCTTGGAGTCAGAACCTGCTGACAAGACAGGAAAAAATGCAACTCGGGAGAAAGACGACGGAATGATCAGTTCGTGGATTATGGTCAGTATCATTGACCGGATTGCTGATGAACTCATTTATTACAAAACTGCCCATGATATGTGGACCTCTCTTCAAGCCGCATATGGTCAGGATAAGAATTCAACCATGGTGTATCAGATGTACTTTGACATGCTCAACATGAAGCAAGCAGGACGCTCACTACCTGAGTATTTTTCTCTCTTGAAATCTCTTTTTGAGCGATATAACGCTTGTATTCCAGGTTGCACATGTCCGACTCAGAAACAACATCGCCAGCAGATGTCAGTCCTTGTATTTCTTGTCGGACTCGATTCTGGCTATTCTGCTGCTCGCGATCAAATGATCACAGCGGCAACTCTCCCCACCATTGAAGAGGCATACAGTACCCTGAGTTGCCTTGTATTCCTCCTACGAGTGCTAAAGGCACTGATCAGGGGCAAATTTCTGCTCTTGCTGCCCCATCTGGACGTGGAAGTCATGGCACCTTCAGGGGCCATGGTCGAGGACGCTTCACTCCAGGACGAGGTCGTAGCACAATCCAGTGCTCTTACTGTCATAAATTTGGTCACACAGAAGCTGTATGCTACAACAAACAGGGGTATCCTACTCCTACTGGTCGAATGGCCAATGAAGGAGATAGTCATCCAGTGGAGGTCCCTAGACGTGACTTCGATGATTTAATGCAACGTCTCTACAGGTTACAATCGAACGAGTCCTCTACCTCATATCAGACAATACTACAGACACTGCAGCAATGGCATGATCAGGTATCTTTATCGCGTCTGCAAATAAAATTACAAAATCAGAATGGTTGATTGATACAGGTGCTTCCACTCATCTGTGTGGCGAACGAACTCTCATACAACAGATGCGTAATGTCCCTCCTGGACGGACTGTACAGGTTGCTGATGGACGATTTTCCCCAATAAAAGGAAAAGGCGATGTCCATCTAACTCCTAATATCAGACTCAACAATGTTTTATTTGTTTCAGATTTTCCCATCAGTCTCCTTTCAGTTAGCCAGATTTGCAAAGAAATCAACTGTCGAGCAATATTTGACGCTATATCTTGTGTGTTTCAGGACATACTAACTGGGAGGAGGATTGGTGCGGGCCGTGAAGAAGGGGGAGTATATCACCTTGTCCAGTCCTCCAACACTACAGCTTACTCTGGGACCACTTTCTCTGCATCCTCTGCTCTTTGGCACCAATGTCTGGGCCATCCTTCTGTTCACAAGCTTCGGCGAGTTCTTCTCCAGCTCCCTCCCACTGTCAATCTAGAGTGTGAGGCTTGCCAACTGGGGAAACATCACCGGAGTTCCTTTCCTTCGTCGGGTACCATTCATTCCAGTAGTCTATTTGAACTTGTTCATCTTGACATATGGGGATCCAATCGTTATCCTGATCGACTGGGGAATAGATATTATTTGGTTATTATAGACGATTTTTCTCGTGTGTCTTGCTCTTTCTTAATGAAAAATAAGTATGATGTCTTTCAAATCATTATTCACTTCATACATGAAATAAAGAATCAGTTCGGAACCACCATAAAACCCTTAGATCTGAGAATGCTAAGGAGTTGGTCTCACATGACATGCAATCATTCTTAGCGTCTCAAGGCATTTTGCATCAAACCACCTGTCCTCATTATCCTAGCAGAATGGAGTGGCGGAGCGTAAACATAGACATATTCTTGATATTGCTCGCACAATACTCATTGACTATCATGTGCCATCTACATATTGGGGTGATGCGGTACTAACTGCCACATATCTTATTAACCGCATGCCTGCTATTCCTATTGATGAGCAGATACCTATTGAGGTTCTTTTCCCAAGAAAAGACACATTTCATGTCCCTCCAAAGGTCTTTGGTTGTGTCGCCTTCGTTCATCTTCTTGATCCTGGTAGGGATAAACTATCAGCCAGAGCAATCAAATGTATTTTTCTAGGATATGCTCGAAATCAGAAAGGTTATAGGTGCTATGACCCACGTTCGAAGAGACATTACATAAGTGTCGATGTTACTTTCTTTGAATCTCTCCCTTATTACTCACGATCTGGCACTCATGTATCACCCCCCCGTTACCACTTCTCCTCTTCCTATTCCCCTTCCTCAGGTTGATTACACCCCTTCTACGCATGCACCATCTCCTCAGGTATGTCCTTCGACTGAGTTATTACAAACTGAAGAAACATATGCTGATACAGGTATCTCCGCCAACCCAAGGGAAGCTCCGAGTGGCATACCTATCGCTCTTCGGAAGGGGACCAGGCAATGCCCATTGCAATACATTACGAAGCATCCAATATCTGTTGTTGTAACTTTTTCTGGACGCAGTCTTACGTACAGACAGTTTGCCCAAGCCATCTCGAGTATCATTATTCCTCGTAATCATACAGAAGCCATTCGAACTTGAAATGGCGCTTAGCGATGGAAGAAGAGATGTCTGTCTTGATCTCTCGGAACACCTGGACACTTGTAGATCCACCAAACGATAATAAAATTATTGGCTCCAAATGGGTCTTCACTGTGAAGTACAATCCAGATGGGTATATTTCTCGCTACAAAGCCTGTCTTGTGGAAAAAGGGTTCACGCAAACTTATTCTGTTGATTTCTTTGATACCTTCTCGCCAGTTGCTCGTTTATCCACCATAAGAATTCTCGTGGCAGTTGCGGTACAGCTCGATTGGCCCTTGCATCAACTAGATGTGAAAAACGCATTCCTTTATGGGGACCTCCAAGAAGTCGTGTATATGTAGCAACCACCCGGGTTCAAGATTCAAGGGGAGTGTCAGAAAGTCTGTTTGCTACGCAAGGCCATATATGGTCTCAAGCAAAGTCCTCGCGCATGGTTTCAAAAATTATCAAAAGCATTAGAAAATATGGGCCTCATCCGATCTTAAGCAGATCATTCCTTATTCATACGGAAGAATGGAAAAGGAACTGTGGCTATGCTGGTATATGTGGATGACATTATCCTCACAGGAGATGACCATGATGGTATTATAGAAGTGAAGAAACAACTGGAGGACAATTTGTGATCAAGGACTTGGGACCTCTAAGATATTCCCTAGGGATTGAAATAGCAAGATCCAAGAGAGGAATTGTTATGTCTCAACGAAAGTATGCTACTGACCTCCTTCAAGAAATATGGATGCTAGGATCCAAGCCAGCTCAGATACCCATGGATCCTAAGGGACGCATCTACGAGGCAGGTGAAGTTGAGGATAATGGTCGATACAGACGTCTAGTGGGTAAGCTATTATATCTTACCATCACCCGACCAGATATCTCTCTTGCTGTCGGAAAACTTAGCCAGTTCATGGACTCACCTACCTCAGCTCACTACGATGCATGCATGATGGTCTTAAGGTATATCAAATCATCTCCAGGAAGAGGATTACTATTCACCAAAGGCAATAGCTTTGACCTCATGGCGTATTCAGACGCAGACTATGGAGGAAGCCTGATTGATAGAAAGTCTACTACAGGGTTCTGCACTTATCTTGCAGGAAATTTAATCACGTGGGGAAGCAAGAAACAAGCTGTGGTCTCTCGCTCAAGTGCTGAAAGTGAATACCGAGTCATGGCTCAAGCTGCAGCAGAACTTGTATGGGTCCGATCTATACTTACCGATCTTCATATCACTCCTGGAAAGGTCATGGAACTTAGATGCGACAACCAAGCAGCAATGCACATAGCCAGCAATCCTATGTTCCATGAACGCACCAAACATGTGAAAATTGACTGCCACTATACTAGAGATTTGATACAGAAAGGGCTACTTCGTACTCAGAGCATACCTTCCTCGGATCAAATGGCAGATATATTCACCAAGCCACTTGCACGCATACAGTTTGAAAAATGTTGTAACAAGCTGAGCATGATTGATATATATGCTCCAGCTTGAAGGGGAGTGTTGAGAGGCACTCTACCCACAAACCCTAGGGGTAGATTAGTCATGTTGTATATCACTCTACCCATAAACCCTAGGGGTAGATTTGTCATCTCATATTCCAATTGCATTGTAACCCTAGGCCTCTCTACCTATATAAAGAGCCCTAGGGATTCCCTTTCTCAAAAAGAAAAAGAGGCATCCCCTTCAACTTGGTATCAGACCCCTCCTCCCCCCTCCCCCCCCCCCCCCCCCCGCCTGCCCGCCCGTCGCTGCCACCGTCCATCCCCCTCCCCCGCCCGCCCGCTCCTAATCTCCCAACATCCACAGCCTCCTTCCCCTACCACCCCGGTGCCAATCAACCACCGCCCCAGCCCCGATCCCCGCCGCCATCACCCGACCTCCCAATCCCCCGCAGCCCCCTTCCCCCCGCCGCCCCAGCCCCCCGGTGAACATCGCCCGAATCGCCCCCCGCCTCCCGATCCCGATCCCCCCCCCCCCCCGTTGAGCATCGCCCGATCCGATCCCCCGCCCCCCTCCTGCCCGGTGAACATCGCCAGCCGCCCATGACAACACCCACACCCACAGTGAGCATCCCAACCCTGTTCCCCCGAACCTCTCCCGATCCCAACCCAGGCCCCGTACCCCCACCCCCGTAACCCCCGTGCCCGTGACCCCCAACCTGTCTCTGTCTCCCGCTCCCAACCCAGGCCCCGTACCCCCGCCCCCGTGTTCCCTCTGTACTCGCCCCCACCCCCGCTGCTTCTCACCCCACACGTACCGCCCTCCCACCCTTCTGTACTCGCCCCCCCCACCGTCCCCCTGTAATCACCAACCCCGACCCCCCGTCCCAATAGCCCGGGCTAGCCCCGCCTACGAAACCCCCTTCCTCACGCGGCTCCCCCTTCTCCACGCAGCAGACCAGCGATGCTCTATCCTTTCCGGTGGCTCCCCCCTCTACGTGCCAGGCACTCCTCCCGGCTTCGAGTCTAGAGCATCCCGCTGCTCTCGCGTCCCACCAATTTCTCGGCACCGACTCCAGCAGAACTGTCTTGCAGTTCTCGTCTCCTCCAGCTTCTTTCTCGGACGTTCACACATGCCGTCATTCAACCTTCGTGTGAAATGATTTAGGGACGCCTTGTTTATCCATGTCTTCCTTTTAATACAACAGGTCTGATTTCTTCTCACAAAATGTCACAATCAGATGTGACATAACTAGGATATGATGGAGGAAGCACCCCAACTACCCTCATTTGAGTCGATCCCTAAATTGAACGACGCCAACTACCCCAAGTGGTCCCGCATGTTCCTCATAATCGTGCGTGGATGCGATAAGGAACACATTCTCTTGGAGTCAGAACCTGCTGACAAGACAGGAAAAAATGCAACTCGGGAGAAAGACGACGGAATGATCAGTTCGTGGATTATGGTCAGTATCATTGACCGGATTGCTGATGAACTCATTTATTACAAAACTGCCCATGATATGTGGACCTCTCTTCAAGCCGCATATGGTCAGGATAAGAATTCAACCATGGTGTATCAGATGTACTTTGACATGCTCAACATGAAGCAAGCAGGACGCTCACTACCTGAGTATTTTTCTCTCTTGAAATCTCTTTTTGAGCGATATAACGCTTGTATTCCAGGTTGCACATGTCCGACTCAGAAACAACATCGCCAGCAGATGTCAGTCCTTGTATTTCTTGTCGGACTCGATTCTGGCTATTCTGCTGCTCGCGATCAAATGATCACAGCGGCAACTCTCCCCACCATTGAAGAGGCATACAGTACCCTGAGTTGCCTTGTATTCCTCCTACGAGTGCTAAAGGCACTGATCAGGGGCAAATTTCTGCTCTTGCTGCCCCATCTGGACGTGGAAGTCATGGCACCTTCAGGGGCCATGGTCGAGGACGCTTCACTCCAGGACGAGGTCGTAGCACAATCCAGTGCTCTTACTGTCATAAATTTGGTCACACAGAAGCTGTATGCTACAACAAACAGGGGTATCCTACTCCTACTGGTCGAATGGCCAATGAAGGAGATAGTCATCCAGTGGAGGTCCCTAGACGTGACTTCGATGATTTAATGCAACGTCTCTACAGGTTACAATCGAACGAGTCCTCTACCTCATATCAGGACAATACTACAGACACTGCAGCAATGGCATGATCAGGTATCTTTATCGCGTCTGCAAATAAAATTACAAAATCAGAATGGTTGATTGATACAGGTGCTTCCACTCATCTGTGTGGCGAACGAACTCTCATACAACAGATGCGTAATGTCCCTCCTGGACGGACTGTACAGGTTGCTGATGGACGATTTTCCCCAATAAAAGGAAAAGGCGATGTCCATCTAACTCCTAATATCAGACTCAACAATGTTTTATTTGTTTCAGATTTTCCCATCAGTCTCCTTTCAGTTAGCCAGATTTGCAAAGAAATCAACTGTCGAGCAATATTTGACGCTATATCTTGTGTGTTTCAGGACATACTAACTGGGAGGAGGATTGGTGCGGGCCGTGAAGAAGGGGGAGTATATCACCTTGTCCAGTCCTCCAACACTACAGCTTACTCTGGGACCACTTTCCTCTGCATCCTCTGCTCTTTGGCACCAATGTCTGGGCCATCCTTCTGTTCACAAGCTTCGGCGAGTTCTTCTCCAGCTCCCTCCCACTGTCAATCTAGAGTGTGAGGCTTGCCAACTGGGGAAACATCACCGGAGTTCCTTTCCTTCGTCGGGTACCATTCATTCCAGTAGTCTATTTGAACTTGTTCATCTTGACATATGGGGATCCAATCGTTATCCTGATCGACTGGGGAATAGATATTATTTGGTTATTATAGACGATTTTTCTCGTGTGTCTTGCTCTTTCTTAATGAAAAATAAGTATGATGTCTTTCAAATCATTATTCACTTCATACATGAAATAAAGAATCAGTTCGGAACCACCATAAAACCCTTAGATCTGAGAATGCTAAGGAGTTGGTCTCACATGACATGCAATCATTCTTAGCGTCTCAAGGCATTTTGCATCAAACCACCTGTCCTCATTATCCTAGCAGAATGGAGTGGCGGAGCGTAAACATAGACATATTCTTGATATTGCTCGCACAATACTCATTGACTATCATGTGCCATCTACATATTGGGGTGATGCGGTACTAACTGCCACATATCTTATTAACCGCATGCCTGCTATTCCTATTGATGAGCAGATACCTATTGAGGTTCTTTTCCCAAGAAAAGACACATTTCATGTCCCTCCAAAGGTCTTTGGTTGTGTCGCCTTCGTTCATCTTCTTGATCCTGGTAGGGATAAACTATCAGCCAGAGCAATCAAATGTATTTTTCTAGGATATGCTCGAAATCAGAAAGGTTATAGGTGCTATGACCCACGTTCGAAGAGACATTACATAAGTGTCGATGTTACTTTCTTTGAATCTCTCCCTTATTACTCACGATCTGGCACTCATGTATCACCTCCCCCCGTTACCACTTCTCCTCTTCCTATTCCCCTTCCTCAGGTTGATTACACCCCTTCTACGCATGCACCATCTCCTCAGGTATGTCCTTCGACTGAGTTATTACAAACTGAAGAAACATATGTTGATACAGGTATCTCCGCCAACCCAAGGGAAGCTCCGAGTGGCATACCTATCGCTCTTCGGAAGGGGACCAGGCAATGCCCATTGCAATACATTACGAAGCATCCAATATCTGTTGTTGTAACTTTTTCTGGACGCAGTCTTACGTACAGACAGTTTGCCCAAGCCATCTCGAGTATCATTATTCCTCGTAATCATACAGAAGCCATTCGAACTTGAAATGGCGCTTAGCGATGGAAGAAGAGATGTCTGTCTTGATCTCTCGGAACACCTGGACACTTGTAGATCCACCAAACGATAATAAAATTATTGGCTCCAAATGGGTCTTCACTGTGAAGTACAATCCAGATGGGTATATTTCTCGCTACAAAGCCTGTCTTGTGGAAAAAGGGTTCACGCAAACTTATTCTGTTGATTTCTTTGATACCTTCTCGCCAGTTGCTCGTTTATCCACCATAAGAATTCTCATGGCAGTTGCGGTACAGCTCGATTGGCCCTTGCATCAACTAGATGTGAAAAACGCATTCCTTTATGGGGACCTCCAAGAAGTCGTGTATATGTAGCAACCACCCGGGTTCAAGATTCAAGGGGAGTGTCAGAAAGTCTGTTTGCTACGCAAGGCCATATATGGTCTCAAGCAAAGTCCTCGCGCATGGTTTCAAAAATTATCAAAAGCATTAGAAAATATGGGCCTCATCCGATCTTAAGCAGATCATTCCTTATTCATACGGAAGAATGGAAAAGGAACTGTGGCTATGCTGGTATATGTGGATGACATTATCCTCACAGGAGATGACCATGATGGTATTATAGAAGTGAAGAAACAACTGGAGGACAATTTGTGATCAAGGACTTGGGACCTCTAAGATATTCCCTAGGGATTGAAATAGCAAGATCCAAGAGAGGAATTGTTATGTCTCAACGAAAGTATGCTACTGACCTCCTTCAAGAAATATGGATGCTAGGATCCAAGCCAGCTCAGATACCCATGGATCCTAAGGGACGCATCTACGAGGCAGGTGAAGTTGAGGATAATGGTCGATACAGACGTCTAGTGGGTAAGCTATTATATCTTACCATCACCCGACCAGATATCTCTCTTGCTGTCGGAAAACTTAGCCAGTTCATGGACTCACCTACCTCAGCTCACTACGATGCATGCATGATGGTCTTAAGGTATATCAAATCATCTCCAGGAAGAGGATTACTATTCACCAAAGGCAATAGCTTTGACCTCATGGCGTATTCAGACGCAGACTATGGAGGAAGCCTGATTGATAGAAAGTCTACTACAGGGTTCTGCACTTATCTTGCAGGAAATTTAATCACGTGGGGAAGCAAGAAACAAGCTGTGGTCTCTCGCTCAAGTGCTGAAAGTGAATACCGAGTCATGGCTCAAGCTGCAGCAGAACTTGTATGGGTCCGATCTATACTTACCGATCTTCATATCACTCCTGGAAAGGTCATGGAACTTAGATGCGACAACCAAGCAGCAATGCACATAGCCAGCAATCCTATGTTCCATGAACGCACCAAACATGTGAAAATTGACTGCCACTATACTAGAGATTTGATACAGAAAGGGCTACTTCGTACTCAGAGCATACCTTCCTCGGATCAAATGGCAGATATATTCACCAAGCCACTTGCACGCATACAGTTTGAAAAATGTTGTAACAAGCTGAGCATGATTGATATATATGCTCCAGCTTGAAGGGGAGTGTTGAGAGGCACTCTACCCACAAACCCTAGGGGTAGATTAGTCATGTTGTATATCACTCTACCCATAAACCCTAGGGGTAGATTTGTCATCTCATATTCCAATTGCATTGTAACCCTAGGCCTCTCTACCTATATAAAGAGCCCTAGGGATTCCCTTTCTCAAAAAGAAAAAGAGGCATCCCCTTCAACTCTCTGTTTAGGATATGACTGAAGGAAATACCTTAATCATCATATATTCAATCCGATATAACACTCATTAATCTTCTTCATAATTTCATGTCAACTCAGAAATTGTTTTGGATGAATTTTCTCCCTTAATGTTAGTTTATCGCGAATTACTTCACGCGGAGTTGTATGTAACTTGATTAATACCTTGTTGGCGAATCTTGGCACATTGTTGTACGACACATACACCAAGTTCTTGAAATGTTCTAGAAACTTCTCCTTGGGGATCGGCTGCCACTTCCGGTGTCCCACTGTCTCCAGAAGCTGATAACTGACATAATGACGTTGACAAACTTAAAAATGACAATGAGCCAGAAACTTTTTGTAGTGGAAAAAAAGCCTATTCCCACGTTAAGTAGGGTCGGTTAAGAAACTAATGTCAGTAACAGAAAAAAAAGGTAAACTATTTTTTACCACATACTGTTTCTCTAATGGGAAGATTAAAGAGATGTGGGATTCCGAACTGTTGAACAACCTGTGAAAAATTGTTCAAACTGGAAATGTGTCAGTCTTCATTAGCACAAGCCGAATTATCAAGTAAAGCAACATTTAAAAGTTGCATGCCTGTGCACCGGAGCCTTCACCAAATGGGTAGTAACGCTTCCCATCAGCATCAAAGTAACACATATTTTCTACTACTGCCACGCAGGGGACCTTCATTAATTACAGAATTAGTTGTTAAGTATATATAAAGAGCATTGATATTCAGTAATATATAAAGATATATAAATATAAATATGAACATAATAGTTTGTCTCATAATTGGCGTGAGTGACTTGGAGAAATGCTGTGTTTACTCAACATTCCTCAAGAAGTTTGTCAGGGAACTAAGTTGCCAGTCCTTTGACTGGACAGTGAAGATTTTTAGTTCCCAGGAAATTACCAAATATAGACTCTGAGTGAATTTCTTACCTTTAGCTTTGAGAACATCCGCACCCCCTTTGCGACATCAATGAATGACAACTTTTGAGGTGTGGTGACAATAACAGCTGCTGTTAATGGAGCTACCTAGGGGTACAGTGTGAGCATAATTACTGTCAAACACTACTTTATTATGAGCCAGAGGGAATGAGAATCAAGTTTGTAACATGTACAAGCTAAACCTGGCATAAGGTAAGATGAATATCTCCAGTGCCTGGAGGCAGATCAAGAACAAGGTAATCTAGCTCACCCCTGCAAATGTGATAAAAAATTTGATGAGGGTTTATTTGTGATATATGCAGGGAACCAATGAATTTACCATGATGCAAGTTTAGATACGCCAATAATAAAAACATAATAAATAAAAAATAGCTACTAAAAACGAATGGCCGTGAAACAGTTTCCACTGAGAACTCGGACTTCCTATGAGCATGTTGAACGTGGTCAATTAGTGCATATTAGTCACAATACTCATCAAGTAAACAGTAAATTAAAACATGGGTTTCTAAATGCCAGAAAGTCGCATGTATATATATATGTTTATATATAAGCGAGAACTTTTACAAAGCTTCAAGGATGTCATCTGAATCATTGCCACTCATTTCTCTAAGAACATTGTTGCCATGAAAGTGCACTATATATGATCCTCAACGGGTCCAAAGCATGGAAAGAATGATAAGAGGTAGAAATCTCATCAATAGGATAAATTGTTTTTTATTTAATGTGTTACAGGTAAATGCAATTCCTACATTGGCATAATCAAGAGATCCCAATTATAGATAAAACTTATGGAGGAATATCTTCACTGATCTATGTTAATATACTTGATAAATGGTAGAGGGTTACATACCACTCAGCCGTGGTGAGCAGCTGATTGATAACCCCGGAAACCATGGGACCCCGCATTATTGCACGCCCTTGCCCAGCAAATCCAAAGGAGACCAATTTGACTCCCAAATATTCTGTTGGGATTATGGTATTCGTCTCCGGATTCTTGGAAGAAACCAGCTCAAGTCACTAAAATCTCCATTGTTATCAAGTACATCTGAAAAATGGCACACATACCATTTCCAATATCCGGATCTCCGGAGAGACCATTGTTGGTAAGCTCGGACCATAAACATCAGCATCAAATAAGCCAACTTTGGCACCCATTCCAGCTAATGTATAAGCAAGGTTTACAGCCACGGTAGATTTCCCTACACCACCCTGCACAATACATGATCAACTTCCAACATTGTTATTGCATAGCTACTTAACTCAACCATTCCTAAATTTCTTCACTACTTATAAAGATTATAAATGTTAGTTAAATAAGAATCAAGCTAAGAAATATTTTAGTTATCTGAATTTGTCAATTGCAGCATAAAAATATGAGCATCTATCTCAATCATTCTTGGGGGATGTCAGCAACTATTTTTATGCAATGTTGAGTATTGTACTTGAGTAAAAATGTCTTGGGTGTGGATCCCTTAAACTATTAACCATGTAAATATTGTGTATATTCCCACAGTAGATGATTAAGTGCATAAGAAGAAAACTTAGCTGCATGTGTGCTCCTATAAGTTTCCCTTCAGTTGAGAAAGGTTTTTTACATAAACCACTGTGTGTGCATGTGTTTCTTGGTTTCTTTTTCTCCTATGGTATTAGTGCCAATCAGATCGAAGATTGGAAAATTTGCCAAAACTCTCATTGAATTGGTGAATGGTTTCGAGAAACTCGACCATGATTTGGCCTTTTTCATGCTCCAATCTGTCATTTCCATCCCCTAACGTGCCCTAGTGATGGATCAAGGTTTTGTCGGCATACTCATATACCATCTAAAATAAAACTAAATAATTATGTGATACCCACGAAAGTTTTTTAATCTCTTCGCTTTAATTGATATCATAATTTTTGTAATTGTTTCCATCACCTAACATATCATTAGTGTTGGATCACTCTTACAATAGATTGACCATGGTATTGTCTTTGACTTGATCAATCGCTTTCATCACTCTTTTGAGATAAGAAAAGCTTCATGGAGGCTATAGCAGGGGCAGAATATGGGCAGTGGATTGCCCTTATGGGTGAAGAGATAGAATCTCTTCACAAGAATTAGGCATGGTAGCTTGCCAAGTTGCCAAAGAGGAGAAAAGTTGTTGGCTGCAAATGGGTCTTCAAGAAGAAGACAGGAATCTCTTGCAGAGAAGGCATCAGATACAAGGCACGCCAAGTTGCGAAGGATTATAGTCCGAAGTAAGATGTGGATTACAACAAGATAACATCTCTCGTTGTAAGACATACATCCATCAGGATGCTACTAGCTCCTGTAACACATCGAGAATTGGAGATGGTGCAGTTATACATGACGACAGCTTTCTTGGATGGTGAACTCGAGGACATTCTCATGTGCCAACTAGAGAGATTCGCAAGGAAGACCAGACATGCAAATTAAAGAAGTCCTTGTACGGGCTTAAGCAAACTCCCGGGCAGTGGTACAAGATGTTTGATAGCTTCATGATTGATCATGGGTTCAATATCTTCCTGTCATTTGAGGTAGTTCTTGGGCTTGTGATTTTCTCTGCTTAGTGAGATAGGTACATGTCAAAATACTAATAGTGTGTAATATCATACTCTTCTGATTTATTTTAGGAAGAAATCTTGTAGTTAAGTATTGCACCCAAGATCTAAGGCAGTATCCTTGGTTCACAAGAGAGCGAGTCACAAGTAATTTGAAAGGAAATATTGGTAGTGCATATCTGTATTTCTAACAAACAAGCTCTTATTTAAAATATTTATCCCCAGTAAAAAAGGGACAATGGAAGAGGATATGGCATTTCATATATCTTTGTTGATATGCCTTGAATCCTAACCACCTGTCCCAAGTTGAAGAATCATCGTACACCACATTCGGTCAGTGAGACTGGGGGTGGAGGTCTAGGGGGGAGCAGGTGCGCTACCTTTTTGCGAGGGTGTGGGGGAAATGCCTCCAGAGAAATTTTTTATTAACGGTTCTATTTGTATTTGGGTATATGTATTCATTTGTATCAGGGATCCATCTATACAAAAGTAGTATACAAACTCCCCTAGGATTAGGGCCCTCTGCATCTTATGTATCATTCTTTCTCCACATAGTGAAAATCGATCGTCATTGCCTAAGGGCGTAGCCCAGTCTTGGATGAATCTTGTAGATACATATGTCTTCATGCTTACTTGATTGATCGTTTGTGTGTGTTCCACTTCCGTAATTCGCAACAATCTTGAAGCATTTGGACTATGGTGAATCATAATCCAAATGAATTTGTAGCTAGGGACAAGACCATATTGGATGCTATAAGGTTTACCCAAATATGTGGGTAGACTTCTTTCTCTAAGGACTTGTCTGTCGATTCTCTAGATTCCTCCTTCTATTGTTGTACACAATGGCAGGTCTTTACATCATATGGATGTAAAGAATTCATTTCTACATGAAGATCTATAGGATGTGGTGTATGTGTGGTCGTCCTCAAGTTTCAAGCTTCAAGAGTGTCTATGATTTCGAGGTATGCCGCCTTGCTTATTGAGAGAGAACGAGAGAGAGAGAGAGAGACGGGGGGAGTGATGGAATCGGAAGGGGGTATGCCCTTGCCACGTCCACCCCCTTCCCACGCCTTTGCGGTTAGCGTCTTCGGGAGACCCGGCCCTCACGTGACAGTCGGCGGCGGTTTTGACCACTCGGTCATTCCGCGAGAATCATTCTAACATCTCCCACTTGACCGAAAAGGTCAAAACATATATGCTCCCACTATTCATGTAGTATATACGTGGAGATTTATCATGTGAGAATCATTATCTATGAAACCTCAGTCTACAACTTCGAGGTATGTTGCCTTGCTTATTGAGAGCGAATGAGAGAGAGAGAGGGAGTGATGGAATCGAAAGGGGGATCCCGTAGTCGAGGTTCCGATGATGAGATTCCCCTCCCTATGAGGAGGTTTATATAGGGTGTATGCCCTCGCCACGTCCGCCACCTCCCCACGCCCTTGCGGTTAGGGTCTCTGGGAGACCCGTCCCTCGCGTAATCATCGGCGGCGGTTTTGACCACTCGGTCATTCCGCGAGAATCATTCTAACATCTCCCACTTGACCGAAGAGGTCAAAACATATATGCTCCCACTATTCGTGTAGTATATACGTGGAGATTTATCATGTGAGAATCATTATCTATGAAACCTCAGTCTACGACTTCGAGGTATGCCGTCTTGCTTATTGAGAGAGAACGAGAGGGAGAGAGATAGAGAGGGAGTGATGGAATCGGAAGGGGGCTCCCGTAGTCGAGGTTTCGATGATGAGTTTCCCCTCCTTATGAGGAGGTTTATATAGGGTGTATGCCCTCGCCACGTCCGCCCCCTTCCCATGCCCTTGCGGTTAGGGTCTCCGGTCAGGTTCTTTTTACTAGGAAGGAAGAAAGAGGCATAGATGTCATGCTAGTTTATGTCAATGACATTATTATGATAGGTGGTGATGAACATGAGGTCAAGAAGATGAAGAAATGTCTAGGTGATCACTTCATCATTAAGGATTTGGGTCTATTTAAGTACTTCCTTTGGGTGAAGGTAGCCTACGATGGAAGATGACCTATTCTAACTCATAGGAGGTATGTTGTTGGCCTACTGCAGGAGGGTGGCATTTTAGGTTCCAATCCCGCTCAAATTCCTATAGATCGCAAGACACTATTTTATGGGGAGAACAAGATGGCTGCTGAGGGATGGTATCACCGACTAGTGAGGAAGATTCTTTATTGAACTATCACAACTCCCTAGCAATGGGGAATCATACTTAGTTCATGAATAGGCCAGCACGTGCCCATTGGTATACCACCATGATAGTATTGAGGTACATCAAAGGAAGCCCCCAAGAAGGGGCTCTTCTTTGTACATGTTCATCTCTGGATAATATTTATTTTGCCATGCTGATTATGCAGGATGCTTAGCAAATTAGGAGTCTACAATTTATTTATGTGCATGCCTTAGTTAGGGTGCATCTTGTCACTCAAAGGAGCTAAAAACAAGCAGTGATCTACCTCTCTAGTGTAGAGTGCAAATACATGGGCCCAATTTGCCACAAAGATGTGTTAGATCTTGACGGTTTTTTGAGATATCCATACATCATCTTGCAGTGTCATGGAGTTAAGGTGCGACAACATAGCTGCCATGCATATTGCAAACAATCTTATGTTTCATGGGTGCACCAAGCATGTGGAGGTTGACGGTTACTTCACAAAAAACCTCATCCAGAGAAGTCTCCTTTGCAATTCTGATGTCACTGCAGATTGGACAACGGACATGTTCACCAAGTCACTTCCAATAGCTCTATTGGAGCACTATTGTGGCAAGCTCGGCACGAATTCATTGTTCCATCTTGTGCTGAAGTGATACAGTTCGAGCCATACCCCTTATGCGATACTTATTTAAGTTTACCCCCAATGTCTTATATAACGAGGATTTGGGATCACTGTTGAATACATCGATGCATTTAATTCCACAGTCTATAGTGGCGCTAACACTTTAACAATTTCTAGAAACAGACTTTCTCATATTCGATTAAAAAGAAGATACTCATGGGGTAATATAAATCTAACTAATCTTAGCATTATCCTAGACAAAGAGAAGTAGTTGTCCCGATTGTTTTACTGTAAGGAAAATGTTGATATGACTTGAATCCTAACCACTTGTTGGGTTGCTGATATGATTGATCTGTGTCCTGACTTCTGATTGGCTGAGAGTTGTTGTGTTAGGATTGCTGACATGTTTGATCTGTGTCCTGCCTTCTGATTGGCTGAGAGCTGTTGGGCCAGGATTGCTGACATGTTTGATCTGTGTCCTGCCTTCTGATTGGTTGAGAGCTACTGGGCCAGGATTGCTGACAAGTCTGATCTGTATCCTGACTTCTGATTCGCTGAGAGCTATTGGGTTGGATTGCTGAATGCAAATGGTATTCTTCTGTTGTAGTATAAAAGGGGCCTTAAGGCCACCAGATATTGCAGTCCTGATTCTGATCATGTTTCTTATCCCATATCTGTACCTTCTCAGTATCCTCTGTATTACCTTTTTCTCCATATAGTGAAATCGATCGCCGTCGTCCAAGGACGTAGCCCATTTACGGGTGAACCTTGTAAATATGTGTGTTTGCGTCTTACTTGTTTGATCGTGTTTTTACGTGTTTGCTTCCGCGATTCGCAACAAACCGGTATCAAAGATTCAGGTTTCGTCAAGATCATCCAGCAAGATGGCATCGCACAATCTGAAGATCGAGAAGTTCACGAAGAAGAACGGATTCAGTCTATGGTAAATCAAGATGCGTGCCCTTCTGAAGCAGTCGGGCATCTGGGAACCGTTATATCAGGAGCGAGCGAAGGCACTCAAGCCTTCTGAGTTAATGGTGCAGGAAGAAAAGACGCACTCGACGATCATGCTATGTTTGGCGGACGAGATTATCGCGGAGATTACTGATGAGGATTCTGCGACCGTTATGTGGTTGAAACTGAAAAGTCTATACATGACGAAGTCTCTGACCAACAAGTTGCTCTTGAAGCAACGTCTGTTCTCTCTCCGTATGCATGAAGGTGCAGTCATGCAGACTGCCAAAGCGGTGGTTGTTGTCATCAAAGGTAACAAAGCAGAAGATCTTATATATCTTGCAAGGGTCTACAGTTCCTGGGAGTAAGTTCAAGCGATGTTTGGACTTGCTCAGTATCGACAGTTGACAGTAGCCCCAAGGAGGGGCTGGCGGCGGCAAGATAAAACTCGGTAAAGCTTCTCTAAGGAGAAATTTCAAGGCGAATATTGTTTATAATTCTTTGATTCCTGTTATCTGAATTTCAAGTAGTGAAGTATAGTAGTGGTTAATTCTGCTATATGAGAATTCAATCCCGGTGGAGTCTAGCAGTGGCTAATTCTGCTAGTGGAGAATTCAACTCGTGGTAGAGTATAGCAGTGATTAATTATGTTATATGAGAATTCAACTCCGATGGATTCTAGCAGTGGTTAATTCTGCTAGTGGAGAATCCAACTCATAGTGGAGTAATAGTAGTGGTTCATTCTGTTATATGAGGATTCAATTCAAGATGGAGATTGTTGATATGACTTGAATCCTAACCACTTGTTGGGTTGCTGATGTAGCTGATCTGTGTCATGACTTCTGATTGGCTGAGAGCTGTTGGGTTAGGATTGCTGACATGTCTGATTTGTGTCCTGCCTTCTGATTGGCTGAGAGTTGTTGGGCCAAGATTGCTGACATGTCTGATCTGTATCCTGCCTTCTGATTGACTGAGAGCTGTTGGGCCAGGATTGCTGACATGTCTGATATGTGTCCTGCCTTCTGATTGGCTGAGAGGTATTGGGATGGATTGCTGAATACAAATGATATTCTTCTGTTGTAGTATAAAAGGGGCCTTAGTGCCACCAGATACTGCAGTCCTGATTCTGATCATGTTTCTCATCTCATATATGTACCTTCTCAGTATCCTCTGTATTATCTTTTTCTCCATATAGTGAAACCGATCGCCGCCGCCCAAGGACGTAGCCCATTTATGGGTGGACCTTGTAAATCTGTGTGTTTGCGTCTTGCTTGTTTGATCGTGTTTTTGTGTGTTTGCTTCCGCGATTCGCAACAAAAAACCTAGAAGGCATCATTCCAACCTAGAGATATCAAGTACAACTGTTAGTAGCAATCCCAACAGTGGCTAAAAGCATTTTGTCCCCGGATGCAACAGTTGATGTAAACTAGCTGGTCTAGAAGGAAGTCCATATGCATCAAATCAGTATTTGTAGTGAACCATAATTTTGATCTAGAAAAAAAATATGAATAGACCAAAACCTGTGGCCAGCACAAAACTACCTTCATGTATGGCCCAACATGTTCAATGTTGTTGGTATACGCTGCATCCTAACCATCTGACCCATGTTGAAGAACCCCGTACCCATATGCACCCCCTCCTGCCATACCATACCCTAGGTTGAAGAACACCCTATGAACCTGGGGGAGGGGGTGTAGGGGGGAGCAGGTGCGCTCCCCCCCCCTCGCAGCGAAAATTTTTATGAGCAGTTATATTTGTATTCGGGCAGGGATCTGTTTGCATGGAAGTAATATACAAACTCCATAGTGTTAGGGCTCTCTGTATACTCAGTACTCTCTTCGTTCTCAACCTAGCAAAAACCGATCGCCGCCACCCACAGACGTAGTCCAGTTACGGGTGAACCTTGTACATACATGTGTCTGTGTCTTGCTTGTTTGATCGTGCTTGTGTGCGTTTGCTTCCGTGATTCGCAACAAATGTATTTACTTCCATCATTGATGTATTGTTGTGGGATATTTGTATCCTTGTCGACATTAATCCTATTGAATGTAGTTTTACGCAATGCACAAGAAAATGCATCATCTCAATACATTGTCATCAGACTTTACAGGACTCTGAAAGTTTGCCACCCTTTTTATGCACATTGTTATCTGATACATTGCAAAAAGAAGTATATTCCCCCTTCTAACATTGATCTGAACCTTACAAGTCTTCTTTGCATCCATGGAATATGTTGTTAGTGTTTGACAGGGACGCATGGTCTTGATTTAGCATTCATTTAATGTATTTTGAAGGAAATACAGTCCAAAACAAAAGGAGTCATTTAAAATCCATACAGGTAATTTTCATTTGCCACAAACTAAATGCAAATGCAAGTAGTTGTATAATATATATGGACTTGAACAGATATTGAATGTATCATGAATTCTTAAGTGATCCTAGAAGGATAACAAGGAAATGCAATTGGCAATGGAAGTAAAACAGGAAAAGTTGCATGATCATATTCCTGCCTTGCAACTTGAAACAGCAATAATGTTTGAAATAGATCGCAAGCCCATGGGGAGTTCACCAGCAAAAGCCGGTTTTGCTGGCTGTGCAGACATCGTCACGCTAACTTTTTTCACCCATGAAAGAGCTGCTACAACCTCATTGGCCTTTTGTTCAAACTGCAAAGAAAAAAACATGTGAAAATCCTAAACCATGTAAGCTCAATTATGTAGAAAATAAATTGGTATTATGTAAAAATATAATAAATCAGAGAAGGCTGAAACTATATGATTATAGACTCAATGTATTTTCATATCACAATTCTACAACTGGAAATGCTCTAGTTATACTACATGTTCCAATAAATTAAGGAGAAGTATGCGTCACTTACCATGTCTTTGATTGGACATGCTGGAGTTGTTAACTCTAGCCTGAATGAAACCTAAAATGCCAAAAAAAAAGCATTCGTAACAAAGCAAAGATGCCTGAACCTTTAACACAACAATAATTAATAATTTAGAAAGACCTCTTCTAAGGCATCATCGATTTGCAGATCCTTGATGAACCCACATGACACGATATCGGTCCCAAAATCAGGATCTATAATCTGGGACAATGCTTTCAAGACATCGTCCTTTGCTTGATCTAATGTTACTGATGAATAACCAGCAGCTGGTCCAAAATAAAAATACACAGCATGAGAATATGGAAAATAAATGGCTACTTTTGCATTAAACAAAATTTTCAAGCTTGAAATGCAATTTCCATCAAAGATTCTAGGGTTACGACTTGGTATCTATGCGAGCGCAATGTTATCCAAAAAATTCACTTCTTTGAAGGTGTAACTTCACAACTCAACTTATTAGTGTTGTTATCCAATCATGAATAGCTCAAAATCATGTAATCTGGAAGCCGAGAGATACGACCTTGTTGAATTATAGAAATGCTTGGAGGAGTGAGTTCATGCACAAAAATTCTGATCATCTCTTAAACGTATCACTTACCAAGTCTTGAAATCCACATCCACTCATTTTAGAGCGGAAGTAGAGACAGATAAGAGTCACTTTACTTTAAGTTATGAATCTCTAAAAATCAGTGCCTGAATCCAAGTGTGTGTTAAACGAAAATTAATCATGGCAACTGATTTCACTCCAACCCAATCAACCATTGACGATGCTTAAGCTTGCATAGGTCAAAACCAATCTTGAAGTCTTTTCTATCTATTAACAATCTAACTGGTGTCAAATCCAACCATGTTGAAGAAAACCAGCCCGTACAAATCAAACCCAAATCAAGCACCCAAAATGGTTTCTCAATCACAAATCTCCAACATTTTTTCTATCCATAACAATGGGTACAAATCCAAGTGCGTTGAGAGCAAAAAAAACTAGTTACTTTGATCCGATTGAGCATAAACTACCACCCAAAATGCATAAGCTCAAGTTGGTAAATTACGAATCTTTTCGCTCTCCCATTCCACACCAATACTTTCTTGAGTTAGAAAACAATGCATCAGAAGCAACCAACCTCCTATCGGAGGAGCAGTTCTGCAGGAGACGTGCGCTCGTGCGAAACCGGAGCAAGCGGCAATGACGGAAGGCACTGTCATTGCGCAAGAAGTCCACTTCCCTGGAACGTGCATGCAACGAATCCCATAAGTAAGCAAATCATCACAAAAGAGAGAATTCAAGTGAAGTTGGCAGTGGCTGTTGGTACCATGGATCTGCGCGGGAGGTCTGGACTGAAAGCATCGAGGCGTTGCCGGGAAGCGTAGGGACTGCATCTGAGAGCTCGATCAGTGGGGGTCTCTGCGAGGCGTGGGAGTGGAGAATGGAGGAAGAACAGGGAGTGTGGTGAGCAGAAATGAGATGCTTTGGACCTCAAGTTCTGAATGGCTCACGATATCTGAAGGGGAGGAGAGCAGATGGCGACACCTCAAGAACTGCTGGTCTTTTTGCACAAGGAGCCCTGGAGTTTGCAGGTCCACGTCTTTGTCATTTTGGACTTTTTGCGGACTTATTCCTAATATGAGAAGAAAAGATATAGGTTATGATGTTCTCATTTAATTTTAGATGTGAATATCATATCCTTAAAAAATAAGTGGATATTTCTTGGATGTGTGTGAATACAAATATTATTAAGGGATTTTTACATTTCTGTCGAACGAATTTTGTTCAATAAACTTACGCTCCTAAAAATACAATTACACGTGTGTGCATGCATTCTTGTGAAATTCACGATATTACCCTTCCGTAGGTGTAATATAGAGGTAGAAGTGTAATGAGGAAATGGCACTACTGTAAACTTTATACTAATATAAAAGTCGTGTAATTGTAGAAAAATCATGGGTACACGTGTTTTTGGAAAATTTTAAAGGGTACAAGTATAAAAGTTTATTATTAAACCGTGTGGCTAAGATTATATGCGTGTACAAGTATAAAAGTTTATTATTAAACCATGTGGCTAGGATTATATGTGTGCATGTGTGTGTGCACGTGTGCGTGCATGCATATGTGTGTGCTTGTGTGTGTGCGTGCATGCACGTGCGTGTGAATGTGTGTGCATTGTGTGTGTGTGTTCGTGCGTATGTGTGTGTGTGTGGTTGTGTGTATGCATGTGTGTGCATGTTGGTTTGTGTGTGTGCACGTGTGCGTGCGTGTGTGCATGTGCATACGTGTGTATGAATGTGTGTGCATGGGCATGTGTGTGTGCATGCATGTGTGTGGGGGTGTGTGTGTGCATACGTGTGTGTTTGTGTTTGTATGCGTGTGTGCATGTGTGTGTGCGTGTGTGTCCACGTATGCATGTGCACGTGCGTGTGTGCATGTACATGTGTGTGCACACGTGCATGTGCGTGTATGTTTGCGTGCAATGTGCATGCACCCATGTGTGTGTGCACGTGTTGGAATGGATATGACGCAAACGTGTTAGATGTATGTGTTTTATCAGTAGCGTGTCAGTTATAATTAGAAGAGGCATATATTGCAGTATGTGTTTTATAACAGAAAAGAATATATATACACATGTACATAAAAAGAAATCTGTATTCGTGATTGTTAACGAAACAAACAGACATTGAAAACGAAACAAACAGACATTGAAATCTGTATAAAATGGATACGGTCTCAGCATCCACTACATGGTTACGACCATTTCTGATATACATTTATCCAATAGTATTACCACAATTAGTTAGGATGGCCAATCATGTTCTCAAGAGAAATACTAGTACGTCGAGAGAAGTCAATTGCAGTATCAGTTAGGATGGCCAATCATGTTCTCAACTGGTCCAAATTCATAAATTTTGATTTCGATTGAAAGTGAATAAATCAAACACAATGTCGTCAACGTGGACTTCCTCATACAAAGTTGCATATGCATAAAACTATAGTAAATCAGATATAAATTTCAACAAAGGATGTACCTACGTCTTTCTTCAGGATTAGCTGCACAGTTTGATAACTCCCTCTTTACATCCTTTAAATAAAAGAACCAAGCCTCAACAAAACGGACTCGGTAAGCCAGAAATGCAGATCCCCGTTGCTGATACTTGTACCATTCTACCATGAAAGAATGTGTATATGAGCATTGGATTGTATAAAGTACGGATGCGAATGGAACCGTCCAGAACCCAAATCCGAACTGTAATCAGATTCTAAGCCTGGGCAGGAGCGGGGACGTGAGATGCAATACCTTGTCTGGCATTTCATGAACAGATTTTAGCAAGGTATACCCACAGATGAAACCATAACAGACATGAATTTAATTACGCATACAAAGAACATTCTGCGTCTGAAATACATGCGGCGGAAACCCAGATCACTGCTAATTCGATCATCTCAAATACAACAAATTACAAATTTGGGTAATGTAACAAGTTACAATCTCATCAATGAGACCAGCATGATAGGATAATAGATAAATAAATAAACGAGAAAGTGCCAAGAGTTAACGCTGCTCCCCCTGTTGTAGCTGAAACCCTGGGAATCACCTGTGATATTCTATGCATGCATGTAGTCTGTCAAAAAAAGATAAAGAAGAATGTCTGATTTCAATGTTCTGGGACAACCTAGCAACCCTGCAGTAGTGCAGTAAATCTGAGAGAATATTAATCGAGCCAAGAACTAATGGGCACTGATTGAAAGAAACTTTCTTCTTAAGTTTGAGTTGGGGATAAGAAACTCCAGGCATGCTCTTGTGCTTCAACTACCCACTGTCAAATGTATGTTTCCCTTCGAAATTCTGCATCTTCCGGATGTGAGGTTGTTTGGATGAGTTTTTGGAACAGAATGTCAGCATTCTGATTCAAACACCTCAAAAAACGGTGAAATACTTAAAGGTGGCGCTTTGGGCTGTTTGAATCGGCAAATAGAAAACCTCAAGCTGGATGGAGATATTTCCTATGATCAGAAGCGGATCCGACTCGACAAGAAATTCAACTGCAGAGACCGGTACAAACCACAAAAATGCAACAGACCCTTGTGTATCTGTTGGGAATGCAGAAAGAACCAGATGATGATTGAAAGGCACAGATCGTGTAGCATTTACATGATTAGTGCCCAAGATTCCTGGATAATATGATCCTCCACGTAAGGTCGCAATTCCCATAACATGACATAAGTATCCAGTTCTTCGGAAGAAGAATTCAGACTCAAGGATGAAGCAATCTTCTCCTGGCAGAATAATCATCAGAAACCATACTTTATAAATCAGCTCAAACTCATATAATACCATTTTTTGGAAGGGAAAAAACTCATGAAATATTAGAAATAGGATGTTCTTTAGATCACCTGCATTGTATATTCAAGTTTCAACATGTTATAAATGATCATAGTCATGAGGGAAAGATGGAAGATTCTCTCAAAGGGATCAGATACTACATCCACTTCTCCGAATGAAATGTTACCCTTTTGTCCTTCCTCCTAAAGAACAAGAACTTTCAAACTATAGAACAAGAACTTCTAAAAGATATTTGGATAACTCGAAGAAGATGCTGAAAAAATTGAAAAGCTAAATGTTGACCATAAGAGGTTAATGATCATTTAGGTTTCATAAGATGCAGAAAATCTTATGATTAAAGATAAAACACTCGCATTTAGTGTATGTTTCTTCTTACTTTGGGTTCCCACGGGTTTTTTGTTAGCATGTTGTGGCGTTTAGTGCATGTTTCTTCTTACTTTAGGTTCCCACGGGTTTTTTGTTAGCAAGTTGTCCGTAGTCATGCATCTTGGTGCAGGGATTGGTGAACATGAGAATTTGTCACATAATGGATGACAGGAGTTCGAGTGGCAGCTGCTTATACAGTTCATTTAGGTGCTGCAGATGTTATCTAAGTAAACTGGGCTTGGCCATAAACTGTGTGGCTAGCCCATCCAAAAAATTGACAATGAAGAGTGAACACCCTTGGTAGGTGCTAACCTGTTAAAGCTTCATTTCATTAAATGCGCAAGGTAGCAATTACATAGCCAGGACTCAGCAAAACTTTGCGTAGGCAATGACATTATCTGCATAAAAGCACTATCCACGGAAAATTAAAGCATTCCTAACAAGCCACAACGCCCACACATAAGGGAACAGTCTCAACCTCTCCGTACTAGATCCATACATGACGTTGTCCATACTTCTCCAAAGTCCCACACCCATAGCATCAACCCATGCTAAATCCACCTTCTGTCGGATCTCTTGGGCCAAAGCACATGCGAATAAAAGATGGTCCACCTTTGATTCCCTCTAGCAAATAGCTCAGGAGACCTCAGTTGAAAAAAAGATGCGAGCTTCTAACATCTTCGTCATCACATAATGACTCCACATAAGCTACAAAAAGATACTCACCTTTGATAAGGCTCTTTGAGTCCCAGAGAAGTCTACAATCACCGGCAAGAGTGCATCTCCTAGGTCCCAAACAAGAGTCTGTTGCAATTTTATTTTAAACAAAGAGATCGCATGTGCTCTCAAATCAATTAGTTAGTCGGTTATAGTAAGTAGTTAGTCGGTTAGAGATATTTAGAGTCTATTTAAAGTCAATTAGGATAAGTTAGAATTTGAAATATATTCGCTTTCTATTTTTGTAATCCCTCTCCTCCTATATAAAGGGGATGGCAGTCTAGTGTTTTATTCAATTCAAGAGTTAATCAAAAATTGAGATTTGTCTCATCTCTCTCTCCCATCTCCCTTGATACGATCTATGCGCTTCTTCTTCCTCAAATCCCTCGGATCTAGCGAGCCTTCTCTCCTCTTCCCTCCGATTTCTTCCACCAAATATTTTCCACAATTAAAATTTATTTTTCACAGTTGTAAATTTTTTATTTCCCTCGGATCTCGAAACCGTTCGGATCTTTTAAACATGGATTTAAGCAAACATACAGATTTCGTTGGGGCGTTGAAAGAGTTGACCCAAGACAGATCTGAATGGAGGCGAAGAATCCATGTAGCCGACCCTACTTAATTGTGGGAAAAGGCTTTGTTGTTGTTGTTGTTGTTGTGTAAATTTTTTATTTGCATCAATTGGGATCAGAGCATGGCCCTCAGATCATCCTCGCGATCCGACGATCCATCCAAGCGTTCACGCGGACATAAATCCAAAGAATCTCGTTCAACGGACCGTACATGGCGAACTGAGGTTAGAAAAACGCTATCTGATATGCTCCAAGTGTATACAGATATGCAAGCTTTGGATAGAGAAATGCGAGATCCGATCAATGTTGAGTCGTTAACAAGACAACTAGAGGAGAACGTTGCAAAAGCTGCAGTACAGGAGGTTTCGGAAACCCTGCAGCCATTGCCAAGTGTTGTCATTAGTGCAGCCCTCGTCCAAGGCGAGATTGAAGACCACAAGGGAGACGAAACTGAAGAAAAAAGAAAACACAATCTGGGCTTGGTGTCCAGCACATTTCATATTGGCAATCGCTAATGAAATCAACTCTGCCACCCCCTGCGGCCGCCCTAACATCCCTGCCAACGTTGAACCCGATGTAGAACCATCTCCACTCGCACCACCCCCACTGTTAACCCAATATCCTACCCTCCCGATGGCCTCGTCAGTACCCCCTCCACTTTCGATTGATAAAGCCAATGCCACCGCCTTTGATTTTCCCTACCACGACCCCCATTTCCCGAAGAACCTTAGCCCTCAAATCCCCAATCGAAAATGCCAGGACAAGCTCTACCTCACGTGCAGTATATGCGATCACCATCGCTACTACTACGACCACCGCGGACACCACTGCGACATCCGATCACGCCGCCCCCATTGCAGTCCTTGGAGCTTCTACTACCATCTCCCAGCCTCGAGGACAAAGATGTCACCACCTGATCTTCTCTGGCACGTGCCACCACCATCTTCCTTGTGATCGCTGTCGCCACCTTTATCGTTGGGGGAGAGACCCTAAACCCCAAAGTCAGACAAGTCGTATGGGAAAAAGGAAATAAATCCCATCGTGGTTGATGAGTTGCTCTCTACACGAAATCAAATCTCATGAAAAGTGGGATAGTGAGATATTAATGGGTAATTTCAAGGAGGCCCATCCTCTAAAAGTAATTTATCTAAAGATGGCAATATGGAAGAACTTATGTGGAGGCTTTTATTTAAGCGAAGGGGTAGAAAAATTGCAGGTGTGTCCCCCTATCGAAAAGAATTACATAGGTAATTCTGAATTGAGCAAGAAAGATACGAAATTGGAGCAAATTATTCAATGAACTCAGTAGGAATTCTTTGGTACCACACCTAAAGATCAAGCCACTCATCAGAAGATGAGTTTTTCGAAGCGGTAAAGAGTTGATGCAACGTGAAACAAATAAATAAGGCTATATTTTTCGTCTGTTAATTAAATTAGGATTGAGTTAATTTTACTGAGTCCGTTGCAAATTTATTTTAAATAAAGAGATTGCATGTGATCTCAAATCAATTAGTTAGTCGTTTATAGTAAGTAGTTAGTCGGTTAGAGATATTTAGAGTCAATTAGGATAAGTTAGGATTTGAAATTTATACGCCTTCTAATTTTGTAATCCCTCCCCTCCTATATAAAAAGGATGGTAGTCTAGTATTTTATTTAGTTCAAGAGTTAATCAAAAATTGAGATTTATCTCATCTCTCTCTCATCTCCCTCGATGCGATCTCAATGCTTCATCTTCCTCAAATCCCTCGCATCCGACGAGCCTTCTCTCCTTTTTCCTCTGGTTTCTTCCACCAAATATTTTCCACCATTAAAATTTATTTTTCACCGTTGTAAATTTTTATTTGCATCAAAAGAGTGTCTTATACGCCTCCTTTAACTGAGAAGTCACCCATTCCAAAATCTAGTGATCAGGAGATTCATGATCAATCTCAGACAACGTCACCCATTTCAAAATCCAGTGATCAGGAGATTCATGATCAATCTCAGACAACTCATCAAAAAAACTATATATATAAGCGTAAATGTTACATCATGCTACATATTCCATAATGTACACAACGCCCTAAAGTGTTCAATTATATTCTTAGTATATAAGAGGGTTGATATTATAAAATAAAATAAAAAGTTAATCTTAATCTGACTCCTAAAATATCTCTAAATAATTCTCTAATTAAAGATCACACCTGATATCTTTATTTAATTAAAATTCAAAATTGCAGTTAACTCAAATTGGGCGGAAAATCCTAATTATACTATAATTGAATGAAATTAAAATTAAGACAAACCCTAAATTAATTGAGGCCCTAATTTACCCCAATTCAAACTCCGAGTTGCATCACCTGAGCTGAGTTCAACTAGCAGGTAGCCATCATTGCATCTCTATCTGCAGCCAATACAAAAATTCAAGGAAATCGATCATAAAAGGCACCTTCCTCTGTCTAATCATCTATCAAGAATCTACAAGTTATCTCCTTCCCCACAACCAATCGCGGCATAGGAATAAGCTAAAATGTTAAAGATGAGCCTCCTATCTCAGGAAGGATCACGATACTGGTGCAGATATCATAGATCCCTCAAAGAAGCCTTCGTATCAAGTCATTTTAGGATCCTACAGTCAAACTGCACATTTCAAGAGAGGCAACTTGTTTATCTCCCTCAACTACAACACCCCCTCTTTGATTGGCTTTCTAACAGATTCCCAATCCACGAGGATGATGCCTCCATTATAACATTAAAAATTGGACTGCACAAACCTCCCCGCTAATCCATCTAACCTTTATTGCACCCTAACAGATAGTTGATGAGCCGACGTGTAGAACATGGGGATAGCTGAAAGGACCGACTGTAGTAGCACCAAACCTCCCCCATGTAGGCACCTCGCAACAATCAATCTATCTAAGATTGTATCAAAGTCTATAAAAGAGAGGGTGGATGGTGGCAAGCTATAACAATCACAGCCATAATAATATAATCTTCAGAGAGAGGGAGAGAGAGAGAAGAGAAGAGAAGAGAAGGAAGAGAGCAAAGGGAATGGAGAAAGTTGTGCTTATTTTTCTTTTAGTGATTTTCTTCTCCAGTGGCCGCAAGAAGAGACTGACCACCATTATACTATACGACGAAAGCGCGGGAAAACGAGATCGGAAACTGGAAAAGTCCGTAGCGCGAAGAAAGTCCGGAAGAGAGATGTTGTCCCCGCTCTCTGCATACTGAAAAGCTGCCGACTTTCCGGCCGCATATGAATCTGAGTCATTAGACCCAGCTACTCTACTAAGTGCCTTCTCGACGAAGGGTCCCTTCTGCTCACAGCTCAACTAGAGACGACGCATCGCCTTTTGCTTTTCACACATACTGACTGCAATCTGGAGCAAGACGTTATACAGCTTAGGCAGTTCCATCTTTTGTATCTTCTTCTTCTTCACATGCTTTTGTGGTGATACCATTTGTCCCAAATGACAAGTATCAGAGTCATGCTCAACACTGTCAGGAGGACATGACGCAATGGATCAGAGCCAGATCTGATGTCATCGAGGGGATATAGTGGAGCAGATCAGAGCTGGGTAAGTGTCGCCGAGTGATTGTGATGCAATGAGTTAGAGACATGATCATCGATATTGAGAAACGATGCAATGAACCAGAGTGAAGTTTGATATAGTTGAGAGGACATGACATAGCATATATGCATTCCTCGAAAGATGTGCAATGGTGGTTGCTTCGAGAAATTAACAAGAGTTGTAGAAAGATTTTGCTAGCAACAACAAGTAGGAGATCGTGCAAGGAGGTACGACGAGGGCATCCGGTAGTAGATATGACACCTAGAGGCTGTGAGTTCCTACAGTGATCACTTCGAGAAATCAGCGAGAGGCATCAAAGGATTCTGCTACTGGTGGTTGGCAGAAGATCGTGAACACGTACGGTGATGCATGGTTTGAGGATTCCGACCAGGGAGTACATGCTCAAGGTAAGGATCGTGACTAGGAATGGAGCTCCAATTATTCCTAAAACGAGCAGAGTATGAGAAGAGAGTAGCATGCTATCATCATTTATGTTGCAGAAGCGCTCAACAAGGAGAAGCAAATGTGGTTAGCCTTACCACAAAACGAAAACAGATTCTCTAGTCGCGAGAGATATGTGGTGTTGTGTAAGAAGGCACACCACTAAGTTATGCAGACGTATCCGAGAGGAGGCACGTAGAGGCCACTCAACAACGAGTGCAATACCTAGAGACAGTGACAACTTGCAAGAGGAGCTTGCAAATAATGAGGATGATCTAGTGCAAAATCAAGACGATGTAAAGATCGTGATGGAATTAAACTCAAGGGAAAGATTATTAGGATTAGGAAAATTGGAATTCAAATATGGTAGAGCACAATTCCATGTAATTCATAGATATTTAATTAGATCAACCTCAATAGGATTTTGATAGAGATTAATTGGATTTTGATTGATTGAGATTGTGTGTAGCAATAAATCTAAGATTGTATTTAGACCTATAGAAAAGAGGGTGGATGGTAGTAAATCACAGCAACCACAACCATAACAATATAATCCCCTGAAAAATGGGGAGAGAGAGGGAATGGAGAGATATGTACTCATTCTTCTTGCGATGATTTTTTTCTCTAGTGGTCGCGAAAGATGACCAATCACCATTTTATTGTGGTGTCTTCTTCTTTATGTGCTTTCGTGGTGGTGTTTGGTTGTGCATCTGCATCAACAGTTCATATCCTATCAAGTGGTATCAAAGCAAAGCCAATATTGCTTTTGTTGATAACAAACAAGTTTGATTAAAACGGGGACTTTGCCTACAATTGCATTAAGCTAACTGATAGGTTAAAATCCAAGGTATCTCCTCAATTTCAACTCCGAAAGAACATATAGTTATTGTCAAATAAATCCCCCCATATATATATATATATATGAGAAAAGGGATCCTACTCCATGGAGTAGGTAACTTACCTACTCCATTTTCTTCTTTTTCAAAAAATTTTTATTTTTTTGAACTCATAAAAACCTCAAAAGGAAAACACGTCATATTCTTTTGATATGTATATAACTAAATATGCATGTTTTAATGATTACCTGAGAAAAGCTGCGGGTATCGTGCCTGCATGTTAGCTTCGGTTTCCCACGTCGCCTCTTCGACGTCGTGTCGGTGTCACAACACCTTGACCAATGGAATCTCTTTCCTGCAAAGTTTCTTTACGACATTGTCAAGTATTTGCATTGGCCTCTTCTCGTATGTTAAATATGATTCTACGTCTAAATTCTCGTAACTGATGATGTGTCGAGGGTCATGCACATACTTCCTCAGGTTGGAAACATGAACTACATCGTGGATGCCTGAAAGGTGTGGAGGAAGAGCTACTCGGTAGGCTACTTTCCCCACTCTGGCTAGAATCTCAAATGGACCAACATATCACGTCATCAACTTGCCACGAATGTCAAACCTCTATATTCCCTTCATGAGAGATACTCGGAGGAAAACCCAATCTCCTACCTGTAATTACAGGAATGTGTTAAGATGAAGCTAAACCTTATTAAGTTATATTGCAAAAAGAGTAAGAGAAAGGAATCGGATACCTGAAACTCCAAATCTCTTCTCCGACGGTCCCCATATCTTTTCTGGCGGCTATGTGCCGTCAGAAGCTTCCGTCTCACGAGATCAACAGCTCTCGTAGTCTCCTCCAGGAGATCAACAGAATATAGAGCATGCTCACCTACCTCACGCGACTGAGAGGTGTGAGGCATCTCCGCCCGTATAGGGCATCGAATGGTGCCATGCCAATACGGGAATGATAGCTGTTATTGTACATGAATTCCACTAATGGCAGATGGTCCTTACAGGACCCTTTCCACTCCAAAGTACATGCGCGAAGTAAATCCTCAAGCATCTGAATAGTGCGCTCACTCTTCTCGTCGGTCTGTGGATGATATGCAAAACTCATCTTCAGCTCTGTCTGTAGTACTGACATGAACTGATGTCAATAATGCGACGTAAATCTCGAGTCTCTATCAGACACCACCTCTCGTGGTATACCATGTAGCCTGATGATGTTCTGCACATATAGATTGGCCAATCTGGATGGAGTGTAAGTCATATTGACGTGTATGAAATGGGCTGACTTGGTCAACCTATCAACAACGACCCAAATGGAATCATGGCTACCTGGTATCTTCAGCAATCTCGTGACGAAATCCATAGAGATACTCTCTCATTTCCACTCGAGAATGGGGAGAGACTGCAGTAATCTTGGTGGTCTCCTGTGCTCAGCCTTGACCATCTGACATGTCATACATCTGTTGATATATTGCGCCACATCGTGCTTCATCCCATCCCACCAGAATTGTCGACGCAGATCATGATATATCTTTGTGTTGCTGGGATGAATGGATAATCGTGAACTGTGTGCCTCATCAAGAATGTCTCTGCGCAACTGCTCGTCGTTGGACACAACGATCCGACCTGCCTTCCATAAAATAGACTCCACCACAACAAAATCATCAACCTCGTCCTTAACGGCACGCATGTATCTATCTCAAATCCATGGATCTGTCTTTTGGTCCTCGACGATGCGATCCCACAAACTGCTGAATCGTGGAGGTACGGTGGTAGAAATGGATACTCTCCTGAGGATGCCAATCAGTAAATGATGCGAGCATATCCCACCTATATAGCCAATTCATTGTACCTTCTGCATGCGTTCTCCTGCTAAGTGCATCAGCCACCAAGTTTCCCTTACCGGAATGGTAAGAGATCGTGCAATCATAATCCTTCAGTAGCTCGAGCCACCTGTGTTATCTCATGTTCAGCTCCTTCTGATCAAAGATATACTTCAGGCTCTTGTGTTCTGTGAAAATCTCGAAATTCACCCCATCTAGATAGTGGCGCCAGATCTTCAGGGCGAAGACAACTGCCGCCAACTCCAAGTCATGTGTAGGGTAGTTCTGCTCATGCGGTCTCAACTGTCATGATGTATATGCAATCACATGACCTCTCTGCATCAATACCGCTGCTAGACCTTCTCCAGACGCATCTGTGTAGACTGCGTAGTCCTGAGTACCTGAATGAAGAGCAAGAATAAGCATTGTAGTCAACATTTCCTTCAATGTCTTAAAGGCATGCTCGCATGTATCGCCCCAAATGAATGGAACTCCCTTCTGTGTCATTCGTGTCAGAGGGCGAACAATGCGTGAAAATCCACATAAGAAGCATCTGTAATAGCCCGCTAGTCCAATGAAACTCTGAATCTGAGTGACTGTCTTGGGTTGCTCCCAAGACATGACTGTCTTAATCTTCGCAGGATCAACTACGATGCCTGCTCCAGAAATGATATATCCTAGAAATGAGACTTGGGACAACCAGAACTCACACTTGCTCAACTTGGCATATAGCTTGTACTCTCGCAATGTGTCCAGGACAATTCGTAGATCATTATCATGATCCCATTCATTCTGGAAATATATTAGCACATCATCAATGAACACCACCACAAACTTGTCCAAGTATGGACGGAAAATCATGTTCATCATATCCATGAAAGCCGCAGGTGCATTGGTGAGCCAAAATGGCATCACCACAAACTCGTAGTGTCCATAACGAGTCCTGAAAGTTGTCTTCAGGATATTGGACTCTCGAATCCTCAGTTGATGATAGCCTGAACGAAGATCGATCTTCGAGAACACGAAAGATCCTTAGAGCCGATCAAACAAATCATCGTTGCACGGCAAAGGATATCAGTTCTTCATTGTTCTCTTGTTCAGTTGCCTGTAATCGATGCATAACCTCATGGATCCATCCTTCTTCCTGACAAATAGAACTGGAGCACCCCAAGGTGAAGTGCTCAACCTCACGAATCCCATGTCACGTAACTCCTGTAACTGTACCTTCAGCTCTCTCAACTCAGTCGGTGCCATGCAGTAAGGAGCCATCGAGATCGGCTGTGTATCTGGTAGCAATGTGATCTCGAACTCGAACTCTCTCTCAGGAGGTAATCATGGTAGCTCATTAGGAAACGCATCTGGGTAGTCTGATACTACTCAGATGTCCTGTGTCATAGGCTCATGATCAGATATCTCCCGAACAAATGCTAAGTAGGAATCACATCCCTGATCAACAAGTCGTTGAGCTCGCAACACTGAAATGTACTCCATTTTGGGGTCGTGCAATGTTCCCTCAAAAGTGAACTCGGGTAGATCTGGAATCCTGAAGACAACCGTCTTCCTAAAGCAATCAACAAGTGCATGATGAGTTGATAACCAATCCATGCCAAAAATCATGTCAAACTCATCAAGCTGTAGTAGTAGACAATATGCGATCATTTCGTGACCGCCAATCAGTATTGGCAAATGTCTGACTATCAGGGAAATGATAAACAACTGGCCACCTGGTCCTCGGATGTGATATGGAGAAGATAGTCTGATGCAGCGTAGACCCGAAATATAGGGCCACCTATTTATTAAATTATGGTAGTTAATTTTATTTACGTTTTTTAGGTCGTCGCAATTTTAATTAAATAACTGAGATCGCATGTGATCTCAACAATTATTCGTAGACTTGATTTTGGTCAATTAATTAGTTAGAGTCTAATTAGGATAATTAGGGGTCAATTTGAATTTTAAATTTGTCGGAGTCAAATTAGGATAAGTTTGTTTCCAATTTGAATTTAGTTTCTATTTTTGTAAAATCATCCCTCCTATATAAAGGGATGAGGGTCCAATGTATGAGTTAGTCAAGTATTAATGAAAAATTGAGTTATCTCATTATCTCCCTATCTCTCCTCCCTCCTCCCGTGATCTCCGCATTCTTCTTCTTCAATCCCTCGTTATCGACGAGATTTTCTCTTCTCAATCCCTCTCTTTCTTCTACCGAAATTTCCACCATAAAAAAATTTATTATTTTCGTCTACGCCGAATCGTATCCGCATCATTTGGTATCAGAGCATGGCCTATAGATCGTTCTCACGATCTAACGATCCGTCCCGGCGCTCGCACCGGCACGCATCAAGGGATCATCGTTCATCTGAGCAAACACGACGAACTATCTCCACCATCGCGCCCGTACACCAGCACCCCATTCCCGCCCGCCGACGCCTCCCCCTTACTCCCGAGGCCTTCTGGCGCCTGGCCGCCTTCTCCACCCCCCCCCCCCCCCGACATCGCCCGCTACCTCCATATACCCGCGCCTCGCCCCGCCTACCGCGCACACCCCGCCATTCAAGACCCGCTAACCCCCACCTGCGCGCCTGCCACAACGTCGCAGTCTCCCCACCGCGCCGCGCCACCTGCGCGAAACCCCGATCGACCCCCGCCGCCCCACGGTGCCGCACCTCCCGCGCGAAGCCCCGACCAACCCCCGCCGCCTCAGGTTGCATCATACACGCGAGGAACGCGAGCGTGCCCTAACGGGAACTCTGAAGGTCGCGCATCGTGAATCCCACATAATATGGGATTGGAAAGTGATTGGGGAAAATTGCAAGAAAAAACCCCAAAACCCCCATAATTGCAGAAGGGCCAAAAGGAGTAGGAAGGCCAAGAAGATTGAAGGGGTGCGAGATTTGCACCCACACCCCTGGCGGCCGAAATAATTTAAAAAAGAGGGCTACAAATCAGAAAACTGGGGATCCTCCTTATCCAAATAGGACTAGGGCCTTGGGCTTCCCCTATAAAAGGACCCCATGGCTTCATTTCTTGGACACATCTCCTCTTCTCCTCTCCTTGTGTTATTACTTCGCTATGGAGGCTCCGAAGGCCATGTTGTCCATGCCCCATCAATTCTTCGGTCACCATAAGGAAAAAACTACAATCAAGAAGACGCAACCGTTCGCGCCGCACATGTTCTTCGACCACGACGACCGCGGCATCTACGCGCGCATATGGACTCCGTCGTTCGCTCCGCACTTATCCTTTCAGACAATGACTGAGCACGTCGGATCGACCTCCAAGCCTGCAGATTCAGCAATTCGTCGGGAGACGAATTTTTAAAAGCGGAGGAGAGTTGATGTAGCGTGGACCCGAAATATAGGGCCACCTATTTATTAAATTATGGTACTTAATTTTATTTACGTTTTTTAGGTCATCGCAATTTTAATTAAATAATTGAGATCGCATGTCATCTCAACAATTATTCGTAGACTTGATTTTGGTCAATTAATTAGTTAGAGTCTAATTAGGATAATTAGGGGTCAATTTGAATTTTAAATTTGTCGGAGTCAAATTAGGATAAGTTTGTTTCCAATTTGGATTTAGTCTCTATTTTTGTAAAATCATCCCTCCTATATAAAGGGATGAGGGTCCAATGTATGAGTCAGTCAAGTATTAATGAAAAATTGAGTTATCTCATTATCTCCCTATCTCTCCTCCCTCCTCCCGCGATCTCCGCATTCTTCTTCTTCAACCCCTCGTTACCGACGAGATTTTCTCTTCTCAATCCCTCTCTTTCTTCTACCAAAATTTCCACCATAAAAAAATTTATTATTTTCGTCTACGCCGAATCGTATCCGCATCATTCTACATATCGTCCTCACGATCTGACGATCCGTCCTGGCGCTCGCACCGTTACGCATCAAGGGATCATCCTTCATCCGAACAAACACGACGAACCATCTCCACCATCGACGCATACACCAAGGAGACGGCGCACATGATATGTGATTTGCAAACCAACTTCAACTCCCTGTTTCGAGATCTAATGGCTAACTTTGAGGCCTTCCGCGACGCCCAATCAAAGCCTCCAACCACCGAAGCCGCTGCCGCGAACTTTGGCGAAGAAAACATCGCTGTGGAAGACGAACCGGCTGCTGTCCAGAGTTTTGATGAAGAAAACTCCGCCGTTGAGGAAGATTTGGTTGCTGTCCAGATCATCCCGGAAGAAAGAAGTGACGATCTGTTCGCTGCCCCGGTGATTTCGGACTCGAAAACCCCTCTGAAGTCAACCCCGGCACCACCCGCGGCTCCCTCGCCGAATCACCTTCCCCGCCAGCCATGTCTCAGCCTCCCCGAGCACCCGCCATCGCCCCCGCACTTCCTCTCCGCCTTCCCGCCCACCGAGTACCTCCCCATCCGCCAGCACCACTGCCTTTCCCCACCACCCCCCCGCCGCGCCTCCCCGGTTCAACTCGCCCTGTCGCCTGTCCCCTCCCCGACGCCTTCTCCCCTCCACACGGCCCCTGCTCCTCCCCAGCGCCATCTCCTCCCCACCCCTGAACCCCCCCCCCTCCCCTGTGCTCACCGCCCCGACCTCCCCTCGTTTCCCCGGGCCCTCCTCCTTCTCCTTCCACTCCTGCGCCCCTCGCCCACCATCTTCTCCATCACGCCAGCCGCCCCTCTCCTCCCCGCGCGATCCCCGCGCCTTCCCCGCACCCGCAGCATGCCTCCCCAGTGCCTCCCCTCCCCTGCTACCCTCCACAAGATCCCCATCCTCGTCCTGCTACCGTGCGGCCCCTCCCTCGCCCTCCCGCGCAACACTCCTGACGACCCCCACCTCCCCGCAGAGCCGCACCGGCCCCGCCAGCGAGACCGCCGCCCCGAGCGCGCGCCGCCTTCCTGTTCTCGCTCGCCGCGCCACCGCGGCCACCGTGCCGGGCTCCCCCACTTGTGGCGCCGTCGTCCATGGTCACTCAGCCCAGGCACCCGCCGCCTATTATTGTGGGAGCACGAAACCCTAACGAGGGTTTCAATCGCATCCCCTAACAGGGATTTCAGTTGGGATGAGATATTTTGGAAAATTTTCATGCAGCCCCCTCCTCACAAGATAATTTATCAAAAGGACCAATTGAAAATCCAATTATATTGTGGCTATCTTTTAAGTGAAGGGGTAGAACAATTGCAGTCATACCCCTCGGTGGAAAAAAATTACAAACGTAACGTTGAAAGGGATCGACTTTGATGGATGAAATTGAGGCCACAATGCAAGGATGAATTCTCCAGCGACACACCTACATCAAGCAATTCGTCGGGAGACGAATTTTTTAAAGCGGCAGAGAGTTGATGCAGCGTGGACCCGAAATATAGGGCCACCTATTTATTTAAATTATGGTAGTTAATTTTATTTACGTTTTTTAGGTCGTCACAATTTTAATTAAATAACTGAGATCGCATGTGATCTCCAACATTTATTCGTAGATTTGAATTTAAATTTGGTCGGTTAATTAGTTAGAGTCAGTTTAGGCAAGTTGGTTGTCAATTTAAATTAATTTACTATTTTTGTAATCTCATCCCTCCTATATAAAGGGATGAGGGTCCAGTGTTTTTATTCAGTCAAGTATTAATGAAAAATTGAGTTATCTCATTATCTCCCTATCGCTCCTCCCTCCTCCCGCGATCTCCGCATTCTTCTTCTTCAACCAAACTACCTAAAGAAGCTAGTAATCTCGAAGCAAGGAAAGAATGTGTCGCTCCAAAATCAAACAAAATATGGAAAGGTCGGCCCAAGATTGAGACCATACCTTTCACCACAGTAGCTGCTGAACGGGCCTGCTCCTCGGTCACTGCGTGTAGCTGACCCTGTCTGCCTGGTGCGGTACTGGATCATGCCCTACTCTGTGTTTGTCTCTGTTGTTGCCTCCTGAAGTTGGAGTTCGTGCCATGGAAACTCCCTGAACGTTGTATCAGAGGCTGTGATAACTGTGGCTGTGGCGAGGCTCACCAGATCCCTGGGGATACTGATGCCGGTAATGTCCCCACTCATGGCACAAGTAACATCGGACTGGTCAAATAGATGGAGTGGTCGTGTCTGTGCTCCGAGTCGGTCTTGCTAGGGGTATGTCTGCTCGCTGCGACCTAGATGGTCGAGCGAAATCTGTGCCATGTCCGGCAAGTGCTGCTCCTAAGGTAGTCGATGGAAATGAGCGAGCACTGCCTGATAATGTTGAACCCGTAGGTCGGAAACGCCTAGTTGACCTCTGTTGTTGAAATGGTCAACAAATCATCCCAAAAGATCGTTGTGGTCTATGCGTTGCTCCAGACGAGCTCCCAAATCGTCGCTCTCAGATATCCTCAAACTTCTCCACTACGTCAGTAGTCTCGGAGATGGAAGTGATGTGTAATCCAGCCAGCTTCTCCTGCACCTCCTCCTGCATGCCTCTGATTAATTTTTCCAGATTCTCCTCTGTAAATGCGACAGCTGCTGGTGTATGTCGCGACATCTCGGTATATCGAACAAAGTAATCCCTGGTTGTCATCCGTCCCTGATGAAGCTCTAAAAACAAACGACGCTGGGACTCCTTCCACTTCACAGAAAAGAAGTGGGATCAAAATCGTGTCTCGCATCCCATGTAGGCATGCGGTCCAACTCAGATACTACTGCATCCCACCATCTCTCTGCAAAATCTGTCAACGAATATTCCATGAAAGATAGCCACGTGTCTCGTGACGTGCGAATCATCCGGAGCACCTTCATCACCCGCTTCAGCCACTGCTCTGCCTCGTCAGATGTCCCGAGGCCTGTGAACATAGGCACATTGGCCCTCTGGTAGGATGTGAAGACGGACTGATGCATGTGGATAGCAGAGTACTCATGTGCGTCCTCATCTGCATACTGTGCGGGGTCATGCTCTCTGTCAAAGTCTCCATCCTCAGCTTCATGCTCTGGTATCTCCTCAAGTGGATCATCGAAATGAGGTTGTACCTCTACTGACTGTCGTTGGTCCTGGCGTGTGCCGTCATGATATGGAATGTAGGTGGAATCTGACAGCTCCTCAAATCTGAGCTCCATGTCTGTTTGTTTGTCAGCAATCTCTGTCTGCTTAGTTAAAATCTGATCCTGCTGATCTCGCATAGCAGCATGCTGCTGCTGAAGGTCGATGAGAGCAGTCAGTATGCGTGCTAGCTGATCAGTTGTCTCTTGGCCTGGTTGGGATGCCATGGCTCTGCAAGAGAACCATTTTTAGTCATAAAAAGTACCATTCGCAGATACTTATCATACATTTTTTCTCTTCTTGAGATATACTATGAAAATTAATGAAATTGGTGACATATGTGGTGATTGAATTCGAATGTCATATTTCCCCTTCTCAGACTCACGACAAGTCAGAAGACTGTCGCTATCTGAAAACATAATACGATCAGAATTGTAATAATGCGCATGCGTGTAGCGGGGTACCACAGCTCTGATACCAAACTGTCACGCCCTCGAATTCAGGCACTCGTTTACGCCACATTCGCAATATAAGATTCACAAAACATCGCATCAAGTATGAAATTACGGGAAAATTTTGCGCGTTGATGATGCATATGGCATTCAATTCTACATTCACAGACACAGATCAACAAGAAGATGTGCTACCAACATTTTATTACATTCATTTTCATAATATACATTCATGTACAAGAGAGGCCGACAGTTCATACATGTGTCCCAAAATATATATACATAAGAGAAAGATACATTTACAAAATGAATTGAACAAAACAACGACAAAAGAAACACTATCGTCTAGTATATACACGATCTTCAGAAGTCATCAACCTGCTACTTTAATGTAGGCTCTTTGCTTGTCAAAACATGCAAGGTAGAAGAGGTATCACAAATGTGAATACAATCTGCAGTTTAGAAAAGTAAGTAATTTATTACGTGCAAAAGAAAACAAGTAGATAGGCATGTATGAATGAAAATCTACCACTACCTGCATAGAAAACGGTTTTTAAATTTATTCTACAAGCCTTATCCCTTTATTACTCATTATTCTAATATTTCTCATTTATAGCATTTTCCTATAGTAATTGAGGCTGTTGTTTAATTATCATTGAGATCAGGTTATAGGTCTTAATAAGGAGTTAGTGAAGTGATACTTTATTTTACTCTTAATAATATATTAATCGGGTTTGCAATTCTATCTATCTTTTTAACTCTAGTGGATAGTCGGTGGTCTTGGTCTTTGTATAAATTCACACTATGACTCTAAAGTGTGAATAATGCCTTATGGTTGGGATGCCTTTGTAGGCACGCGGTGATGTATAATACATCCTAACTAAGTTCCCAACACGTCCGCTAGCTTATAGAGATTTCGGATTCAATTTAATTATGGTCACTTTCCATTCCAACCAACTCAACTTATCGTTGATTTCATCTCTTAACCTATATTCACTATAACCCAATCAACTTGATTGAAACTCCACCAAACCTCAACTGTAACTGTCTCAGATGTAACCCTAAATGATTTAGATGTAGACATGGATGATTCGGATGTAGCATCGCCAAGCCTGTTGGTAAAAAAGTAACCAAAAACTCAAGCAGTGAGGTAGCCTCCTATGATGCTCTTCCATCTCGCCCTCTTATTGGAAGTGCGGTCCAATAAAGGGAAAGGTCTACTCCAAAACTATGCCATGGAGACGGATGAGAGGGACTCTCTAGAAAAGTCACTCTAGAAACTGGCCTGACTAGTACGGGCAAATGAGCTCGTACGAAAAACTCTAAAACCGAGGATCCCCTACATGGGTATCCTAAAACAGAGGGTCAGCGGAACTGGTCCAAAGTCGGGATCCAACGAGGCGTAAAAACACTGCGAGCTCGCATAAAATCGTAAAAAGAGCTGGGATCCTAGACCCGCGCACTTGGCGGCCGCTGCCCGAACTGGACTTCCTATCTCCTGCCCAGTTGAGGGACACCGCACCCTCGCATGGTCATGTGTAAAAATCACCCTGACCAGCACTAATAATTATTAGACAAAACTAATTCACCATATCTTTAAACTTTTTTTCTCAATCTTTTCTGGCGTTGACCATACAGATCTAGATCTTTTGTCAATAGTGATCTTATAGTTAGGAGAGTGTATCTAAAGAGTAATTCATGGAGATAATCAGGTCCTTATGATCACATGTTATCATTTCCCAGAAGCAAATTATCTAATACATAAATCCAGCATTTATTCCTAGAAGATATTTTTAATCCCTTTTCAAAGACACAACTAAGTCATGGATAGGAATGAATGATTGAGTTCAAAGAGACTTGTGCTTATTAGGATTTTGAAATCAATGTAGTAGATGTAGATCTCGTCTCTTCTAGGGTTGACTTTTCCCATCTAGGTTCTCTTTTTTTATAACGCTCTTATTCCCAAACATCAATAGTCTGATCCCAAGAGACCGAGACAACCAGGTTCTTCCTTGGATGAAATGATGCACACATAACATAATGAATGTGCCCAGCTAGCATAAAGATGCAAGTTTTTTTTATGATTGTCATTTTCAAATTCGAATAATTGACCATTACTTGTACTGACAATTCAAAGATACTCATAAGGAAATTTAATAGTGTGAATATAATCCAAATGACAAAATAAAAATAAATAAATAAATAAATGTTTATATTTCCATAATTACATTTTATTAATCATCCCCTATTATGTCAGTTTCAGTATCTCTGTATCATTATTTTTCCAGGAGAAACACACAAGGAATCATAATAGAATGATTTTCAGCAAATGCATAGAGTGTACGGGAAATTGTAGATGGTATGTATGTGTTGGGAATATCATCAAGAAATTCTCATATACTCATAATGAAATTGAATAGTGCAAATTTTAATCCAAGTGTCAAAAATAAAAACGAATAAACAGACAACATTATGTTTATGATTCCAGACTAAGATTTTTATATAATCATCCCATTATCATGTCAGTTTCAATATCTTTGTGTCATTAATTTGACAGGAGAAATACACATTGAATAATAGCAGTATAATTTTCAGATTTGCATATCTACGGTTGAACCTTATACATATAATGCACAATAAATACTTAGATTACTAAGAATGACAACAACACAGAATCTGCATAAAGAGAAAATCTGGGAGGGAGCATGTTATTTTATCAAAATTTCATGGTCAAACTATGTGTTTTTAATTTCATTTCAACATAGAAAGGAAAAGCAGTAAGAATAGGATTACATGTGCATGTAAGGCAGCAAGGAGGAGGAGGAAATCGTACCTTCTTGATCTTCAAATGGAAGAGATTTGTATCACACCTGCTCAGTGTTGTAAAAGTCGCCCGACTAGCCCGACTATTAGGTCCGACTAGTCTAGTCAGTGCGGTTGCCAACCGAGTATCGACTAATTCCGACTAAGCAAACTAGTCGACTAATTTTTTCTTGGAGATACCATATTTTTTTGTTTTTCATAAGCAAACTTATTACAATATGCTTAATATTTTATTTAGATTCAATTACTTCGTTTATTTTATTATGATAGTATAAAAATATACAAAATCTATGTAAATATATGTATAAAAATGAGTTCTATGTTTAAAATAATCATAAAATTCAAAGCCGATTAATGTCCGACTAAATCCGATTAGTCACCCGACTGCCGATTAATCCTTAGTCAGTGACACGACTGACCGAGTACCGACTACCGACTTTTGCAACCTTGCACCTGCTGCCATTGGCAGTAATAGCAAGATGCAGCAGTTGCAAAACATAGAGAGGCTTCAGAAATTGGCTCCAGATTTGGAATCTAAAGGCTCCAGCAGCTATGGATAGATGAGAGAAAGTGGCTTGGGACCTTCTCTCGTTGGCAAAGATAGAGAAGGAATTGGGAATTTATGTTAAGTATGTGGTGTATATAAACAAGGCAAAGGGTATTGTTTGTTGACATGTGGTGGCAAGGTTTGGAGAAGTGTTTGGGAGAAACAAGACCAAATGGAGGAAATGGGGGGCTGCTCTGTTCAGCAGAATTTCCCTTTTTAAAAAAATACAACGGAACGAGTCTGCATTTATTATTTTCTGCTACAATTCCATCTCCCTCCTCTTATCCTCATCTATAATGATATTTTGTTTATCTCTTTTCGTGTGGATCTCACCAGCTAAGGGTCTCCCATGTTCTTTCTAACTATACAAACGGAAAACAGCAACATGAGCCACATCCCTCCACTCCTCTCTTTATGAATGGATCTCCCTTTTAAAAGCAATGAGCATCTTCTTATGAGCCAAAAGCTTCATTGCCACTTATCTTGTTGTTGAACCATCCAAATAGTAATGCATCCACATGGTAATGCATGTGGCCCTAGCTTTCTAGAGAAAAATGGAATGCTCTTACCCTAAGTAGCCTCAACAAGATCCTTTATACAACCTCTTCTCAACATGCTTCTCTGGAGCTCTAGCACCTTATGCTTCTCCTACACACACAAAAAACAAAAACACCAAAGGCATCATGACTAACACCCTTTATCGACACCAACAGTGATTACCACTCTTCAAGAGCTAGCTCTTTGGCCACTGCCTTAACACCATATGCACCACTTTACCGAAAGCTAACCTCAAGCTCGGTTTGGTAAGAACTCCCAAAAGCTTACGCAACATGGATACGCAATGATGGAAGGCATGAGAACACATGTGGGAAAAAACAAGAGGGCAACTAGACCATGGGCTTGCAGGAAAAAGTTCATCAACACAGTGTCTGATAAGGTCCGAATCGAGGACATAAGATCCAAAATCGTCCAAGACCGCAGTCGAAACCCTAATAGGAAATGGGAAAATTCGGGGTCCCTCAATCACCACATTTTTTAACAATTTGAGCCCTAAATGCATCTTCCAATAAAGGTCAACCTCAGACGTTTGTGCCTCACCTCTCGAGAAATGCGCTTAACATCCCACCCTGAAAGTCATCTTTATCGCCACCATTTCCCCGATGATGAGGCTAATGCCACGACTAATCATCAACGACAGATGGAGAGAGAAGGCAGATCTGTAAATGTGGAATCCCAATTGCAAAGGGAAAGGGCCAAGAGGACCCTTAAGCTCCACCTCAGACATTTGTGCTTCACCTCCCAAGAAATGCATTTAACATCCCACCCCGAAAGTCACCTTCATCACCACTCTATCCCCAATGATGAGGCCAATGCCATGATTAATCACTAACAATAGAGGCAGAGAGAAGGCAGATCTATAAATATGGAATGCCAATTGCAAACGGAAAAGGCCAAGAGGACCCATAAGCTCCACCAGAAGGTCCAAGCAATCCCCCGAACACAAACCCTTGTAAAAGATTGTGGTAACCTTGCTCGCCAAAGTAGGTAGCTCGAACCAAAGGTAGATCATCTCACTGCAGGAGAAATCGGCCAACAAGCCCCTAACATCCTCCTCGGGCAAACCTTGAGCGCAGAGCATGGTAGGCCTCAACCAAAGCACATTTTTTTGAAGCCAAAGGAGGGGGTAACACTCGAAGGTGTCCGCCCCAAAGTTTTATTAAAAATTAAGTTTAAGAAACAAGTACAAGAAATCGAACTACAGGATCCAATCCTGCACTAAACTTGCATAGTGCACCAAAACATTTTCCTTATAGAATCTTTGACCAGAGAAGAGTAGTGCATTCCTTGCCAGCCAAATAGCCCAAAGCACATTGTCACAAAAGTTCCCCTCTCTTGTAGTAGTAAATAAAACAATTTCGAGATCTTCCCACACTCGACCCACAATACCCTCGTCAAGGAATAAGGAATGACATAGTAGGGCCTTGAGTCATCCTCTACAAGGGTCTTTGCATTTCCAGGCAAAACTCTTCAACCTTTTGAAGTCTTGCCTAGGGTACCCAAAGGGTCCACCATGAGCACCAACTTACAATGGAGTCATATACTACTTTGAGCCATGCAATAGGACCACGAGGTCTAAGGCAACCTTATGGAAATAAATGGGTCTTCCTCGTACATAATCATGCCATTTGTCCCCCACAATAGAAGCACCAAAAAGGTCGCTCCAACAATGTCACCGTCCTTGCTTGGAGATGACATATGCTCCTTGTCCAAAGCCAAAGATCATCACTTATGATTAGCATCGCCTCCCCCTCGATATGGACAAAAACAATGACATCAAATGAAGAGCCTTCAATAGCTACATCCTTTCCTTTCTCGCGCTACCATCTACAACACTCCTCCCACTCTCATCCATGGCAACAGACTCCTTCTATCCCTCCTCCTTCCTCTCTCCAACCCTCACTCGGGAATGCTCTTTTTGATAGCCCTAGCTCCTACTTGTTAGAAAATAGGAAGCGGAAGCGGAATGATAAACATAGCATAATAATAAAGAAAGATCAACATGGAACACCATGATTTTACGTGGAACCCTACTCCGTGAGGAGCGGGATGAAACCATGGGAGAAGCCATCAAAGGGGCGTGTCTTACATTGCACTTTCTCATCTGTTACAGGAGGCCTGGGGCTCCTTATATAGCCTCTACAGGGCCTCCAAGTCCCACCACTGGACAATGTAGGACTAAACAACTGGATGGTGTAAATGGATCCTGGAGGGATCCATTTACCCTCCTACAACACAAGAGGCGCACATAACAAATACTCCAACACTCCCCCTCAAGCTGGAGCATGCAATACTTAGCTTGGATAAACAGAAAGAGACTCAACGCTACAGGACACTACGGACAATATCAACCCAACGCGCACATTGTTGCAGTCGAGGACGTTGCTTCTCATGCCGTGCAGGTGAGGAGGACGAACGGGCTGGAGTGTGAGTCAATGAAGACTCGGAATCTGACCATCGAGTCTGAAACTGCGCCTGGAGTCTCCTCGTCAGAGAACTGGGTCTCTCCCATCTGGCTCAGAGAATGGTGCTCTGCTCTGGAGTACCTATGATACCATATGAAAATCCTTGCCCACATGGCACAGGGAATGGTCCTCTGCTCTGGAGTTCCTATGGCTCACATGAAAACTATGGCCGAAACAACCACAAGAATGATGGGGACCACGAAACTGAAGACCGCATACTCGTGCGTGTCTGAACTGCACTCGGAACAATGATCGTCGAGTCTAAAACCGAACTGTAGAGTCTGATCATCTGGCTGGTATGGAGACTGATATCTGAATCTGGATTCTAGATCTAGACGTGTGACTCTACATATACTCCCCCTTTCTCCCATACTTGTCGGAAAATGAACATCGACAAAGTTGGGAGAAGACAATATAAATGGGGAGAAAACATACTCAAATGCCGATTTCAATTTTTCTTTTCCCTCGCCTTCTCAAATTTTTTTTAAGCCGTGTTTTTTTACGACTTTTCAAATCATTCGTTTATTTTTTTTCAATATGCATACAGCTCTTTTTTTTCATATGCGTCTCCTTTTTTTTTAACAAAACCTCACAGCCCAACAAGGGCTGAAATATCTGCAGCCCCTTTTTTTATCGCTGCAGCCCCTGTGCAATTTTTTTAATACACGCAAGGACCTTCTGCTTCTTTTTCTTTTTGTTTGGAACTGAAGTGTCGGCCCAAACAGGGGCCCTTGACTTCACACTTTTCTCCCTTTTGTTTGAATCATCGGCCCAAACTGTATAGGGCCCACTCACAACCAGAATTTTTTTTATAACATTCGGCCCAACGTCGACTCTCACAATAACCCTCAAGTTTTTTTAAACAAACGTTTGCCCAATAATGGGCCCAAGAAATAACGCATCCCCCTCCCCTTTTTGGATGATCGTCATCCCACTTGGGCTTACATAAAATATCCCCACGTTAGGGTTCCTAAATGGAAAAAACTCATAGCCCCGAAGACGCCTTCACGTTTTGCGCCGCCCGCGCATATCTCCATAATATGCGCCGCCAGGAGGGGGGCGCAGGATGGCATCGCCTGCGCAAGGGCGGGGAGATAGCAGCGTCGCCTGGTGTTCTTTGCTGATGCCGTGATGACGGAGGTAGGAGGTAGGCCGCCTGATGCCTGGGCAGAGTTGTCGCCAAGGGGCACGGGAGCCGCCTGGAGCCAGAAAGGCGCGAGGTGCTTGCGCCTGGAGATTCTTGAAAGTGGCGCGCGGACCTTGGCGTGAGGAAGGAAGGGGCGCTGCGGGGCGATGGGCTGTGCGCGATGGGCTGCGCCCGATGAAGTATCGCCTGGTGGATCTGTTGGCCTGCGCAGGAAGCGTGCACGGCCTGGTGGATCTGGAGGTGCTCCTTGCGCCTGGGAAGGAGGAGGCGATGCGCGGTAACGAGAAATACACCGCAAGAGGCAGATCTTCGTCGCCTAGACGCGTCGCGTTGCTGGAGAGTCTGAAATGTGCAACGAGGTTGCGACCTTGAGGTGTGAGCAACCGGCCAGAAATGTGCATCGTACCATCGTGCGGAGGTAAGCTTGGAGAGAACAGCGCCTGGCGGGGAACCTGGGAGATGCACGCGCCTCCACCTGCGGCCGTATGGAGTAGCACGGCCTGGAATTGCCTGGATGCTCCGTGAGCAAGAAGCGGCACATGGGATGCATGCGAGGAATCTGAAATAGCGCTGGGTGCGCGAGGAGCTTGATGTCGTCGGAGAATAAATCTAGGTTTTTAAAAAAACCTAGAACAGGAACTTGAACGATCATGATCTTCCAGAAAAATATCTTCACGAACAAACAATGAACAGGACAGACTCCTCTTGACGATCTTCAAGAATATAATTTTAAGAACAACGAATCGAATCTCGGAAAAAAATGGACGAATATAAACTGCTCGAGAACCGAACCCGCTCTGAACCATGTTAGAAAATAGGAAGCGGAAGCGGAATGATAAACAGAGAATAATAATAAAGAAAGATCAAACATGGAACACCATTATTTTACGTGGAACCCTACTCCGTGAGGAGCGGGATGAAACCACGGGAGAAGCCCTCAAAGGGGTGTGTCTTACATTGCACTTTCTCATCTGTTACAGGAGGCCTGGGGCTCCTTATATAGCCTCCACAGGGCCTCCAAGTCCCACCACTGGACAATGTGGGACTAAACAACTGGATGGGGTAAATGGATCCTGGAGGGATTCATTTACCCTCCTACAACACAATAGGCGCACATAACTAATACTCCAACACCCCTCGTTCATTCTTTTTTTCCACCCTGTGCGCCTTGTTTCCTGAATGATATCATTTATTTCAGGGCTTCGGCACTGATATTTGATAATGGAGCTCCTTTAATAGAGGAAAATAATTTAATGATTGCTATATTTTCATGAGAATCATTTTCGATGAGTGTGTTTATCCTGATAGTTATATGATTGCATTTTGAAAGAATAAAATAGTTTATTTGTCAAAAACAAAAATAGAAGATTGAGTAGTAGAAGGTTTGGCAAAATTGGATAAACATCCAATGTAAGGGATGTCGGAGGGACTAAAGCTGAGAATAAGCACTATAAGAACAAAAAAACTAACCTCGGAAGAAGAAGCATTCAGTTTATCCAATGCACCTTCGGCAGATGTCAATTTCAATAGAAATTCAGAGTTCTTATTGGCATTCTGCAATATGCCAATGCAATTTTCACTTGCTCCTTCTAGCTCATTCATCAATGATTTCACTGGAAGTTCAAAAAGGTGATAAAAACAATTACAATATCAGATCATGGCACTAAAGGTCAATTAATAATTACACAAATAGGAAACTTATGTATGCAAACTCGTCCAGATAGGCCATCACATATGCATTTTTTAACTTCAAATAAATGGATAATTCATTATTAACATTTCATTTCTAAAAAATAGCAAGATTTTTCAAGGCAAGTTTGCATATTTAACATAAATTTCGATAGCATATCATGTAAACATAGCCTTTACATAAGCATCTAAAACCTATTAATAAAAAATAAATGAGTTTTGAAACAAGTTTAATGTTTTTTTAAGCCAAGAAACAAATCCAACGTTAAAGTCTAAGTTATTTATAAACTTTATCTTGAATACGTGCTGAATATACAGTGTATGCGGCCTAATATGTGGTTATACAGACAAATCATACAGCATAGACCACATAATGCACTGAATAAAAAATGTAACTCAGTCCACCTACTACATAGGCATATGCGGTAGCATATGCGATTCATGCAGCCGCATTCCTGAATATTTTTTTCTTAGGTAATTTGCAGAACTAAAATGAACCAAAGGGTTATCTGCTGTAAGTTGTCTCACCCACAAATAAATTTAAAATGGACATTTGGAAGCCAGGGTTGACTTGGGTGATAATGTTGTTTGTACAGGGTACACAAAAAAATGGTGAAGCCTTCTCCCACTATAAGTAGGGTCGGCTACATGGATTCCTGCTCAAATACATGTTGAAAGATTTGACTATTTTTTACGTTAGTTGTCGACTACCTAACGCAACCCCCACAAGAGGGGGATTTGAACCCCTGATCTTTTCGGTGGTAGGCACACTGCACTACCACCAGACTATTTAACTGGGTTTGTAGAGGGTACACACATAAATAAAAATGCTAGAAGATGTTTCAGAAGGTTCTAATTAGAACAATCACCAGGAAGATGAATGAAGACAAGACCAGAACAATTAGATGGATTAGTTTTAGTTCACAATGAACAAGAATTTGACATATCAATATGTCCAAGGTCATCCAAGGCATCAAGAAATCCACTTAGTACCTCTTATATTTAGATTTTCAAAAAATAAAAATGGTAGAAGGTCCATCTGTATGATTGGAGAGCTATGTGGTATTGTTTGGGTTGAACTAGATCTGAATCTACCAAGTTTACCCTCATGATAACCAAACCGCCAAGGTTGGACAACACACATATACAAGCTTCAAATATATTACTATGACAAAAGATGAGCCACAGAGATAGAAAAAGATCCTCTTAAAGGCAACCAATTGAATATACGCCATGCCACAACCTTTAAAAAGTGACAGAATTCTATTAAATTTAGAAGGATAAAGAAAAACAAGTTTCTGATATTTACCTTTCTTTATATATTCCTGCAGTCCTAGCTGGCATGAGAATACTTCCACATGTAAAAAAAGTATAAAAAACATTCGAAGCTGTATTAGAAAAAGCATGTCAAGATACTAATATAAACAAGTGAACCAAAACAACAAGAATGAAATAGAAAAGTATCAACTTTAGGAGACCTGAAGTGCTTCATTATTCAATGACAAATTCAAAGGATAAATTTCATTTATATTGAAATTTTTACATATAGGATACGCAAATGGTATCTTTTGATAAGTATAGTATGGGCCCTCCTAGGAGCATGCCGAGCTTGAAAAATTATTAGAAACTGAAAAGCGGGTTACAAACATGATGTCCAGGATTTCCAAAGTGAAGATGCACCCGGCAACACAACATTATGCATTACCAAAAGATAGGCTTATAAAGGTGACCTTTAATGAGTAAAGTAAATCCCAATGCTCTTTAACACCCACTGGATGCAGTGACGCCCAGGAAAATGACCTTTACGATATTCGACCAGAATATCTCATACGGCTAAATAACATGAGCATTTGAATTGTACTCCCATGGGGAGCTAAACTTCATTACAGGGCATCCGTTAGTTGGTCGTGATTTACGGAATTCATATTTTAACATGAGAAGAACTTATGATGTTTACCATTTTAAAAGGATCTTTTCATATATGCCACTGCACATTTTAAACACACAAGACCTTAGCCAACATATGTTTACTCCCACTGCCAAATAATTGACACGTAACCTTCTGCAAGAGTGCATTCAACCACTTCAACCGTCATGATTTATGTTATCTAGATTGTTTACCATCCTAAGACCCATTCAAGAACATAAATTGCGTCAAAAACAAAACAACAAAAAGGACAGATCTTCTCTGCCCACCCTCTGCAAGAGTGCATTCAACCACTTCAACCATCATGATTTATGTTATCTAGATTGTTTACCATCCTAAGACCCATTCAAGAACATAAATTGCGTCAAAAACAAAACAACAAAAAGGACAGATCTTCTCTGCCCACCCTCTCCTTTCTTTACTCTCAACAACCCACAAAAAAATTGCATGCACCCACTCTCTGTTCTACAAGGATTTCATGATGCTCGTGGCCAACAGAACCAGCTTGCTAGTGGAGCTTACAGGAATTCACCCAAGGAGCTGGGGGAGCTCGCAGTGAACCTCATCTGTGGAGCTAATGACCGACATTGTCATCTCCAAGAAATGGTGGAGCTCGCTAATAGAACCTGAAGGAGCTGCAAAACCAGTACTGCTATGACAAAAAAGGTAGGATCATGCAAAGCAGTTTTGTCAATAATGTCAAGCAAAATTTAACAACTACAACCCCAACCGCAAATGGAATGGCAGTGATTTCAAGATATATATATATATTTATTTATTTATTTATATGGAAATTTGGCAAGAAAGATGTCCCTGGAGGAGAACGTGCAGTACATGTCCTCCCTTTATAGAAGCCAAATATCCATTCAAGGATATCATCCAAAATATTTTATTGAAGGTAAGAAAGGTTTTAAAAAACAAGAGATGGATCGAAGCTGTCTCAAATAAGTGCAGCGAGGCATAAGCCTCAAGGCACTCAAGGCATGTCCGTAAGTCTCAATTTCCATGAAGAGAAATTAAATTAATAATGTTTATGTTTATATAGTTATATAATCACAAATAAAACACATCATATATTTTCAATTCATTAAAGGATTGAAAGTCTAACTATTTTTGTTGCTCTAGTCATTCTTAAATTATAAGAGACTCAGTTGAACCATTAAACCATTTATTTCAGGTTATTCCCACAATCAGCTAGTCTTACTGAAGCATGTCCTTTCGACTATTCCCTTTTTCTACTATTCCACAAGGTTGCTATTGGTGGGGTGAGAACACTGTAGAGTCGTTGATGACGTGCTTCCTCTGGGCCGATGCTGGACATAAGCTAATATTCCATGGCTACAGACAGCCACCAATACCATTTTCTGGGACTCAATCAGAAAATATTGTGAGAACTCTCGAGAGGAGTGCACAATACCTTTTGCCCATATGTGGGCTCTCTGGTGTGCAAGGAATGAACTCATCTTCCGTGGTTAGTGCTTTTATTCTGGGAATGTACTTGAACATAGCAAGGCCCAGCATCAGAATCGGTTTAATGTATTATAAAAATTATATCATATAATGTTTAGTTTTAGTTATTAATATAGTTGTGGTGGGTTCCATTTCAGGACTTTACCCTCTTCTTTTTAAAAAAATCATCTGTTTTCGGTAGTATAATAATGACTCGGGTCGTATGTACAACTAAAAGTTTAGTATTGACTTGGAGGACTAAAATATCTATTGTGATAAAGTAATGATTTATGATGGTCTAAATAGATTTTAGAAAAAGTTGATACCTATACAAAATGACCAACAAAAGATATTCTTTATAAATACATCACCCAAGAAACAAAAAAAATATCATTCATGTAATATTATCTTTAACATCGAATTGTGGGAAAATGTAAGGATGCGAAAAAAATCAAATCCTAGTCAATAATCAAATAAGGATCTAATAGACAATTAAATGCTATTAATAAATACCAACAATATAATATTCCGAGAAAAAAACTATTTCATCCTAAGTTTCTTAAATAAACATAGAGAAGATGTAAAAGCATAATTTAAAAAAAAACTTTCTATTCCCTAAATTTTTGAGGTGGCACCTCAGTACCTCCTCACAGCATTAGTATCACCTCAACGATCGAGGCGTAAGCCTTAAGCAGTCTAACGTTATAGCCTCGAGCCTTAAGCAGTCTAACGTTATAGCCTCGAGGTTATATTCCCCTAGTCAAATTGCCTCGAGGCTTCAGCCTCAAAAAATCAAAGACAGTTTCTTGAAACCACGAAGAAGAGTACATAAGTGACACAAAGCACATCTAGTATAGTCCAAAACATGGAAAGTTTTACAAGTCCAAAACCAATGTAACTGCACCCAAGAGCTGACAATGCCTTTGCACTATAGATCGCGTTCTTTTATATTATCTTTTGCCCATGAACACAATTGCATTCCTACCAACACATTGCGTTAAAAGGGTGACTCGCATATAGGACGGTGTGTCTAACCTATTGTGTAGGACAGTTCGATCAATATATGGGATTTATATGGATCTTCTGTGAAGATCGGATCAGTGAACATGCCTTCCAACTTCTGGAGGGGCATTTGCACTATTCTCCCTTGTGTAGCCCCACTAATGAAGCTCGTTCTGCGTGATGGCCCTAGATTCCGTTTTTGGATTGATAATTAATGGAAATCTACAAATTGGCATATAGGGCATCATAATGGTGGAGATGAATGTTCCAACAAGATCAGAGCCCCCCACTCCCAAATCAATCATAATACCCACCCTTTAATCTTTTCTCAATCTTTTTCCACCAGCCCCAATTAACCAACCCGCAAGTGGCGCTCGCCAATTGGAAGCTAAAATACATTAGCAGCCACTGCACATGGTCAGTTTTCAGCAACCTTCTTCACACCTTTATCTCCTGCTCACTCACGTTAAATGTGATGAAAACTGAGCAAGAGGCCTCACCATAGATCTCACTTAACCGGCCTCCCTTTTCGCCTCCTGAATGAAAGATATAGTCCATCCGCATATAGCGTCATGGGTATATGAATCTTTCCGCTAGCAGCAACCTCATCACATGACCATAACATGGCGGTTGCTGACACATCTATTGTCATAACAAACAACATGAAGGTTTAATGGCATAATGAATTACGCCCCCCCCCCCACCCCCACCCCATGGCGTATCCACCCACCTTCAGGACAACCATTGATCAAAATCGAGGACACTGTCATGATGAATCTTTTCATGCTTAAGATCCATAACATCGTAAAGCTTTTTTTCCTCAAAGTGCTCCACCAGAAATTCCAATCAAGGTGTCATGTGGCTTAGCAAAATCAAGACTTTTAAAGACTAACATCATTTCTCTCTCACTCTGCAGCTATGTACATCGTTGCGACAAAATTCCAAAATAAGGATATACATGTGATTAAAGTGGCTTGCATGATGTTCACTAGGTCTCCCAACACCCCTTAAAGCCTTAAAGCACAGACCTTTGCAGCAATCACATATACTGAGTTAGAGAATGCAATTGGACTGTAGTATTTAAGCATTTTGGTGAATCATGCTTTGTCAATTGAGAAAGGAAGAATATGTTCAACCACTCAAAACATGAATATCCCCTATGAATTTTGTCAACCACTAGTATCACACCAGGGCTCACAACCTCCCACGAAACGTTGTGAAAAAGACGAGAAAACTATATGGTACAGCTCCTTCGGAGAGGATGTGGTTGCTTTTAACTCCTCTTGAGTGATTGGCCTGATCAACTCCCCTTGTTGGTCCTCCAACAGTCTGTTGGACGAACCTCCTGCATTGACAAGCCTTGTCCGACCACCTCAAAGTGAAATCCCACAATTGCTCGGCCACGGCTATCCCACTTCCTTCTGCTTTGAGATCTCTGTGTGTACCATCACCAACTTTTCGATAGCATTCCTCATATCCATCTCTCACGTTGGCATGTAAATGAAATGGGTGTCTGCATCTCCTTATGTCAGCAACATTTATTTTTTTAAAAAGGAAAAAAAAGGCTTCCACCGTATAGGTGTGCACCCAAAAACTTCGCCATTTATCACCTTCTGTCAGCAACAGCTATTGAGACCGGTATTTCCATTGAATATCTCTTTACGAATCCTCCTCTTTGACCACCTCAAGGTGACCCTTTCTTGCCTCCACTTATTAAGCTAGCAATGTTCTTTTATAATCTTCCATGTACAATTGTATTACTTCTTGTTGTGCCTCACGCATTCTCAATTCCCTAATCATCAAGAAGAAACTCAAGGAACTGAGCCTTGCTACCATTTAAAACTTAGTTCAAAAACCACGACAGTCGTGTGTGTTTCGAGAACGGTCATGGCATCACCAAATTGAAAGATATCGGAAAGGTTGCATCCAAATCCTACGATCCACATGAATATGTCAATCATGGACTTCGACGTTACACCATGCGAACCTACGTCACGGCATTGGGTAGTCTACCATCCCTAGCTTCTGAGACGCCTGCGGATCTGAGATACCCATTTACATAACATTCGTAGTATAATGTTCGTTAGATATCGCATTAGGGTACTGAAAATGAAGGAAATTTTTCGCATTTTCAAATGGCATTCATATTTAACTAACAAGCCACAGAACCCAATAATGTGTCACCAATTTATAACAACAACAAAGCCTTTTCCCATAATTAAGCAGGGTCGACTACATGGATTCTTCGCCTCCATTCAGATCTATCTTGGGTCAATCTCGGGCTTATATCCAAAAAACTAAGATCCCTTCGTATAGCAACTTTCCAACACTTCTTGAATCGTCCTCGCCCTCTCTTTGTCGGCTCAACATCCCAATCAAGGTTTTAAATATCGATTTCGATTTCGTTTCGAGATGTTGAAAAAACGAAACAATTTCGAAATTTTGTCGAAATTTCGACAAAATTTCGCCAATTTCGGCCAAAATCGGCCTAAATTTGTGAAGGAAGGGTATATATCGAGATTTCGATTTCGGTTTCGGTAGGGTGTCGAAACCGAAATTTCGCTGAAATTTCATCGAAATTTCGCGAAATTTGAAACCATGATCCCAATACTCGCATCTCCTAGTTGGTGCATCAGCTGATCTTCTTTTTAAATGACTAAACCATCTTAAGTTGTTTTCTTGCATCTTATACTCGATCGGAGCTACACCAACTTTTTTCTGATTGCATCATTCCGAATCTGATCTTTACGTGTGTGTCCACACATCCACCTTAGTATTTCCATTTCTGCTACAGCCATTCTCTGCACATGTCTATGGTTCACAGGCCAACATTCAGATCCATAGAGCATAGCAGGTCTCACGAATGCTTTGTAAAACTTTCCTTTAATTTTTAAAGGAATTTTCTTATCACAGAGAACAGCAGAGGCTCCTCTCCACTTTAGTCAACCTGCATTTATTCTATTAGTAACATCTCCATCAATTTCTCCATCATGTTGCAAAATAGATACCATATATCTAAAAGAATCTCCCTTCCGGATGTTATCGTCACCAATCTTCACCTCGATTCCTTCACCATTGCTTCCATCAAAGGTACACTCCATATATTCTGTCTTAGCCCTACTTATACGAAATCCTTTAGTCTCCAATGCATGTCTCCAGACCTCAAGCCTCTCATTTACTCCATCTCTAGTCTCGTCAATCAACACAATATCATCAGCAAATAGCATACACCAAGGTAACTCATCCTGAATGTGACTTGTCAACTCGTCCATAATCAAAGTAAAAAGAAATGTACTCGAAGTTGAACCTTGATGTAAACCAATATTGATGTCAAAATAGCCAATCTTCCCAGTCGGGGTCCTTACACAAGATAAAGCAATATCATGCATATCCTTTATGAGATTAATGTATAGGACATGTACTTGTCTCTTCTTCAAAACTCTCCACAATATTTCCCGTGGGACAGAATCATAAGCCTTCTCCAAATCAATAAAGATCATATGGAGGTTCTTCCTTTTAGCTCTATAAATCCCCATTGTTCTCTTCAGCAAATGGATGGCTTCAATAGTTGAGCGACCTAGCATAAATCCGAATTGATTTTCTTTTACTTTGGAAACTGGCATCAACCTTCTTTCGATCACACGTTCCCAAATTCTCATAGTGTGACTCATCAGCTTGATACCTCTATAATTTGAACAATTTTGAATGTCTCCTTTATTCTTATAAAGAGGCACTGCGATACTCCTCCAATCTTCAGCCATTTTCTTGCTTCGCCAAATAACATTGAATAATTCGTAAGCCAAGTCAAATCGTGCTCCCCTAAAACTCTACATACTTCTACAGGGATGTCATCCGGTCCTACACCCTTCCCAGGTATCATAATCTTCAACGTCTCCTCTACTTCCTTTCTTTGTATTCGTCTATAGCTTGCAGGATTTAAGTAACTTTCACTACTAGCCAGATCACCCAAAGTGATCTCTCTATTTCCTTCCCCGGTGAAAAGTTTATGTAGGTATTGCTCCCATCTAGTCTCGATATCATTCTGAGTAACAAGCACGTGACCCTCATCATCCTTAATACGTCTAAATTTACATGTAATATAAGAAACTGCATTATGTATACGTATCCCAAATTGTAGCAGAAGAGAAAGAAAAGCATTTATAATATCCAAAAAAAACTATAACGTGCGTACCTGACAATAGTAGCTCCGGAAGCTTAGATTCAGCTCTCCTAATACCACGATGCAGGTGTTTTTCCTGCAATCTATGTATTAGGGAGAACAGAACGTCAACAAAGAGCAGGAAATTTAGTGGCTTCAAAAGAAAGCAAGTAAATAGGGTTTGATAATTAAATTTAAGGGATTTTTCCCTGTGGACCCTATAATCTTTGTCAATTACCTTCACGACCTTTGAAACAATCTAATTCCCTCATCGACCTCGTAAACTTGCTAACCTTTACCCCACGAACATTGCGGTTAACTCCCATCAATTCACTCGTTAAATTTAACCAGATTAAGTGGAAAAAGATGCAAATTATCCTCTTTGTTGGATAAATTTACAAAAATACCATTTTCCTCCGCCTCATATTCTTTCCCCTCTTCTTCCTCCTCCATCCGCTTGTTCCTCTACCTCTACCCACAGTCGCCTCCTCCCCTTCCTCCGCCTCCGCCCCCAACCTCCTCCTCCCTTGCTCCACCCCTAGCAACGAGAGACCAAAGGAGCAAGAGGAGGAGAAGGAGGTCAATGATCAAGAAGAACAAGTGGTAGTAGATGTGGTCATGGTGGAAACTGCTTCCGTTGTCGTTCAACCTACAAAGAACCAAGTTCCCATCTCCATGTTGCGGGTCTTTCCCGCCACATCGCAATCCGTGAATTCCACCACAAGCACACAGAACCGGCACATCCCACCACCCATCCCCCCATCCCAACTGCCAATCGGCAACCTCAACCCCCGAGGGCACACCAACTGCATCTCCCTCCTGCTCTTCGTCCTTCACCTCTGCATCGCTCGTTATCGCCTGCTTCTTCTCCTATAAAGCCGTCACCGGGGCCCTTGGTGACATGGACGTTGTGAAGGCGCGGAAGGAGCGCCGCCACCTCTCCTTCTGGCTTCCCCCGGTCGAGGGCTTCGCCGTCCCCATCATCCTCCTCGCTTTCGCCTGGCAGAAGGATCTCAACGCCTTGCCCTACACCATGGTTACGTTCGCCGTATGAATCTGCTTCGCAACCACCATGTCGGCCGGTGTCCTCCTCCTCTGCTTCTCCCTCCCGGTCACTGACGGTCTCGACGTCGCGCTCATCGCCTTCTCCATTGGCAATGGCCTCTACGCTTGTTGGGTCACTTGCAGGACCCACTTCGCCGCGAGGTCATCTCCAAAGCCCTCCACCCCGTCGCTAGGTTCGCCAATCTTAACCACCCCAACTACATGATGCTCGCCACGGGATTCCTCTGGATCTCCCTCTGGTGCTTCGCCGTCATAGGCGCCCTCAACTTCAGCTACCCACCTCTCACCATATTGGCTATGGTGCTCAGACTCATGTAGACCGCTGAGGTGATACGCAACATGGCGAATGCGGACGGTGAGCGGGGTCATAGCACTGTACTACCTAAGGGCCATGCAGTCCAACACCAAGTTCTGCTTCCAGAGAGTTGCGGTGACGAGGAACCTGGGCAGTGCGTGCTTGGGGTCTCCTCTCTTTTTTTATTTGGTGGTTGGATGGAGATGTGGTGAAGAGAGAGAATAAAGCAGAGGAGGAAGAAGATGAATGGATGAAAAAGAAAAAGAGGAAGGAAATGATGAGGTGAGAGATACACCATGGAATGCTCCTATGGTTAGATTAACCCAAGGTATTGACTCAAGTAAAGCTAAATTTAATGGCAAGGTTCGTAGGGTAAGACGGAGCAAGTTTACGGGGTCGAGGGGGGAATTAGGTTGTTTTAAAGGTCGTAGAGGTAATTGACAAAGATTATAGGGTCTGTCAGGTAAAAATCCCTAAATTTAATGAACTAATTGCATTGAAAAGGTTTTCAAGTTGTTTGGTATATAATAACATGACTTACTCACCTTACCTTAACTATCATATTTATTATTTTTATACATATATTATATGATCCATATTTAAGCTATCATTTTTGTTATATATATATAAATCATGTTTGATTGATCTTGGTAATATGGATGATGAGTCTCTGATTTGACCATTGTCTTTGTTAAATACTTACAATGATCGAGGTGGTCAATATATCTTGATTATTTAATTATTAATATGATCGAGGTGATCCAGATATCTGGATTATTTAATAATTAATATGATCGAGGTGATCCAGATCTATTTCCGATGTTTATAAGTCATGTGGATAGACCATAGTAAGTGTAGATGATAAGTCTCATGTTCTGATTCCTTTCTTGTTAAATTTCTCAAACTCAGTGGATAGTCTGTGGTCTTGGTCTGGGTAAGACCTCACACTATGACTCTAAGGTAGTTAGGGTGTCTCCATAGGCATGTGGTGTAGTAAAATGCATCCTAACTAAGTTACCAACACGTCCACTAGTTTCTCTGACATCTGTGGTAGTTTGTCTTAGTCTGATAAGAATGATTTTCATAATATGATCTTTTCTCTTTGCCATGACCTACTGGTGAAACAGTAACTAGCTTAACTGAAACCAAGCTCAATTGTAACCAAGCTCAACTATATCCAACTTAACTATGATCAAGATCCATTGTATTCAACTCAACTGTAATCAAGCTCCATTGTAACTAACACAATTGTAACCAACTTAACTGTAATTGATCTCAATCTGTAATCAATTCAATTATTACCAAGCTCAATCGGTAACCAACTCAATTGTAGCCATCGCCAAGCCTATTGGCGAAACGATAACCAAAACTCAAGCGGTGAGGAGAGCCTCAAAAAAAAAACTCAAGCGGTGAGGAAGTCTTCTAAGAGACCCTTCTGTCATGCCCTCTAAGTGGAAGTACGGTCTAGTAGAGGGATGGGTCTACTCTAAAACTACGCCACTGAGACCGGTGAGAGTGACTCCCCGTAAGAGTCACTCCAAAAGAAAAACCGGCCTGACCGATACAAGCAAACGAGCTCGAAAAACTAAAACCGAGGGCCCTCCATCCTAGGCACCCTAAAAAATAAGGGTCAGCGGAACTGGTCTTAAAAGAAAACCAGTGGATCCCAAAGAGGCGTAAAACTGTGAGTGCTCGCGAAAAATCGAGAAAAGACTGGGATCCAAGACCCGCGCACTAAGCGGCCACTGCCCTAACTGGATTTCCTATCTCCTCCCAGCTGAGGGTCATCGCACCCTCGCACAGTCTGGTGTAAGGGTCACCATGACTGTGGCACTCTTAAATATCAGTCATCACTGACTTGATTCCTTATACTTTCTTAATCCTTTCTGTGGTTGATTGTACAGATCTACGTCTTTTGGTTAACGATCTTATTGATGTAACTGATTTACCATTAATTTCACTTATTTGTCTACCCCATCCTTTCTCAATCTCTTCTATAGTTGACTTTACAAATCTAGGTATTTTGTCAATACCTATCTTTGGTGATATGTAAAATAGTAGATTATACCAAGAATCAATTGATTGAGGATTTCTACTCATAATGATCTTTAGGAGATCATTTATTGACTTCATAAGAGAAGAGCTGTGAACCCCTCAGGATCCGGGTACCCGTTTACGACAAAATTCGTAATATTTTATACACATGAGATCACACAAGTCGCAGAAAAACAAGGAAAATTTTTCGCGCAATTATGACATTCATTTCCATCACATAACCACAAAGTAAGAGATAAATGGCACCAAAATTTCTTTTCATTGCTATTCATATCAATTTACAACATGTACAAGGATCTTCCATTTTTACAACATATATCCCAAAGTGTGATACAAAAGAGATAGCATTTACATCACCATTTGAACAAAAACTGAGACAAAGTAATTCATACCGTCTAGTGTATACTCTGTCTCCAGGAAGCATGTATAGCTACTGAGCTGCTACTAAACTGCAGGTTGTTTGCCTGCCAAACACGTTAGGAAAGAAGAGGCGTCAGTAATTGTTGGTACCTCCCAAAAACTTATAAAAATGACTAGACATTTAATATGTACAAAAGACAGCAAGTAGAAAGGTGGAAAGTAAAGTTTACATCTACTTGCGTAACTAAAAAGGTTTTTTAGGCTATTTGTAAGCGTTTCAAATGTTTGTCCCATAACCCAACATTTCCCACATGTGACATATTTATATAATAGTTGAGTACTCATGAGTGTATGAGTGTAAGCGCATATATCATTTTCTTCAGAGATCACGTTGGTGAGTGATAATGGAAAAGTTAAGATTGGAAAGATCTCTTAATATAATTAAATTCTTAGATAGAGAGAATAGTCATTTCCTACTAATCCCAACTTTTGATCGTAACTTCTCCAATTCATAACTTCAATGTTTTAGATATAACTCCAGATGATGTAGATGTAGATATGGATGATCTAGATATAGAATCGTCAAGTCTGTTGGCGAAGTAAACTCAAGCGGTGAAGAAGCCTACAAATGGCTCTTCCGTCTCGCCCTCTAATTGGAAGCGCGGTCCCTTAGAGGGATAGGTCTACTCCCAAACTACGCCACTGAGACGGGTGAGAGAGACTTTCTAGAAAAGTCGCCCTAGATACCTGCCCGACTAGTATGGGCGAACGAGCTCGTACGTAAAACTGAAAACCAAGGATCCCCCGCTTGGATATCCTAAAACAACGGGTCAGTGGAACTGGTCTAAGTCAGGATCCCAACGAGGCGTAAAAACACTGCGAGCTCGCGTAAAAACCGAAAAGAGACTGAGATCCTAGACCCGCGCACTTGGCGGCCGCTGCCCGGTCTGAGCTTCCTTTCTTCCGCCCAGTTGAGGGTCACCGCGCCCTCGCACGGTCAGGTGTAAGAGTCATCATGACCGGCATTAATAACTGATATCACTGATTCACTATCAACAACACTTGCTTGTCAATTCCCCTTTTTCTCAGTTCATTCTATAGATAATCATAACTAATTAGATTTCTTGATCATCTAACTTATTGATGGTTACCATAGATAGCGTAATATACCTAAGGGATGATTTCATGAAGATGACCTAGTATTTTAGTCAAGGCTTATTATTGATGATGTAATCATATTTAATATGCTTCTTGGATAAAAGCTACATATATATAATAACTACTTGTAGGCTTCTAAGCAAAGGTACCTGTGCCAATATATGTACTTTATTTATATATTATATGATCTGACTTTTTCTTTTGGCGAACACGGATTAGACACTATATAGTTGATTTTGTTGAATCACATGCATGTACTGTAACCTCAAATAAAACTCTTAATCGTATATGTATATATATATATATATATTGGAAAATATATATATTCTGCGTAATCTCTCCCTCCTGAATATTTTAGCATCAACAGTTGCCAGCATTTTTCTAAGTTTGGATTAACAAATTTGTTATCCTGCTGACTGTGTTGTTTTTTTTTTACAAACTGTCACCATTATAAGTCTAGCCACTATGCAATTTAATCACTTGACCATTTATGTATAATTTGCAAGGGCTATTATAAGCTTACCACGATACCACCTATCTCAACTTCAACGTGACTTTGGAAGGACTATTTATAACAACTAAGACAAAAAAAAAATTTAACATCGACTTCTTCCCTTGATGAAGACTTGGTTCAGTACTTTCCACTTGGACAGATTGTTTTTATTGATATTTTTCTTCGTCATCTAGTGTTTTTACAAAGCTCATGCCATCTTTCTTTGGAAAATTCCATTTATTCTTACTGTCTATGTTTGAATTTCCTAAACGTATTACATTATGATGATTTTGAAAATGGGCTCATCCATGAAATCAGTCGCCAATAATTGTTCTTTATAATATTCTCAATTTTACCACCTTAACAGGATTTAACTTAGGATTTAGATTTTTTTTTAAAGCTTTCAACAGTAATAGAGTAAACAGAGCAGACCCCTTCTCCCCTCCTTTTTTTTTGGCTTTCAATTCATATATAAATTTTTAAACTAAAAATTGGAGAACAATTTCCCTTTATATATATGTATTCATATATACGTATATGTAGAATTTGGACACAAGTACTGGAATCATAACTTAGCTTTCTAGATTTAAAAAATTTTTCCAAGTCAAAGTTTAAACAAGGGTTAATTTCCAGAACTTGAAACTTTCCAAAGCATATTTTTTTAATCAATTCTTAGTTTTAGCATAGAATCACGTATACAAATCTTATCAATTTCAACAATTAAAATTTGGGTTTCAAAGTGTAGGCAACAAGATGGTAGCAAAAACATGGTTTGATGGTGTTAGAGTTATTATATTTACATCTATATTTGTAACCCTTCGGGTTCTGTAACCCCCGATGACCCTTCGGCTTCCGTAACCTTCTGTGGCCCTTCAAGTTCCGTAACCTCCAGTGACCCTTCGGGTTCCGTAACCTTTGTACTCTTTAGGGTTTTCTCTCTATATAAGAGACCCTACCTCTATGGAATAAACATCTCATCTCATCCATTTCGTTCTCTTCTCAACATGGTATCAGAGCAACGGTCCTAGACCGAAGGCTAATGCCTTGAATCCGCTGCCACCACCAGCCCTCTCTCCACCGGCAAGGAGAGAGGGCTGGACCTCCTGCATCGCCCGTGTATTCCATAGTCTCACGCAAGGCAGTCCAAGTCCCCAGCATCACCGGCAACACCTAAAGCGCTGCCCGAGGCTCCAGCAGCTCCAGCCACATCTCCCAGTCGTCGGCACCACTTGGAGCCCCTCCTCTCCAACAACCCTTACTTCACCACGACTTATTTCTCCCAATATTATCCGTCTTCACCGAGCATCGACTTCTTCGTCAGGGCGTATAATTCTTCTTTTACGACCCGAATACTACTCCGCGCTGGACTTCTTCTACAGTGATTACTCTCCAGGCACGACAGAGATATGTTCCGGTGACCTGCAGGCACGACAGAGATACGTTCCGCTGACCTGATATTGCAGTGACTCTACAGGCATGACAGAGATACGTTCCGGTGACCTGAAAGCCACAGACCCGTCCTCGAGCGAGGTCTTCTACCAGCAGCGGACATATATTCTTATGGTGCATCGTGTGAAGATGTGGTGCATACTTTTTCTTTTAGTTACAAGCTGCAGCTTTCTCAGCTCCAGCTTGAGGGGGAGTGTTAGAGTTATTATATTTACATCTATATTTGTAACCCTTCGGGTTCTGTAACCCCCGATGACCCTTCGGCTTCCGTAACCTTCTGTGGCCTTCAAGTTCCGTAACCTCCAGTGACCCTTCGGGTTCCGTAACCTTTGTACTCTTTAGGGTTTTCTCTCTATATAAGAGACCCTACCTCTATGGAATAAACATCTCATCTCATCCATTTCGTTCTCTTCTCAACAGATGGCACATGCATGGCAGCAAAGATTGAGGATAAGGAGTGTACCTTGAACTTTGCTCCAATCTTTGGAGCAAAACACATGCAGGAGGTTTAGTCTGATGAAGATGGGGTGTTTCCAGGAAATTTCAGCTGCTGGATTTGCAGTTGCTTGATACGGAAGAGCTCCAGGAGCTTGATTGATTGTTGCAATAGTTGAAGCAGGAAGATTGCTGGACATCCAGCAAAGGCAGCATGCAGTTCTTGGAGTAATTTCTACCGAACTGCCTTGGAACAACTCCAAGTCCCTAAGGCAAAAATCAAAAATCTGAAATGGAATTCCAGCAAGAAGGAAAAGAGGAGAATAGAAGAAAAGGAAAGATGTAAACTCTTCACCTCTCGTTGAAGAATTGGAAGGGGATTTAGGAGATAGTAAAGGAAGAAGAGGGGAATGAAAGGTTGTACCTTTGGATTTCTCTAGAAAATTTGAAGAAGGTAAACAATACAAGAGGGAGGGCTGCAGTAGCTGGAAAAGGGTTGGAGATGATGAAAGGTTCCAGCCGAGAGTTGGGAGAAAGAATGGCTCCCAACGGCTGAAATTAAGATGAAAAAAAGGGGAATGGTCTTGGTGATACTTATAAGGAAAGTGGGGCTTCAAATGTATGCCAAGTGTTAAGAAGAAGAAGCCAATGTGGCTGCCTGAATTTCTACTGAATATTATTTTTTTTTAAACCATGTAGTCTGTACAGTACAGACTTTTATTTTATTTTATTTATTTTTTATTCAAACTTTCTTAGCTTTTTGGATATAAGTCCGAGATTGACCCAAGATAGATCTGAATGGAGGCGAAGAATCCATGTAGCTGACCCTACTTAATTGTGGGAAAAGGCTTTGTTGTTGTTGTTGTTGATTTTTTATTCAAACTTAAAATTGACTGTATTTGTGCATCGGGTGTCGGATTTCGACATGCAATAACTCGTTTTGACCGTCTCTGAACGACGATCAAAATGAGTATAATATTGACATACTTTCGGTTGGGTTTTGAATACCCGAAATTTTCGGATACGGTTTTTTTTGTTTAAGGTTAAATTTTGTGATTTAAAAATATCAAACGACCTCCGATTGACGAACGGTCGATTCCGTTGGTCTTGTATCGTCGAATCGGATCTAATGACGGTCTCGGTTCGTTTTGCGGTTTCCGAATTTGCGTCGCGGCTTTTTCGCGGCGCGCAATACGAAGTGACCGATTTTTGATCGATTTCACCTGAACAATTTTTGATTCACTACCAATTGGTCGTTTTAGGTTGGTTAGTATTGACTAACAACTTTATTGGGTTATTCGGACCTTATTCGGGTCGAGTTTGGGTTTGTAGAAACCCGGATGTTACAAGAGCATTAATATTTTAATATTTGTATTTCAATCTCTTCAATAAGGTCATGATATTAAAAGGTTTCCTTGGATATGAATCTAAATTCAAATTGGTGCAAAATTTCCTCTTTTATTATTCAACTCGTAATTTAGTGGTGTGATTACTAATCTAACTTTTATAGGTCACATGTATGAAATATCCCAATGTACTCATTTTTCGAATTGTGAGATTAGAAGTTGTTCATTAGATCTGGATTCAAGTTTAGATAAATGCAAGTTCATATTTAGTCATGAGATTAAGTGTCACTTATTTAAAACTTGTCTCATCTTGTGTACAAATTCATCCCCAAACCTCTAATTTATTGCCAAGAGATTAGTAGCTAATTGGTATTCTTTAAACTTGACTTAATTGTATACAAATCATCCTTAATTTCTCCTCAACCAATATGAAATCAAAGGTCTGGAATTATGTTTAGTTTCATGCAACCCATTCTCAAATTTTCATCATTCAAGCATGCAAATCAGAATATTTATAGGTCTGATTTTGAGTTCTAATTGCATGCAAAATACATCAAATTCTCATCAAATCAAGCATGAATCTGTAGCTATTTAATGGTCTGAAATTGGACTCCAATCACATGCAATTCATTCTCAAATCCTTATCATTTTAATCATTAAATCAGATCATAATATTATTCTGAATTTGGGTCAAAATATATGTAAATCATCACCAGCAACTCATTTTTCACCATGTAAGGTATAACTAATTAACGTTATTAAATTAGACTTCAATCATATGTCAATCACCCATCAATTTCTCTTAATTTAACATGGAACTGATGTTTAATTTATGTTCTGAAATCGGATCTTAATTGGTACTAAATTGTACGCAAAATATTTCAAATTTCTCATCAAATCAAACCTTAAAATTGTACCTATTATAAGTCTGATTTTAGACTCAAATCATGCCATTTTATCCCCCAATTTCTCTCAATTCTAAGTCATGAACAGTGGCTCATTAATAAACTTTAATTTGATCTTAATGTCATGGTAATCACTCCAAGTCTTTCACATTTTTAACACAAAACTTACTAATAACAGTGATTTGACTTCAGGTCTAAATACATGCAATCTACCCCTTAATTTCCACATTTTTCATCATGGGATTAGTGTATAAACAGTGGACTGTTTTTAGCTCAAGAATGTAGGTCATTCTCCCTCAAATTTGTATCCTTTAAGCATGAGAATTGTAACAATATAGATCTGAATTTATACTTGGTTTGCATGCTCAACACCATTTTTTCCCTCAAAAACTTAAGAACTTGAAGCATATGTAATGGATATAAACTTTTAATGATCTCCATGTAAAACTCCATAATCTCATCTAATTTAAGAGGTAAACAATAGGTTTTGAATTTGTTTCTAACATGCATGGAAGGCAGCAAGAGGGGAGAAAAGATCGTACCTTCTATCCTCTAAGTTTGGAGGGTATTTATGGCTTCATTTAACATGCAACAACAGCTAAAATAGGTGCTGGACAGCAGCATAAAAAGGGGAAAAACTGAATTATAGGCTCCAACATTGGCTTTAATGATGAGAGCAAAGATAAGAAGGATTTGTACCTTTGGATATCTCCAACTTGGAGATCCGAACTTGCAGCCCAGCAGCTCCAAATGGGGAAGAATAAAACAGCAATGGACGCTACTCTTGCAGCAGCTGCAAAGGGGATCTATGCTCCTGGATTGAGGCTGTAATTTGGGCTCGAGCGGGAGGTGAACAGCAGCTTCCAAGAGGGAGATGGCTGCAGCAAGAGGCTCCAATGGATGGAGAACAAAGTGGAGGACTTATGGGGAATAGTTAGTAGAGGTTGGGTGGTATTTATAAGGAAAAAGGGGTAGGAATTTTAGATGACAAGTGGAGTGGAAGAAGCCAAGTGGATGGGCCAAGTATCTACTGTACAGCAGTCTGTTGTACAGTTTGAATTAAATTTCTCCCATATTTAGAATATCAAAGTCCTCCGTATTCGTGCCTCGAGTCTCGGATTTTGTTGTGCAATAGCTTGTTTTGATCATCTCTGAATGACTATTAAAATGAGTATAATATTCATATACTTCAGATCGAAGATGAATTCCCAAAATTTCCGAGATACGGTCGAGTTTGTGATTAAATTTTGTGATTTAAAAATATTAAATGATCTTCGATTAACGAACGATCGATTCCGTTGGACTTATTTCGTCAAATCGATTTTCGAATGGTCTCGGTTTATTTTGCGATTTTCAACTTGCGTTGCGGATTTTCTGTGGCACGTATTACGATGTGATCGACTTTTGGTCTATTGCGAGTCTGCGACCGAACGAATTTTGATATACGATTAATTGATCGATCTAGGGTTTATTCAATTAGTTGAACATTAATTGATCATTCAAACCCTTTATCATATTGTGTTCGGGTTATTTGGATCCGGATGTTATATAGCTCGTCACTAACTCCCCAAAATCGACCATTGTTGCATCCCTCCCTAGTTGAACCTCAAGTCTATCTTCCAACCTCAACTTCACGTTAAAATCATCGCCGACTAGATATTTCGCCTTCATTCTCCTCCACTACCACCTTCCCCAGATCCTCCGACAACTCTCTTTGTCTCCCTCCATCAATTGAACCATATACCCCCACCATCCAAAAAACCATATGTATACCTTCTCATCATGTCATTGGTATTCACACCCCCTCCCATGAGCCGATCAGATCAAAGAGTCCAACCTTCCATCGTAAAATCCCCCCTCACCATTCTTCATCACCATCGCTCCCAAATCGCCATAATCTCTAACTTACCTACAAATCCATCACAAGTCTCTAAATGCGTCTCTTGCAACATGACTACATCCATTTCACACTCTAGAATGTAGCTGGCTAGTGTGCTCCATCTATTCTAGAACACTATCACAATCCCAATCATCCCCTAGGTTGTTGCTCCATCTCCAGTACTCCCTCTTCACCAACACATGCACCTTGCCTCCTAAATTCGTACAGCTTTCCTATTTTATTGCTTATCAAAAACATCTCCTCCAGACTCTCCACAAGAGCTCCTTCCCACCTCATACAACTACTCCCCCATCAATCAACAATCTACCATTGTCCAAAGGATACTACTTCGACCATTCAAACTGTTAAAACCCCCTCGCTCCTAGCGTAGGTCTCCCAACCCATCCTTCCTTCTTGCCCTTCTTCACATGTCAATTCCCCACCAGCTAAGCCCAACTACACCCTAGACCCACCACTACCTTCTTTCCCCTTCCCCCTTTTCCTCCCCACACGCACCAACTACTAACTCACATCCTCGATCGTCATCCCCCTTCCTTCAGTTGCATCATTGTCGCTCCGCAATCTACCACTCGCCTACAGAGACCCAACCTCCTACCTCTACAGCCACCTCGGTCAACTCCCTTCGCTCACTGCCCATAACTGCAACCTTCACAACTAACGAAGGCATGATACCTCGTTGACACCATTTATGACCACCAATTGCTCTCCAATCTCTCCATTGAACACCTCAACCTCCCCACTTTGATGCCTAGTCAATTGAAGATAACTATGAATGTCAGTGGATCAAATTTAGAATAGGTATAAATATCCCCAAACCCAAATCTATTTATAAAACCACACCCCATCCATGGATAATTCCTAATGAGCACCCATGCACCCAATGGGCACCCACTTATCCAGTATAGAATCAATTGTAAACTAATCAAATGTGCATATTATGTACTCAAAAAATATTGAAAATCAAGCCGCATAAGATCATCACATCCACATAGAGTCAATTGTTTAAAGACATAGGAGACATACAATATGTGAGGATATCGAAGATGTGCCGCACGTTGGTAAGTAGTTCGTGAACAAAGCACAACATGCAATGTCCATCTGCGAATGTCAATAACATATCACATCTGGTGTAATATGTAGGCATGCAGAAGTGTACGAGAGTTATATATCCATCTTGAGAGAGCAAAATGCGCGTGGGCGGTATCTTTTAGAAAATAAGGGCACACCCCTCTCCACTTATAGAGGGGAACCGAAAGGTCATAGGAGCTTGTTGTCTACTTCGTGAGCTGGGACTGTCCTAGTCTAGTAACATGGTTGTAAATATCGATATCGATGTCTTTTCATTAAAGCCTAGAAAGGAAAATATCAAGAAATATCATTGATATATCATTGATATCATCAAAAATCATTGAGATGACTACAAGAATCATCTTTTTTCTAAATTAATGTTTTTAATTCATTAATCAATATAAGATAGAAACACGCATTTATTTGCACATGCATAGATAAATAATACTATATAAAGCATACATTAGAAGTTGTAAGGCATGCATTGTAATAATGTAGAATGCATGTATAAGTTATAATAACAAATAAAATGGTCTCATAAACTCATAATTCCTAATATACTAATAAATTACTTACCATGTAAATCAGTTAAAGATTCATCGCTCGTCAGAACCAGGAGTGTTCTCGTGGATCCATGTACCCAGTTTGGTGTGCTCCTCCATATCGTCTCCCATCGAGCCTCTATGTTCCACATAATTCTCTCATGTCATATAGGAGTACATTATTTTGTAGTTCATCAAACGCTCGATGTATTCATGGCTAATCACATGTACGAGAAGACCTATTCGAGGATAATTGACCTCAGATATCGACAATAATAAGAATCTCAATTATCAGGTGTTCGTCGGATGACCAATATCGATATTGTTCATATCGATAGCCTTCGCAAATGCTAACTGAGTGAAATGGAATCAAATGGGAGGAGATGTAACCAATATCATCCATATCAAGCGAAATATATTAAAAAATAATATGAATTTTCATCATTTCACATATTGCTGACATTTGGATAATATATCAAAGATATCGGTGAAATAAAATCGACATGTCAAGGGTACCCTGAAAAAGATATACCCCACTATCGATATCGCTGACTCGACTATATCGATATATTATCGATATCTAAGGTTGTGTCTGTAAATTCCCCCTTTTTGCTTGTCTATGAAGCAGTCAAAAGAAAGAGAGACGGGGGTATCTAAGAAGATGCAGTTGTTGTGGTTGTATGTCGCGGGCTCACATTGCATTTCTCCTATTTGTCCTCCTAATATATTTTGTTGGTGGAAAGAAAGAACTTAATTATTCATAAGGCCCCGGGGTTCTCTTATATAGGACAGCAACTTGTTGAGAAAATTACATAACAGAGACAGACAAAATAGAAAATATATAAAAAATACAAAACATAGTAAATATCTCAACACCCCCCTCAAGCTGGAGAATAGATATCAATCATGCTCAACATGGAACAACATCTCTGGTAAGGCCCTCTGCCTAGACCATTGGTAAGAACATCGGATGTCTAGTCTCCTGAGCTAACATAAGCAGTAGAGATGAAGCCCTTCTGTATCATGTCTCGAGTACAGTGACAATCCACTTCTATATGATTGGTTCTCTCATGGAAGTTGGGTTGTTGGCGATGAAGAGTGCAGCCTGGTTGTCGCATTGGAGGTGCATGGGAAGAAGCACCTAAACTGTCAGGTCAGTAAGAACAGATTTAACCACATCATCTATGTAGTCTGTATTAGCATGTGTCATGGCCTTGTATTCTGATTCTACACTAGATCTGGCAACCACTGTCTGCTTCTTGCTTTTCCATGACACCAAGGAACTCCCTATGAACACTAGACTTCCTATCCTTGGGATATCTCCCGAAATTTGCATATGTACAAGCTGTAACGGCAAGGGATAACCTCTACTAAAAAGAAGACCAGTGCCAGGTGAGGTTTTCAGATACCTCATAATCACATGGATTGCATCCATATGTGCATGTCTAGACTGCTCCATAAACTAACTCACTTTGCTCACTGCAAATTACATATTTGGCATAGTGATAGTCACATAAAGGAGCTTCCCAACAAGCTCCATGTACCTCCTCTTGTCTACCTTCGTAGTATCATCATCATATAGCCTCATGCCCGGGTCCATGGGAGTACTAGTAGGTCTGCAATCTATCATGCATGTCTCAGAGAGAAGATCTATAATGTACTTCTTCTGGATCATCACAAGACCTCGCTGGTTCTCGACAAACTCCAGTCCAAGTAGCGTAGGCTACAAAGGTCTTTGGTCACAAACCGCTGACCTAGGAAATCCTTAACAACCTGGATGCCATGCACGTCATCCCATGTAACAATGATGTCGACAACATAAACAAGTATGGAAATTGTACCTCTTTGAGTCCTCTGAACAGAAAGTGGATGATCGGCAGTCGATCTCGCAAACCAATGCTACTTTATCAGGTCCAAAAGTTTCTGAAACCATGCTCTTGGACTCTGTTAAGGCCATAGATAGCCTTGTGAAGCCTGCAAATCTTCTGGCACTCCCCCTCAGCAGCGAACCCAGGTAGTTGTTGCATGTAAACCTCCTCCTGTAGATCACCATAAAGAAAGGCATTCTTCACATCAAGCCAGCAGAGAGGTCAATCCCGTGTCACAGCAACTGAAATAAGTATGCCCAGAGTAGAATGCCTAGCCACTGGAGAGAAGGTATCCTGATAGTCTACCCCATATATTAGGGTGAATCCATGTGCTACAAGTCTTTTTTTTGACGCTCAAAAAAAGGGGGAGACACTCAGAGGTGTTCGCCCCAGTTTATTAAGATAAAAGAGAGAAGAACTTGCAGTGAGGAATAAGAAAGCAAAATAAAAAGGTAGATGATATCAAGAGAGATATCATCCGCCCCCCGAACACCGCTACAAAGATGACCAATCAATACAAAAGCGAGTCGCTGTGATACAAATATTTTCCTTATAAAACCTCTGTCCAGCAAAAAGTGTTTCGTTCCTTCCCAGCCAGATACTCCAAAGGCGCGCAAGGGGAACAAGTCTTTCCTCCCTCGACCGATTTGCAGCGTTAGATAAGCTCGCCCAAAAAGCCTCAAGAGTAGAGAGATTCAACCACTCCACGTCATCCCAAATGGCTCGCACATGGTCGCACTGAAGGAAGAGGTGACCGGGTGTCTCAACTTCCGTACCGCACAGACCGCATAAATGTGAAATATTAGGGAATATCGAAGCACAGCGATCGCGAGTAAGCAATCTTCCACGCCGAAGAATCCACAAAAAAATACCAACCCGTTCTGGGAGCTTCAGGCCCCAAATGAGCTTGCAGTGACCGAGCAAGGACGCATCCGAGCCCGCGGCGTTGGGGAGAATAGAAAAGTACGCCTTCCGCGTACTGAAGGTCCCCTCCCTCCAGGCGAAGTGATCACGGCCCCCGGAGGGCGTAGGGGCGTCCACAAGGAGAGCCATCAAAGCCGAGAAGTCATGCAGCCGCTGATCGGAAAGATTATCCACCAATAGCGGGCACCAGCACCCATCGGACCAGCACGAAGCCACAGTTGCAAATTTATCTCCTGTCAACGCAAATAATCTAGGAAATAGGTTCATGAGGATACCATTCCCAGACCAATCCATCGACCAGAAGCGGAAAGAATTCCCATCGCCAAGAGACGGCTTGAACAAGGACTGGTTATTGTTGAACGCAGAGAAGACATCGCGCCAAAAGGAAGGAGTAATTCCCTGGGCGCGCCCGCCAAAAGCGGACGCAAAAGCATTCCCCGCCGCCACGCGGAGGCATTGCACCCAAGGTTTGAAAAAACTAAAGGCGGAACGAGGCGTTTTCCCCGGAAGCGAGGCGAGGCGTAGCCTCGAGGCGGTCGAGGCGTAAGCCTCAGTTTTGTATAGAAAAATAATTATAAAATATATAATACATATATTTATTGATGAAATAATATAATCTTACAAGCATATAGTATATAACAATGTAATATATGATGATATTATGAAGATAAGAACATGAAAAAAGGATATGTCAATGACTCAATGCCATAAACCTTTCTAAATTTCTACCTAATCAAAAGAAAATCATTGGTTATAACTTATAACTATCACTAAAAAAATATCGAAAAGGGATTGGCTATAGTTGTCCTTATAAATATCCAAGTTGTTGATACGAATCATATGATTTGAATCCTAACTATATGTTCTACTATACCCAGATGAAGAACGTTTGTATGCATCCCCCCTGTTGCACCATACCCTACCAGAACGGGGGTCTCGATGCCCGGTCAGCGAGCCTGGGGGGCTAGGGGGGGCCCAGGTTGGCCCCCCTTGCGGGGGTGCAGGGGGCAGCGCCCCCGTCCCAATTTTTTTCTTATATGAGGATTCGAATTCGTATAGACATTTTGATATGTTTAAGGATGTAATAGTAAGCGTTCACTAAAATAATTTGGCATGTTAATGGTAAATATGAATATGAAAGAGGTCAAATTCAAGCATATGAACATGAAAGAGGTCAAATTTAAGCATACATTTTGCATAAATTAATAGCTAGACATAATTAATAGTAAATATGAAGCAGTTTGCTGAAATAGTTACACATAATTAATAGTAAATGTGGAGTTATGGGTACGAAAGAAACATCAGATTTAGGCATTTAACTTGTATAATCATTATCCTAAACAAGTATAAATTTATAAGCTTCTCAAACAACCATGTAACTATTAAAATCATACAAAAAATCTTCAAAAAAACAAAAACGCCTCGGAAAACGCCTCGACCGCCTCGAGGCGGAACGCCTCGAGGCTACGCCTCAGCCACTCGAGGCGCACGCCTCACTGGACAAGGCCGAGGCGCACGCCTCGAGCTAAAAAGTCCCGCCTCGCCTCGAGGCGTACGCCTCGACCGCCTCAAGGCGCGCCTTTTAATTCCATGATTGCACCAAGAAGCTATCATCCCGACCCAAAAGCCTAACCGCCCATTTGAGAAGCATAGCATCGCGCACCACCGCCAGCCGCCGAACGCCCAGGCCCCCATCACGCTTTGGACGCGAAACATCTTCCCAACCCACCAAATGAATCCCCCTTCTTCCATCGCCATTCTTACCCCAAAGAAAGCCCCTCATACATTTTTCTAAACGCTCCTGGATCCCCTTAGGTAGCCCGCGCGCGGACAAGAAATAGATGGGTATTGCAGAGATGACAGATTTAAGAAGAACCAAACGCCCCCCCCCCCCCCCTTGAAAGCAGTGACGCGCGCCACCCCGCCAACCGGGATTCCACCTTCTCCACCAGCCGCTGATAATCACGTAAGCGAACACGGCCCACCGAGAGTGGCAAGCCAAGATACTCCAGCGGAAGACCACCAAGGGGAGAGCCCAAAATAGAGGAACACGCCGCAGCCTCCGACGACGACAAAGCAAAAGGCACGACCTTCGACTTGGCCCCATTAATGCGGAGCCCCGACATCTCGCAAAAAAGTTGGAGCGTAGTGGCCATCCCCAAAGCCTGAGGCCGATCCCCCTCGATAAAACATAAAGTGTCATCGGCAAATTGAAGGAGGGGAATATGAAACTCGCCAAGAGAGCATCCGCGTGTAAGCCCAGCATCGGCCACGCCATGGATCATACGCGGCAGCACATCAACCGCCAAAACAAATAGAAGTGGTGCTAGGGGGCATCCCTGGCGAACCCCCCTGCGAGGCTGGAATAGCCCCCCAGCCGGCCGGCCGTTAAGAGATAAGGAGAAGGAGACAGTAGTAACACACCGTCGAACCCACGAGATCCAAGTAGGGGGGAAGCCCCGACGCTTCAAAACCGACCATAAGAATCGCCAGTCCAAGGAGTCATAAGCCTTAGCAAAGTCAATTTTCCAAAGTATCCCCTTCGTATCATTTCTGTGCCACCCATCAATAATCGCGGAGGCCAGCGCATAGCAATCCGAGATTTGCCTCCCCTGGATAAAAGCGGCTTGGGAGTGAGAAATGAGAGAGCCAAGGAGGGGCGCAAGCCTCCTAGCCAAAGCCTTAGCAATAATTAAGTATATGCCATTAGAGATCGCAATTGGTCGGAAGTCTTCAATACGGCTAGCCCCATGGGTCTTCGGGATGAGGACCATATTGGCCCGGTTAATCTTGTTGAATCCCCTGTTCCCCTCACAGAAATCGAGAGCCACATCCAACACGTCATTGGCGATAACATCCCAAAAGTCCCTATAGAAGGAGATGGGGAACCCATCGGGACCGGGGGAGGCGTCAACATTAAGGTCCCAGACCGCCCCCTTAAGCTCCTCCAGCGAGAAGGCCCGAGTTAACAAGGCCGCATCCGAGGCGGCAAGGACGGGGGCCCCCCGGGCCGACCACCGCCACGAGCACGGAGGCTGGCGATCAAAAAAATTCTTGAAGTGGTTAACCAAAGCCGAACCCAACTCCTGCTCCCCCTGAAATAGAGCGCCTCCAACCACAAGGGAGGAGATAGTATTAGCACGCTTACGTGCACTAGCGACCCTATGAAAAAAGGCAGTATTTGCATCCCCGTCCTTGATCCATCGAAGCCGTGACCGTTGCCTCCAATCGATGGCTCTTTTCCTGTCCTCCTCCGAGACGAGTTGCAAAGCTGAAGTACGTTCAGCTAATTCCTCCGAAGAAAGATCCATCTCGCTCTCCAACCGATCCATGCGAAGAATAATCGCGTCAGCCTCATTACGAGAAAATAGTCTTGCCCGACGAGTGTTAAATTTAAAGGAAGCGAGAACACCTCAGAGGGATGAAAGCTTATGATCAAAACGACGAGCCACACTGCCAGCAAAGGAATTCTGGGACCAATGATTGCGTACCAGTTCTTTAAAATGAGGCTCCAGCAACCAACTCCTTTCATAGCGAAAAAAACCACGCGGACGGGAAGAATCACCAGCATCCCAAATAATGGGACTATGATCAGAGAAGGACCGCGGCCGAGAGGAGACCGAGCACAGGGGGAAAGCTTCCATCATTCGAGTATTTGCCAAAAACCTATCGAGCCGAGATCGAGAGGAGTTATTACGCCAAGTGTAGACAATATCGCTAGCCACCAGACCTTCAAGAGCCAAGTCCTGGATGAAATCCAAAAAATCGCTAGAACCCGGATCCCTTCCCCCCCCCCCCGACCACGTGGGCGGTCGTTGGAAAGCAAAGTAACATTAAAATCACCCCCCATAATCCAAGGAGTATCCCCCAAAGCCGCGGCATCACAATGCAGATCCTCCCATAAAATACGACGAGCAAGATGGCATAAAGGCGCATACACGCAAGTAAAAGCCATAGATACATTAGTGTCCGCACGCACAAGTACCACAGTGATAGAGTGACGGCCAATACGAGAATAGGAGAAAGAGAATCTCGAAGATCGCCAAGCCAAAATAGTTCCACCAGAAGCGCCAACCGCGTCCAACGAGCAAAAGGCGTCGACAGGCCCCGCCCCAAAAGATCTCCACATAGCATCATCGACCCCTGAAAGTTTAGTTTCCTGGAGGAACACGATGTCGCAATCCCATTCGACCAAACGAGAGCCCAAGGCCCGGCGACGCGCTGGGTCACCCAGCCCACGAACATTCCAAGATAGTAGCTTCATTAAACAATACAAAAAGGCCCCAAAAAATGTGATCACAGGCCAAAGCACAGTTAGTCCTGAGCAGGGCGCTGACCAGCACGGCGAAGACCTGCCGCCTCCGCCACAGCCTCGCGAGAAAGGTGACCAGGCGAAGGAAGAGATCCCTCGATGGATGGCTGCAGGCGTCTAGAGTAAACATTTCCAAATCTGGCCGGGGAGGCAAACACAGCATTCCACGCATTCCAAGCGGCAGCAGAGCGGTTCGGAGAGTCCATCGAAGCGTCCGACGAAGGGCCCAAAGGACCGCTGCCTGACCTAGAAAACCGATTAGAGAAAGATGGATGGCTAATAAGCTGGGAGAGCATACCAACATCGGTCGCGATCGAGTGACACAAAGAGGCGCCCTCCGAGGAACCCGAACCATGCGTCAGCAGTAATGGCGAAGAGATTGATAAAGATGAGATAAAGTCTTCGAAGAATTCCGTGTGAGAGTAGGGCACCGCTGAGACCGGCTGAGGGCATAAAATATCGGACGAGCAAATAAGAGATCCGGAAAGAGTAACCGGGTCAGGAGCTGCCCGCGACAGGGACCGAGAAACATGAAGATCCGACCCGGAAGGAGGAATAGGAAACGCCACATTGAGGCCCGATACCGTCACGTGGTCCGATACCGTCATGTGCTACAAGTATTGCCTTGTAGCAATCTACACTGCCATCTGTTCGGTGCTTCACCATGAACACCCACTTGCATCTCACAACATATGTGTCAAGAGGAGCTGTAACAAGGCTCCAAGTGCCACATGACTATAGCGTGGCCATCTCCTCCTCCATGGCAAGATGTCGCTGGTTGTCCTGTAGTGCATCACGATATGTCTGTAGTAACTCCATAGTTGAAAGTGCCACAATAAGTCACTTGAAGTCCTCTGAAAGTCTGCTTAAGGAGACCTGTGATGCAAGAGGATATGTATCACAAGTACGTCTTTGCTTCCACAAAGCAATTCATACATCAAGATCATTTGCCATCAAGATCATCAAGTTTGTGTTCGTCCCTTTCGGCCGTGCAGAGCAGTTGGCGGATAGGCTGGCGGTGGTCTTGGGTTCAGGCCGCGCTTCCTTGCCGATTGATTACTTGGGCACGCCTTTGGCCCTGGGGAGGGCAAGGATGCGCGATTGGCTGAGGGTGGTGGAGAAGGTAGAAGTGAGGTTGGCCGGTTGGAAGGCTGTTGTACTTTCGAGGGGTGGTAGATTGGTCCTACTGAAGGCCGTCCTCTCATCCATCCCCATCTATTTTCTTTCCAACCGCAAGATGCCTAAGGGGATTCGGGCGCGGCTGGAGAAGCGGATGCGCACCTTTTTGTGGGGAAGCCATGCGAGTGGAAGCGGAGGGATCCATCTGGTGGGGTGGGAAGATATCACGTACAGAAAGAACCATGGGGGTCTGGGGTGAAGTCGCTCGAGCAAATGAATGAAGCGTTGTTGCTTAAGTGGGCTAGTAGGGTGTGGGGGTCGGGGGATGATCTCGTTTGTACGGTGGTCCGTAGGATCTATGACGTGAGGGGGGCGCCGCCTTCGCAGCCCGGCAATCTCGCCACCCCGACCCCCTTCTGGCGGGGCGTGGTGAAGACTTTCGTGAAGAACATTGCCCTTTTTAGGCCGGTCCTTGGGGGGGAGTCCTCTTTTTGGGCGGACGATTGGTCGGGGGGGGCTCTGCTCTTGTTTCCCCCGTTTGTATGTGCTGGCGGAGGAGAAGCTCTGCTCGGTGGCAGAGTGTTGGGCTGATGGAATCCGGTGCCCAACTTTCTCCGCTAATCTCTCCGATTAGAGATTTGAGGAATTCTTGGCCCTGCTTGACACCGTGAGGGAGGTGGGACCTCCTTGCGGGGGGCGGGATCATTGGTGTTGGCGAGAGGGGTCGTTCTCGGTTAGAATGGCCTATGGGTCCATCTCCAGGCCGTTGTAGGCTAACTCGGAGTTGTTGATCAGGGACTGTGCAATTATTTGGGCTCTCAGGCTTCCTGAGAGAATTGGGTTCTTCCTGTGGTTACTCAGGAGGAAGAGGCTGATGATGCGAGATCGGTGCGCCAGGCTTCTTGGCGTCATTTTGGACAGGTGTCTAATTTGTAATGATGCGATTGAATCTGTGGAGCACCTCTTTTTCTCTTGCCCCATGGTCTCTCAAATATGGCAGGAGGTTGGCTTAGCGTAGTGCCGCAACAACGACTTTCAGGCCTTCTGGAATTCGATCCACGCAAATCTGACCAGACCAAGGAGGGAGCGGCTTTATCCCATGGCTATTCTATGGGCGGTTTGGCAAGGAAAGAATGACTTGCTGTTCTCGGGTCAGATTTTATAAGGAGAACGTGGGGGTATTTGCCAAACGCATGGTAGAGGACTGGGTGTTGTAGTGGATTTGTGGGGTCGGTGCGTGACTTGTTTTCTTCCTTGTATTTACTTACTTTTTTGGAATAAATAACCATGGGGCGGACACCATCGAGTGTTTCCCCCTACCTTTTAAGCTTCAAAAAAAAAGATCATCTGCCACCTCCTGAACATGTAAATTACCCTCCTGAGAGGATACTTACTCAGCCTAAAAAGAATAACGATGCATAGACAACTCAGTAGTGCCATCAGCAGAAACAATATGCTCAATACATACCATAGATGTGTTGGATGATGGGGAAGGTCCATAAGCAGGGGGAACATAACGAGACCTGCGAGTAAACACTCGTGGCAAAAATTGGATCAAAGTACTGGGTGGTGGTCCATGAGTAGCTACATGAGCAGGTGTAGGTACCGGTGGTGGTGATGGAGGAGGTGGTAAATGTGATGGAGATGGCGGTGCGGGTACTGAGGTGGTACAACTGTAGGAGGAGGCACGCAGACCTCCTCCCCAGAGTCAGATGGGGTTATCCTGTCACCTGAGGGAGAGAAACACATAACAGACTCAAAGAATGTGGCATCAGCACTAACAAAGTATTTCCGTGAAGCGAAGCAAAACACCGGTACCCCTTTTGGGTATAAGAGTAGCCAACAAAGACACATCTAACAGCTCTAGGGGAGAGTTTGTCTCTACCAAGCGTCAGATTGTGAACAAAAATCACAGAGCCAAACACCTCGAGTGTAAGGGAGAATAGATCCTTCTTAGGAAACGCGATCGAGAAAGGAACATTTTCTCCTAAGATAGAAGATGGCATGCGGTTCACCAAGTAGCAGGAAGTGAGAACCGCATCACCCCAATAAGTGTGAGGAGCACGACTCTGAATTAGAAGGATCCGAGTCACATCAATTAAATAACGGTTTTTGTGTTCAGTAATACCATTCTGCTGAGAAGTATAGGCACACGAGGTCTGGTGTATGATGCTAAGAGACCTGAGAAACTCGGGATAGTTGTAAAGTATAGAACTCTAAAACATTGTCACATAAAAACTTGACAGTAACAGAGAAAATGTTCTTTATCTCAGTAACAAAGGTTTTAATGACAGACCCAACCCCTGAACTATTCTTTAACAAAAATACCTAAGAAAGTCTAGAATAGACATCAACAGCAACAAGATAAAAGCAGTGTCCCTGGTGATCAGAATTACGACTCAAACCCTAAATATCTAAATGAAGGAGCTCAAATAACTTAGTACTGCTCCGACCTGACGAGATGGAAATGATGAGCGGTGATGCTTCCCAAGCTGGAAAGCCTCACACTGGAAGGAAGATTTCGTGAAAACCTGTAGGAGGACATGACACGACTTCTGCAGAGAGAGGTGGCCAAAACGGAGATGCCACAGGTACGGTGAGACAGGTCCAGTAGGGATAGCAGAAACACCGACATGAGGAGGTTGGACCAGTCTGTAGAACTCCCGCTGCTCACGGCCACATTCAATCACCCTACCCATGAGTATGTCCTGAAACACAAAAGATGAGTGTCAAAATGGCATGACAATGTCGATCCTTCATGATCTGACTAATAGAAAGCAAATTCATCAGAAAATCAGGAGCATATAAAATGTTCCATAGGCGCATGGATGGCGTCAAATATACCTCCCCCAATCCTGTGATGGGTGAGAAGCATCAGAATCCATAATCCATTTTGTCATATCTGCCCTGCTACAACTGGTAAAAGCATATGCGATACCTGAGGAACTCGAAGAGGCTCTAGCAACAGCTGCAACATCTGTGGATCATGTAGTAGTGGTACCAGCAACAATGAGTCATTATCTCCCCTATACGAGACACGATGCCATCAAGGCGTGGATTTATCTGAGGAGCCAAAGTATCTGGAGGCTCAATATGTTCAGCCACTCGAGTCGACGCGGGGTACCCATGCTTATGATAGCATGTGTCCTCAGAGTGTCCTGGACTACGACAATAGCTGCAGGGGTCACGCTAACGTCCACCCCCTCTGCCATGGAGACCACGCCCTCTGAACTGCATAGAACCTCCTATGCTGCGAGATGCAACCATAGCTGAGGAGGGTTGTGTGGTACTAGTGGGTAGAATAAGAAGTCTGTTGAGGCGACTGTATACCTCCTCCATGGGAGGTATGATTGTTTCCGTAAGAAGTTGTGCACGAGCAGCCTCATACTCTGGATCAAGTGCATCCAAGAAAACTCCATCTTGGAGTTCCTGTAGGCCATTTGTTGCTCTGTCGATGTAGTAATGGGCATGAAGCTGTGAAGCTTCTCAAACATGCTTCGTAGAGAAGAGTAGAAGGTATGCAAGGGACGGCCATCTCGCTTGGCCCTGAATATATCAAATTGAAGCTGAAGAATCTTGACCTCGTTCTTCATTAGTGCAGAAGTGGCTGCCAAAATATCAATCGTCCCAGCAGTAAGTTGGCTCACAATATCATTGGTAATCTCTGTGGTGAGAGTCCTAGAGAACCAAACACATGCATACGCTTCATCTTGCTTCTACATAGTATTGATGTCAGTCTTATCCGTCGGCTCTGGCTGTGTCAGAATGTGCTCCTTATTATTACATTGCATAAGGATGAGAAACTACATGGACCACAACTCATAGTTGGTCCCATCAATCTTCACGATGGGAGTCGGGCCCTCGAAGGCATTGGACGAAGAAAAAAGATCCCCCTTGTTCTCTGATATAATGGAAGAAGGCAAAAAAATGGAACTCAACTGGGAAGTAGACTGATTGTAGCAAGTCTACGCGATCATATGGAGGATTAGTTATATATGTAGACTCATACAACCATCCTCGTCGCTCCTCAAGCCGCGCTAGGGTCGGAAAACGTGATTTATGTCTGAAATCACATTTTCCGGTCAAAATCAGACTGTATCATACTGCAGTTCGGGCCACAGAGTTGCACGGAGGCCTGCGAAGGCACGCGTGGTTGCGCGAGGAGGCTGTTGGGACATCCAGCAACCCTTGGCGGCGACTGGGGAGGTGTCGGCGGTGGCCTGGGTGGTACGCGAGTTGCCGGCGACGGCCTGGGTGGTGCGCGAGGGACCGGCAGAGGCCCAAGCAGTGGCCTGCGGTGGCGCGGCAGTGCATGATTTAGGTCAGCGGTGGTGCGTGAAGAAGGGGAGGGGCCAGCGGGTTGGGGTTTAGGGTTTGGGTGGGATACGGGAACTTTGATCTAGGACCGTCGCTTCGATACCGTATTGGTGGAAAGAAAGAACTTGATTATTCATAAGGCCCTAGGGTTCTCTTATATAGGAGAGTAACATGTTGGGCAAGTTACATAAAAGAGACAGACAAAATAGAAAATGTATAAAAGTACAAAACATAGTAAATATCTCAGCATCTATTACAACACGTTTTGGGTCCTTACCTCCACTCCGCTGAGCTTCGGACTATCTTAAGATCATAGCTTAACTATAATAGATCAGTCATTTTTATGACACAATCCAGACGACTAGGTCATCGATTATTAGGATCAATCCAAACATAATGTTGAGTAGACAAATAGACGTTGACATACAAGACCCTGACCTTCCCACCTCGTATCCTAGCTGGGTGGTTCTACCTTAAAGCAAAAGAAGATACATAAGTACATTCAACTTGTAGCACATACAAACATGGTTTCTCATGATGCTTATTCTGCCAATGACATCCAAAGCATATCATTGCTCGTGTAGACAAGTTCTTGCTCCCGCTCAACAAATTCTGGAATAGGAACATCGGCTCTTCTACCTCTTTCCCTCCTCTCTAATCGTGTCCTTCATATACTGCTCCCTATTATGATAATAAAGAAATATAAGTTGAGTAGGTAGGACCTAGAGTGGATGAAGGTATGTCTCGTTAAGCCAGAGGGGAGTAGATAGGAAGGAAAGACCTCGAGAAAAGTGAACTAGGTTGGAGAAATGCTTCTATGAGAAAATAAGAAATTATGATAATGAAATCAAGGTTTGATTAGAATATTATAGTTTTTGAAAGGAAAAAAGATGTGACATCGTAAAGACAAGCATCCGAAGAAGAAAAAAACTTTATTGGATATTATAGTTGGAACTACAAAAGTTGAAAAGGAAGTATGTGCATTTATACCTTCCCAAAACTGAGTCCATGATTAGAGGAAAACCAATTGGCCCCGTTGTAGATTGGGTGGTTATTTATACTAGATCGAAAACTACTGATGTCGGATAAAACAAAAAAGCAACTGAATTTGAATTGGTGGGTGGGGTGAATCGAGCCAAACTTTTATATATGTAGATTGAGAATTGTTAAATATAAGTTGGGTTTAACTACTTTAACTAGAGTGCAACACACACATATATATCCACACATATGCTTTAGGATGGCTTTGCATTCAAGTACTCAAAATAAATCTCGAAATTCAAATATGCAATGGTTACAAGTTTTAAACCTAAATCCGTAAAAAAATTAAATGGAATGAATTTTGGGTCCTTAAATAGGGTAGGAAATATTTTTCGAATAAAAATTCTGACCTCGAAAGATACACTCATTTCTACTTACACCAAATCGCCCAAAGGAAGGCAAAAGGAAGAGAGCTATCCTCATGCCCATTGCTACATATCGCACGGATGTAGCTCCAGAAACCCACCTCATTATCCTCATCAAGCCAAGAGATCCTCGTCTTCTTCCCGACCTGGATCGAATGGGTGCAAGTAAAAAAAAGATGCTCTAAATCTTCCACCTCGTCCCCACATCTGTCACAAGGTCCCCACCATATAGAAGTTGGCTATGTTGCTCCTTGGAAAGCACCATCCCATGTCTAAACATCCATAGGAAAACCTTGACTCTTTTCGGAACCTTGCTTTTCTAGATAATTCTACTGTCAATCATTGCACACGACGTCTTCCTCCTCCGCAAAAAAATCTATATGCTTTCTTCACTGTGAATTTGCCTTCGCACCAAACAAAATGGTCATTGTCATCAACAAGACCATCCAACTTAGTCACTTTACCACGCATCGTCCAAAACTTGTCAAGACTTTGTCTGACAACTCCATCAAGAAAAAAGGTGTCCAAGTCTCATTCTGCCAAACCGCATGTACCAAGGCATTCCAATCCATTGCAAGCGCCAAGAGTCTGGGAAATCGCTCCCCAATAGCTATGTTGCCAGTCCAATCATTAAGCCAAAAATGAAATACCTCTCCATCCCCAAGCACCGGTTTCAGTCTCGTTGCCATCTCTGGTACGATCTTACAAATACCATGCAACAAGGAAGAGGGTAACGGATGTGGCAGGGCTCCAAAGAGCCACAGATCCTACAAATCTTCCTTAGAAGCCTACACACTAGATCTTTAGGTTTCCCACACAACCTCACTACTCACTTCGCCAATAGAGCCTTATTCATCCCCTCCACTATCAAAACCCCCAACCCCTTTTCTCTTTGACGTTGTGACCTTCTCCCAAGAGATCAAATGGAAGACTCTCTTCTCCTGCTTCCATAAGACCAGAAGATCCTCCTCATCAAGGATTCCAGCATGTTACGGATGCCAACCGAAAGCAAACATGTAGAACAGAAAAAGAGGGAATAGTCGATAAGACATGCTTTAAAAGCACCAACTTGCCTCCTCTCGAGAGTGTCGCTGCCTTCCACCCTGCTATCCTCCCCTCCAGTCTATCTAGAATCAGCTTCCACTTGACCGCCTTCAATCTTCCAGTCACCAACGGCAACCCCAAATAAGTAATTGGCAACATGCCAACTAGATACCCAACACCTAAGCAGCCCGTTGCTCCTCTTGTTGCGTAAGATCGAAAGGTACCATGATAAACTTCTCCCTATTAATGTATAGCCCCGAGATACGCCAAAAATATCCATAACCCAGGAGGCGTGTCTGAACTACTACACCCCTCCCCTTAAGAAGCTCATCGTATCATCTGCATATTGTAACAGAGGAATCGATATGTCACTATTATTATAGGTAGACCACCAGTTACCATTGGATGCCAATCTCATCATAACGGCCAAAGCATCAGCGACAATCACAAACAGAAGGGGGGCCAACGAGCATCCATGTTTGACTCCGCGTTATGGTTGAAAAAAAACACCTTCCGATCTCTCATTAACCAGCACCGCATAGGATGCAATTGTGATGCATTTCTTCATCCAAGCGATCCAAATATTCGGGACAAGCCCTTTTTTCTATGGACACCCAAAGAAAATGCCAATCCACGCAATCATACGCTTTAGAAAAGTCAACATTTTAGAGCAGACCCTTACTCTTAGATCTCTTCCAGTCTAACACCATCTCCGACGCCAGCACCACCCCATCCGCCATGAGTCTGCTAGGAACAAAAATCATCTGCTCGAATGATATAATAAAAGGCAATACCCTTCGGAGGCGGTTGACCAGGATCTTTACAACAATGAGATATACCGCATTGGAGAGGGCGATCAGTCTGAAATCCTCCATCTTACTCGGTATTTCCCACTCAGGCAGTAAAAACAGAAGGGCTTTGTTTAGCCTCTTAATACCTTAGTTGCCATCCCTGAACTCCCGAAAGACTGCCATCAAGTCACCCTTCATCACCTCGCAAAATTCCCTGTAAAAAGCCACCGGGAAACCATTCGGTCCAGGCGATCCATCCTCATTAACTTGGAACACAGCCTCCTTGGCCTACGCCTCTGAGAACTCTGAGATCAAGGAGCTCGCCTGCATCCCGGAGAGCTCCAAAACACCATTGTTGTGCCAACCTGCATCGGTAGATCCAAATTGGCATCCCTAATCCCATTTCGTCAAGCTCTCTATTTCTAGAGTCGGTTATCCACACGTATTTGCCCCTTAAACCCAGTTAACCCGCATCAAGTAGGCCCCCTCCAGATCCAACTAATAAAATTAGAGTGAAATCAGTTTGATGCATCCCAACAAGATTCTTCCACCACCCCGATCCATCCAAGTTATCCCCCTAAAAAGACAAGTCATCATACTGTTTCTCGCCATTGGCAAGAGACCTATTTCACCCATGAAGCTTCGATCTCCTCTTCCCATTCAAACCCCGCAAAGGATTGGAGACCAAGCATTGACCTCAATAACGGCCACCATATCTCGACCATTCCTCAAGTCGCATGCCCCTGACTGCAATATCACTTCATGGAATCCCGCAACTGCTGACCTCACCCCCCTTGAACAAGCTGACACCTACCTGCCCATCGTTGCACTTTTTTTTTGAAAGTCAGCCCCATCATTGCACTTGCCCATGTCTTGTGTTTGAAGTCCCATCGGCCCCTACATTGTTTCCAACCACCTAACCCATCAATCACCATGCCTCAATGTCCAACCGAGCCCCAGCCTTTGATGGCACCTTCTTCCACACATTTTAGCTTTACCTTCATCCTAACCACTGTTGTGTCATAACTCTGATATACTACCTCGAATAGATAATCCAAATGGATGCACCATCATTACAAGCACCGCTTGACATATCAAGCCAAAGGTACCCCAGCAGGTCCATCATCACAACCTCGCAGCATCCCACAATACAGAATTGTCCACCCTGCATAAACATAGCTACTGAAACATCCTTACACTCTAAAGGGTTAGGATTTCCCCATAAATAGCATTCCTCTCCTTCCTTGGAGCTATAATTGCAAGAAACATCTATGGTGATATGTTGATTATTCAATCCAAATCCCCAAAGACCTCCTCCACACCTTCACGCAGCTCCTCGAGCAGTTTTGGGTTACTGACCGCTTCACTCACCATGTAGGAAACCAAGAAGTCCCTACAAGCTTTCTCACCACTGCCTCCAACAAATGCCAACCTCATACCATCGTCGCTACCCAGCAACTGTTTGGCTCCGCCGCCATCCCTAAGCGATATGACGGTGACGCCCCCTGATGCCTGACTCCTTCGTAGAGTAAGCAGCATATGGGATCTCTACTCTCCTCGTCCAGTGCCCGTTGAATTTGTAACAAAAGCATGAGTTGTATGGTGTCATCCACCCACCAACCCTCACAGGTTTCATTCAGGAACCTGACATCCTTAATTAAGTGGAGGCTGGATCTTTTTTTAGAGTTTGGAATGATTTTTTTAGTTAACAGGACTATGTCCGATGTTGATGATAATGCTAGGGATAGTAATATTCACCTTGTGGAAGAAAAATGGATTCAGCTTATGGTATGGGTTCGTTTCTTCAACTTTTCTGATCGTGTCTTGAGTGCACATATAAGTTCGTGATTACCAAAAAGATGCATTTCTTAGCATTCCCTTTATGCATGATTCCAAAGTTTAACAATGGCATACACCAATATATAAAGATAACTCTTTATAGAAAATAAATGGAAAGTTACATGCATTGCTAGTATGATCTTGTAGCAGTATAGTTTTCTCTTGGAAGGAAGCCTCCGTCATGTAGCAATAAAGCACATTATTTGAAACTGAAGCTTTTTTTATTTTCATAAACACTCATATTTGTAAAAACAAATAGATAACATCTACAATTATAATATAACATTTATAGGATTATACACATATTACTATTTTAAATATCACCAACAAGTACACAATAAGAAATTTAAGACTATAAAAGGGGCTACATGCTACATGTTCATTTGGAATTAGTGACTTGCAAGGTAAATTGATATTCTCACATCTTTCTGCATTTTGAATAGCATTTTCATTAAGTCGACATCCTGCTTCAACATAAGCTGTCATTCTATCAGTTTTGTTGGTTTCTAGTATTTTTCCAACCATCTCTGATGTTTTATGCAGTGGAGGCCTTCTGAAGAAATCTGAAACGGAGACAAAAAAAGTAAGCATAGAAAAACTATTTTCTTTAATTAGACGGCTGAAGCAGAGATATCATTGTCATATTGCTTTAGAAGAATGAGCAGAAACAACTATACACGAGTGCTATGGTACCATACACTTTCCAAAAAGACAAGGATTGTGAAGAAGATTTCCTTGACTGATATTGGAGTTAAACTAGCAGTGGTGCTTGCTAAAAAAGAGTTTCCTCAGAGAAGAGTGTCACCTTCTTTTCAGTTATATAAATAAATGCATACACCTTCTAATGCTCAACAATTATAGACACTATTGAAGATAAAAAAAATATGATTGTCCTTGGAGTTAGCAAAATCGTCATAATCAAGAAGGAGATGCCATTTTTTTATAAATAAGCCTTTGGATAGAATGGAAAAACTGTCATTTTCATTTACTGAAAAGACGCGAAGCGCATAAGCAACCAAGTCCATCAAGATACGAGATGAAACAGCCAATTTTGAAGCCAAGTTTTCAAAGAGGAACGAGCTAATAAAAATTACTAGCTGAAACAAACAATGCAAATCAAATGCAATCAATAAGTAGATGCAATCACATACCTACTCCTTGCTGAAATCCTCTAAGAAACCGAATTCCCATTCCCGAGGTCTCCCCAAACTTGGTAACTCTGTAAGACAAACTATGCATTTAAAATCGATCTTTGCAATACTTGCAGGATATGACATATACAGCAATTCAAGTAACCTTTATTGGTGTTTAAAGCAATTCATCTAATCTGGATTGCTATATAAGAGAGTGCTATCCTGTAAATAGGACATTCACCACAAAAAATGCAGAACAAGAATATCAAAATGAGACATAATATGTTGAATATATCGCATGCATATCACCTCCCGCAAGAATGTGCAGTTATATAAAATTACCATGTCATAGTACATCCAGTTTACAAATCAAAACAAAGCCTGATATCAAAGCACACATTAAACCACTGATTGAAGCCAAATTCCACTTTTATTCGTTAAGCATCCAATAAAGGTACTCATGTAATAAATTCGGGCAGGCACCTATGTGTGTTTCGCCCTTTTTTTATCTAAAAAAACATGAATGTACTCATGAAACTAGGAGACTAAATCATATTCGTATACCTAGCAAAAATAGCCATACAGAATCTCAAGGTAACCTTGCACCTTTAATAAAATAACAAATAATAGTATAACAAAGACTAGAGCGACAAAAGGATAAGGTTGTCATATTACAACAACAACAAAGCCTTTTCCCACAATTAAATAGGGTCGGCTACATGGTTTCTTTGCCTCCATTCAGATCTATCTGGGGTCAATCCCGAGCTTATATCCAAAAAACTAAGATCTCTTCGTATAGTCTCTTTCCAACACTTCTTGGGTCGTCCTCGCCCTCTCTTAGCCGGCTCAACATCCCAACACTCGCATCTCCTAACTGGTGCATCCGTTGATCTTCTTTGCAAATGACCAAACCATCTTAAGCGATTTTCTCGCATCTTATCCTCGATCGGAGCTACACCAACTTTCTTTCTGATTGCATCATTCCGAATCCGATCTTTACGTGTGTGTCCACACATCCACCTTAGCATTTTCATTTCTGCTACAGCCATTCTCTGCACATGTCTATGGTTCACAGGCCAACATTCAGATCCATAGAGCATAGCAAGTCTCACGGCTGCTTTGTAAAACTTTCCTTTAATTTTTAAAGGAATTTTTTTATCACAGAGAACAGCAGAGGCTCCTCTCCACTTTGGCCAGCCTGCATTTATTCTATTAGTAACATCTCCATCAATTTCTCATCCTCTTGCAAAATAGATCCCAGATATCTAAAAGAATCTTTCTTTTGAATGTTATTGTCACCAATTTTCACCTCAATTCCTTCACCATTGCTTCCATCAAAGGTGCACTCCATATATTCCGTCTTAGCCCTACTCATACGAAATCCTTTAGGGTGCGTTCCCCATATTTTCTCCCTCCACGTGGGTCCCACTTTTTATCTTTTTAAAAAAAATTAAATAAATCAATTCTCCATCATCAATTCCATCAAAAAATAATATACTATACCATCATATCATATAAAAATTATAAACTACTCCACTTCTACTCACTTTTTCAAACTCCAATACAATCACATCACAATAACTTCTCACTTTTTCAAACTCCAATACAATCACATCACCCCAAACCCACTTCTAACCCACCCCCAGTTTAACCCTCTATCCAAACACCAAAACCCAAAAATGGGTTACCTGCAACCAGTTTAACCCACCTAAACCCACTATCCAAACACCCCCTTAGTCTCCAATGCATGTCTCCAGACCTCAAGCTTCTCATTTACTCTATCTCTAGTCTCGTCAATCAACACAATATCATCAGCAAGTAACATACACCAAGGTAACTCATCCTGAATGTGATTTGTCAACTCGTGCATAATCAAAGTAAAAAGAAATGGACTCAAAACTGAACCTTGATGTAAACCAATGTTGATGTCAAAATAGTCAGTCTTCCCAGAAGGGGTCCTTACACAAGATAAAGCCCTATCATACATGTCCTTTATGAGGTTAATGTATAGGACAGGTACTTGTCTCTTCTCCAAAACTCTCCACAGTATCTCTCGTGGAACAGAACCATAAGCCTTCTCCAAATCAATAAAGATCAAATGGAGGTTCTTCCTTTTAGCTCTACAAATCTCCATCGTTCTCCTCAGCAAATGGATGGCTTCAATAGTTGAGCGACCTAGCATGAATCCAAATTGATTTTCTTTTACTTTAGAAACTTTCCTCAGCCTTCTTTCGATCACACGTTCCCAAATTTTCATAGTGTGACTCATCAGCTTGATACCTCTGTAATTTGAACAATTTTGAATGTCTCCTTTATTCTTATAAAGAGGCACCACGATACTCCTCCTCCAATCTTCAGGTATTTTCTTGCTTTGCCAAATAACATTGAATAAATTCGTAAGCCAAGTCAAGCCGCGCTCACCTAAAACTCTCCATACTTCTACAGGGGTGTCATCTGGTCCTACACCTTTCCCAGGTTTCATAACCTTCAAAGCCTCCTCTACTTCCTTTCTTTGTATTTGTTAAGAAAATGAGTCTTCGATATTTATTCAGGGAAAACCCTAGGCTCTCTTATATAGGGAGAGGCCTTAATGGTAAATTACAGAGACGTCTAAATAAGATAAAGAAATAGCAACACGATATATAAACTGATAATAAATCTCGAAACTATCTCTACACTCCCCCTCAAGGTGGAGCATAGATGTCTATCATGCTCAGCTTGGATGAACATCTCTGAAAAGGTCCTCTGAGCAGTGGCTTGGTGAATACATCTGCAGTCTGATCTCCTGAGCTCACATGTGCAGTAGATATCAATCCTCTCTGGATCAGGTCCCTGGTGTAATGGCAGTCAACTTCAATATGCTTGGTCCTCTCATGGAAAGCTGGATTGTAGGCAATGAACAATGTTGCCCGATTGTCACACTGAAGCTTCATAGGTAGAGGCACAGCTACATGTAGATCTTCTAATACGGAGCGAACCCACATCATTTCCGTGCTGGCTTGAGCCATGGCCCTATATTCGGATTCTGCACTGGACCTTGCCACCACAGTTTGTTTCTTGCTTTTCCAAGAAACCAGAGAGCCTCCAACAAACACTATGAACCCTAAGGTTGATTTTCTATCCTTAGGACATCCTGCATAATCTGCATCTGCACACGCTGAGATGGATAAGTCTGTGCCCTTTCTGAATAGCAGCCCTGACCCAGGAGAAGACTTCAGGTACCTCAGTATCATGTGTATAGCATCCATGTGAACCTGTCTTGGTTGCTCCATAAATTGACTTACCCTGCTAACTGCAAATGCAATGTCTGGACGGGTTATGGTAATGTAGAGGAGTTTTCCCATCATTTCTCTATATCTCCTCTTATCTACTTCATCAGTATCACCATCATACAACTTCATGCTGGGTTCCATGTGGATGCTTGATGGTTTACACCCATCCATGCCAGTCTCAATCAGGAAGTCTGTAATGTACTTCCATTGTGTCATAACCAAGCCATGTGCATTCCTTGCAAATTCCAACCCCAGAAAATATCTTAGGGTTCCAAGATCCTTTATAACGAACTGACGGCCTAGGAATGCCTTCGCCCTCTCTATGCCCTGAACATCGTCTCCTGTAACAAGAATATCATCCACATAGACCATAATGACAACCGTACATGCCGATGACTTCTGGACAAACAACGAGTGATCGGCATTTGACCTCTTGAATCCCTGGTGCTCAATTAGGTTGGACAGCTTCTGGAACCATGCTCGCGGACTCTGTTTGAGGCCATATATCGCCTTGTGAAGTCTACAGACCATATGCTTCTCCCCCTCAACAGTAAACCCGGGTAGCTGCTGCATGTAGACTTCCTCCTGTAAGTCCCCGTACAGAAAGGCATTCTTGACATCTAGTTGAGAAATGCTCCAATCACGGACCACAGCAACGGATAGGAGAATACGGAGGGTCGAGTGTCTCGCCACTGGAGAGAATGTATCCATGTAATCCACGCCATATGTTTGTGTAAACCCGCGGGCGACCAAGCGTGCTTTGTACCTATCCAACGTGCCATCTGCATGATATTTGACTGTGAAGACCCATTTGCAGCTCACAACGGATGCATCAGGAGGTGCAGGAACCAAAGACCATGTGCCACGGGACTGCAAGGCCCTCATCTCTTCTTCCATAGCTAATTTCCAGCAATCACTCTTCAAGGCTTCCTGGTATGTCCGTGGTATATCCACGGAAGACAAGGCTGTGGTAAACTTCTCAAAATCACCTGTGAGCCGGTGGAAGGAAACCTGTGAAGCAAATGGATAGGATGCACATTGCCTCCTCTGCTTCCGAATAGCAATCGGAACATCAAGATCATCATCTGTGTCTTCATGTACTGAGGAATCCTGCATATGTACCGAACTTGACCCGTCAGTAGTAAAGGAAGGAAATATCGGTATCGATATCGTTTCGATACAATGTCGATACCGATATATCGCCGATATATCGGCGATATATCGACGCATATCGCCGAAACCCGGTATCCACCAAGGCATTTTCTCCTGTCGATATCCGATATTGTCCATATCGGCGATATATCGGTGACCTGTCGATACCGATATATCGCCGATATATCGACGATATATCGCGATATGGCGATCCCTAGTAACGCCATCTGAACATACCTGAGGCGTAGTGATTGGCTGATCTGTCGTCTGAGCAGGACCTGACCGACGCGTATAGTATCTAGGAAACGGTGATATGATCGGCCGTGGAATGGGTGGAGGTGGAGGTGGTGGTGGCGGTGGTGCTGGCATGGGAACTGACACAGGGGACGACTCAGGCGAACTCCATGTAGGTGGTGGAGGAACATAAATATCATCAGTGGTAGTGGATGGTACCATTCTGTCACCGGCTGGAGAGAAATACATAACCGACTCAAAGAAAGTGACATCAGCACTGACGAAGTACCTGTTGGTTGTAGGATCATAACACCGGTATCCCTTCTGGGTTCTGGAATAACCAACAAATACGCACTTGACTGCTCTAGGAGAGAGCTTGTCAAGTCCAGGAGATAGACGATGAACGAACGCCACAGCACCAAAGACACGTGGAGGCAGTGAGAATAGCTCCTTTTCAGGAAAAATAAGAGAGATGGGTATCTTCTCACCAAGGACTGAGGATGGCATTCGATTGACCAGATAGCATGCAGTAAAGACAGCATCGCCCCAGAAAGAAATAGGAGCACAACTCTGAATCAACAGGGTTCGAGTAATATCCAAGAGATGGCGATGCTTTCTTTCCGCCACATCATTTTGTTGGGATGTATATGCACAAGTGGTTTGGTGAATAATACCCTTTGATGAAAGAAATTGAGAAAGAGAGCGTGTACAAAATTCCAGGGCATTATCCGTCCGAACATATTTGACTGAGGAAGAGAAAACATTCTGCACTTCATTAATCAAATTTTTTATCACATCTCCTGCTTCAGATTTATTCTTCAAAAGAAAAACCCAGGACACACGAGAAAAATCATCCACTACCACAAGGTAAAACATGTGCCCCTGGTGATCGGGAACACGACTCGGACCCCATATATCTATATGTAACAACTCAAATGGGGAGCTACTGCTCCGACTCTGACGACCTGGAAAGCTCGACCTATGATGCTTTCCCAACTGACATGTTTCACAGCGAAACAACGAACTCGGAGAGATCTGGGGCAGAAGATGGCGCATTTTCTGGAGCGGAAGGTGACCAAATCGGAGATGCCAAATGTAAGGAGAGACTGGTCCAGCGGAGTGAGAGGAGACGCTAGCATAGGATTCCCGAACCAGCCGATATAAACCATTCTGCTCAGAGCCACAACCAATCACCTTGCCCGTGAGTATGTCCTGAAAAATGAGAGAAGACGGGTCAAATATAACACGACAATTCAAATCTTTCGTAATCTGACTAATAGACAGCAAATTCATTGAGAACTCAGGAGCATGTAGAACGTTCTGTAGCTGCATAGTGGAGGATAGGAAAACCTCCCCCTGGCCAACAAGGGGTGAGTGAGTACCATCTGCTATCTGCATTGAACGGCCTGGAGGAATATCCCAGTAGGCCTGTAATCTACCTCTATCTCGACAGAGATGAAGTGTAGCTCCGGGATCTATAACCCAGTCAGATATATCATGAGATGGTATGAGTGCAGATGATCTACCTGAGGTACTAGCAGCGGCAGATGAACTGGCAGAAGCTGTGGCAGCAATATCTGAAGAACCACCAGATGAATCACCAGATGAATGTGGCATAATATCACGGAGACGGGCCACAAGTTCGTCAAATCTATGATCTGCAGTAGACGGTAATGGAGACTGTGAATGCTATGCAACCCGTGCCGATGCTGGGAACCCATGCTTAGAGTAGCATGTCTCCTCCGAGTGTCCAGTTCGGTGACAATAGGAGCACATCTGACTGAAGCGGCCACCTCTTTCTTGAGGTCCACGGCCACGTCCACGACCACGTCCAGAAGGCGGTCCACCTCTCCCACGCGAGGCTGCCATCGCTGATGGGGGTGGAGTAGAAGAGCTGGAGGAAACTGGAATGCGACTGAGCCTTCTGTAGACATCCTCTACTGGAGGAATTACTGCATCTACTAGGATCTGGGACCGGGCGGCATCGTACTCAGGATCGAGAGCAGCAAGTAGAACACCCACCATGGTGGCGTTCCGAAACGTCTTCTGCTGTTCAGGAGTAGTAGTGAGAGGAATGGTACTGTCTAACTTCTCGAACATCCCTCTTAGGGATGTGTATAGAGAATGGAGAGGTCTGCCGCCATGCTTCATCGTAAAAATGTCATGTTGAAGCTGCAACATCTTTGTCTCATTTCGCATCTGTGAATATGTAGCAGCAAGAATATCCCACATTGCCTTAGCAGTGGGCTGATGGAGTACGTCGTTAGCAATCTCCATCGTCAACATACCAGACAACCAGACTTTCGCGTAGGCGTCATCAGCCTCCCATGAGGCATAGATCCCTGTCTTCTCTGCAGGCTCATCCTCGGTAAGAATGTGCTTCTTACCATTATACTTCATGAGGCTCATGAACTGCATAGCCCAGAGCTCATAGTTAGACTCGTCCATCTTCACTATTGGCGCAGGACCTTTGAATGCGCCGGTGGAGGGCAAATCGACTTTCGATTCTGACATAACGCTGCTTGGAGAAGAACAAGGGTATATAGACACGGTGATGAATGTCTACACCAACTGCATCGGATTTGAGTACGTGTGTAGACGATTACGCACTCAAATCCATATATCGGAGGAAGAAAGGTCTAGGGCACGCCTCGAAGGAAGCTTACAGCCCTTGAAGCTTCTAGAGACTGCCACCTGGGGACTGCTGGAGGTTTACAACAGCAGATGGGACCGTCGGGGCGGCCTGGGGGCGTAAGGCGGCAGGAGGGGGGCCGCCGGGATGGGGTGGAGGCCGCTGGGTGCCTAAGGCAGCAGGAGGAGGGGCTGTCGGGAGGAGGTGGAGCCCGCTGGGGGCCTAGGGCGGCTGGAGGGGGGGCGCCGGGGCTTGGCTGGGGCCCGCGTGGGGGCCAAAGGGGCAGGTGGGCCCCCTGGTGGCCTTCGGCGGTGATCGGGGCGGTGGCTGGAGCCGCTAGTAGCGGCTATAAAAGAGGGACGGTGGGTGGGGAAGGGAGGGGCGGCGGGTGGAGAGCCCTAGGGCGGCTCTGATACCATGTTAAGAAAATGAGTCTTCGATATTCATTCAGGGAAAACCCTAGGCTCTCTTATATAGGGAGAGGCCTTAAGGGTAAATTACAGAGACGTCTAAATAAGATGAAGAAATAGCAACAAGATATATAAACTGATAATAAATCTCGAAACTATCTCTACAGTATTCGTCTATAGCTTGCACGATTCAAGTAACTTTCACTAGTAGCTAGATCACCCAAAGTAATCTCTCTATTTCCTTCTCCAATGAAAAGTTTATGTAAGTATTGCTCCCATCTAGTCTCTATGTCCTTCAGAGTAACAAGCACGTGACCTTCCTCGTCCTTAATGCATCTCACTTGAGAAAGGTCTTTGGTCTTTCTTTCTCTTGCTTTGGCCAACCTGAATATAGCCTTCTGGCCCTCCTTAGAGTCGATATTTTTATACAAAACTTCATAAGCTTTTGACTTAGCTTCGCTTAAAGCCTTCTTTGCTTCCTTCTTCGCTATTTTGTAGTTTGTGACAGTTTCTGTTGTTCTATCCTTAAACATAGCTTTAAAGCAAGCTCTTTTAGTTTTTAGTTTCTCTTGCACTCCTTCACTCCACCACCAAGCCTCCTTTTGACCTGGAGCTCCACCCTTCGACTCGCCTAGTATCTCTTTGGCTACCTTTCGGATACAAGATGATAATGTCTCCCACATCTCGTTTGCACTTCCACTACAATCCCAAGATAAGTCTTCTAAAACCTTCTCCTTGAAGCCCGATTGCTTCAGTGGAAGATTCCACCATCTAGTTCTAATGATCTTAGGAATCCTCCTTTTCTTTACCAGGCCTTTTATTTGCACATCCAAGACTAACAAGCGATGTTGAGTTGTCAAACTCTCTCCTCGGATTACTTTGCAGTCTTTACAACATAACCGATCTCTTCTCCTCAACGCAAAGTAATCTATATATGTTCTAATTGGCCCACTCTTATAAGTAATTAAATGCTCCTCCCTCTTCTTGAAGAGAGTGTTTGCTATGAAAAGATCATATGCCGCTACAAAATCCAGAATGACTTTTCCATCTTCATTTCTATCCCCAAAACCATGTCCTCCATGAACACTAGCATACCCTGAAGCATCTTTTCCCACATGTCCATTAAGATCTCTACCTATGCAAATCATCTCTCTTTGTGGGATTCCTTGTAAAATCTTATCCAGATCCTCCCAAAAAGCATGTTTAGTCCTTTCATCTAAACCAATTTGTGGTGCATAAACTGAGATGATATTCAGAATTTCTTCTTCAAGCACTAATTTTAGCAAAATAATCCGATCCCCGAATCTTTGCACCTCAACCACACAATCCTTCAAATCCTTATTGTTCGCTTGTACCGGCGGCGGAGGAGGCCACCTGCGCCGCCTGCGCGAGTGGTTCGCGTCGCCTGTGAGGGGGGGCACGCCGCCAGGTGCTTCTTTTGTCTGCATGGGATTGTTGCTGGCACTTCGCGCATGGAGAGGAGGCCCGTTGGACCGTTGTTGGAGGGTGGTGCAGCATGGGCTACCGCCAGTTGTGGTCGACCGTTGTTGGAGGGTCGGCGGTGCTCGAAGGGCGTGCCATCAAGGGGATGTGTCGCCTTTGCCTGTGCGAGAAGGAGATAGCGGAGCCTATGCAGACCTGGAGATAGAGGGACTGGTGTCGTGATTGGGGTTTCCACGAAACCCTGGAATTTTCTCCGATCATGAACAGATCTTTAACATAAACATAATCTTCAAGAATATAAATCCAGAACTCGAATCTCGTATCAACAATAAAGAACAAGAAATTCCTCGAGAATCGACCCACTCTGATATCATGTTAGAAAATAGGTAGCGGAAGCGAAACATGGAAAAAGATAAGAATAATAAGAACACAACGGGATTTTACGTGGAACCCTACTCCGTGAGGAGCGGGATGAAACCACGGGAGAATCCCTCAAAGGAGCTTGTTATGCATTGCTTTTTCTCAATGGATACATGAGGTCTGGGGCTCCTTATATAGCCTCTCCAGAGCCTCCAAGTCCCACCACTGGACGAAGTGGGACTAAACACTAGATGGGGTAAATGGATCTTCTCCAGGATCCATTTACCCTGCTACAACTCAATGACGCACATAACAAATACTCCAACACTTATGAATAACCACCCCAACACCATTTCTACCCTTATCTTTACCTGAATACCAAAGTTTAAAGCTTGTCTTCTTGATCTCCCTTGCTTTCTCTCCAACCCATTTAGTCTCTTGAAGACATAGTATATGAATCTTCCTTCTTTCCATCGTATCCACTATCTCCATCAATTTTCCAGTTAAAGTGCCAACATTCCAACTATCAATCCGCAACTTCCTTTGCAATCTCTTTTGGACTAACTTCTTTACTCGCATGCGTCTATTATGCGAGAACCCTTGTAAATTTTAGACTGCATCCGGACGGTGATGCAGCGGAACTGGCTTAATTACCTGCATGTGTTCCTCATGCGAGAACCCTTGCAAATTTTGCACTACATCCAGGCTGCGATGTAGCGGCTCTTGCCAATTTTTCATTGCATTCGGGCGATGCAACGCGTTGCAAGTAGAGAACGCCCCAACAAAATATGTATGTTTGCTTAAATCCATGTTGAAAAGATCCGACTATCATGAGGCAACTTCCTAAATAGTATTTTAAAAAAATAATATTTAGGAAGTTGTCTCCGACTGTTTTACGTTGCCTGTCGGCTACCTAACGCAACCCTCCTCATTTACCCGTGCTTGGGATTGGTCATGGCTGAGTTATAAGTTTGTCATACTGTATTATTAGAACTACTAAAGTTAGGGTATAAAGTAGCTTGCAAAAGTCAGTAGCCAACATTCAGTCAGTCGAGTCATTGACTAAGAATTAATCGGCAGTCCCACGACTAATCGGATTTAGTCGGACTTTAGTCGATTTATTTTTATTATTATTTTAAATATAGATATCATTTTTATACATATATTAGTATATATTTACATAGATTTCCACATTTTCTATACTATTACAGTGAAATAAAAGATAAGATTAAATTCAAATTCAAACGTCAAAAGACCAAGTTCACTTTTTAAAAAAGAGAAATAAAAATAAAGTATGCCAATGTAGTTGGCTGATCGACTATTGAATGAGTGGTCAATAGCCACACGGCTATCCCATCGACTCGATTAATCGGGCTAATCGATCAATTTTTACAACAAACAAAGCGGGATTTCCATCGATTCATCGTATCAAAATACACTGAAATTCTAGTTTTATAACTATATGCATACATTAACTATGGTTCAGTATATATCTATCTGTATAACATCCGCGCTATATAAAATATCTGCAAAAATGAAAGCAGACGAGCAGATCAATTCTGGAAATGTATGAAAAGTTCTGATGGGATTACAATGCCATGAAGCTACGGAAACTGCCGGAAGCTTCAGCCTCCCAATTCGCCTTCTCGGAGACTCTGTTGGACATCGAAGGTAATCGAGCGTGCTGCCGCCGGAAAAATCTACTGCTACCCAGAGATTAAAGCAGTAAGGTTCAAAAAAACGGAGAGTGATGCAAAGAAAAACCTAAAGAAACTATGAGTTCCAGCATACCCCCCCCCCACACACACACACACAAATCGTCTTCCTCATATCGATTCCATTTACTGAATGATTTTGAGCAAACCTAGTCGGGTGAGGAGGAGAGGAAGGCGACGGCCGCGGTGACGGCGGTGGTGGTTGGAGGAAAATTCGTGTGGGGTAACTTGGTTAACATAATCAATGTATGCGGTCCGAATTAATCTTTTTTATTAACTACCGTAGATAAGCCGCCTTTTGAAGAGGCGGCTTTGGTTAAGTAAGAGCCGCCTCTTGAAGAGGCGGCTTTAGACCAAAGCCGTCTCTTGAAGAGGTGGCTTTGTCGGGGAAGGCGGAGGCAGACAGCCAGGGCCGCTGGCGGTGGTGATTGACGTTTGATAAAAAGGTTCTTTTCACTTGTGTCCTGAATTTTTCTACTATAAACATATGTGCCTAACTTTTTTGAAAGAATGTGCCTAATTTTTTTGCAACTACATTTTGTACATATATTCTTACAAAATTTGCAATACTATTACGTTCATCCCACTGTATTATCGCGGAAGAGCATAATGTTAATTTTGAAAAAATATATAAAGGTACAAATGTAATTGCAAAAATTGTATGGACATAAGTATTATTGAAAACTAAAAAGGCACAAGCATAAATTTCCTTGAAAAAGCAATTACCCTTTTTGAATCAATTGGATTGACAAGCATTTTTTTATTAAACTTGTGGCTATATAAGATTATATGATGGCATCGAAGGTGAGTAGGTTTAAATTCAAAAGTACATCAAAGGGTATATTGCTTTCTTCACTCTTCGACATTGTCCAATTTTTATGATATGTTTGTTGGCTCACGGACTTGCTGAGGGGGAGCGAGTCGATCGGACTATATGATAGATCATTGCAGTCACAGTATTCTAAAAAAACGTAGTTACATAGCACTTTTAATCACAAGATATGAAATCAAGCACAAGTGCACAAGTATGTAAAGTGAAAAACTTATTGGTAAAAACCACGACTAGAACCTCCTGACTCGGGCTTTCAACCTGACTCACATAGATCTTTTCATTGACCTGAGTTGCTTACTTGGTCAACCCAATGTTATTACAGATGAGCTAATTACGAGGTCAACTCAATCATATTACAAGCAAACAGCCCTAACAACTCAATATCAAAATAAATTTCATGAAGCAAAACTAAAATGAATTTATAGAACGAAGAGTTGACTTGTAAGATGAATCGCAAAGCACCAGAGTTGTAGGCGTAAAGCATGAATCAAAAAAATATCTCTTAGAATTTTCTCTCAAAGAATATAGTGGAAAGTAGAGAGAAGAGATTTGCCGCTCTTTATTGTGTTTGTGGAATGAAGTATGGGATCCTATTATAGGTCCAAAGTCCCTTAACTATTGGCTTTGAAAAATAGTTATTGCTAATAAATCAGGAATGAGGTCTCCTTCAAAAAAATCATGAAATAGAAAATGATTGATCAAAATCAAATTGATTGATTAAGTTGATCTTGTTGATCAATCAGAATCAAAATTGATCATCGCTCATCAAAGTTGATCGATCATTATATAGTCGTTGAAATTTAATTTGATCGATCAAAAACAAGGATTGGATCAATTGGGCGTGTGATCGATCGACCAATAAAGGTTGATAGATCTATCAGGACAAGTTTGACCAACTGGAATTGTGCGATCAGTCAAGGATACTGGTCGGTCAAGGTCGATCTCTTAGTGTAGGAATGTTAATCGATCAGCTTGACTTTTGCATGAAAGTCAAAGTCAAAGTTAAAAGCCAAAGGTCCGAAATGTAAATGCATGATTTTTGAGGCAATTACAGTCTAAGACAATTACAAATGAAGTACTCAATAAAAGAAAAGACTTCATCTTCTTCTTGACTTGAGATCCTTTCATGAACTTGAGCTGGAGCTTTGAACTCCTTTGGCTTATTAACTTTTTCTTTACTTAAGTTTGAGCTCCTCATGCTTGAGCTTATTCTTGGTCCATTATCTTTCCTGCTTTTAATCTGGTTTCAAGCTAATTGTACAAGGTTTGCATATCTACACAAGTTTTTTATCATTAAAACATGCATGTTCATGCATGAACTGACTATGCTTACTAATATACCTTTCGAATTTTAATTTGAACTTTTGAGCTCCATGAATATAACGTTGTAATTTAGATTATATAACACGATGAATTTTCTTATCTTTATTCAATCCACAGACCATAAGATACAAATTTTTTCCACACTTTTGGAACCTTTCTTTTTTGTCATGGCTCCAAAAAATAGATTCAGATCCAGTTTTTGCTTATTGTGAATAATTAGTCATAGAAAAATAAAGTGAAAGAAATCATAGGATTCTACGATTAATTTTCCCCCTTCTCGCATCTTAGCTTTCCTAATCTTCCAACTTCTAGGGAAAATAAAGATTTTGATAATTTATTGGAAAAATAATTAAGCGAATAAATAGTTTGACAAAAAGTGTGATCTCCTTTCTAGAATGATGCACGGAGGTCGATGGATCATTATATACACCGACGATCCTATAGGCCCTTTTGGTTATTGGGGTACCCCGGGGTGCCCTGATGTATCCCCCTTCATTTCTGGAATGGAAATCCATCACAAGTCAAGGTGATATCACATCACATTCCTTATTCCAACCCTCTCCCCAACCCTCATAATCATCCAAATACCTACTATTCACAAGTAGATGCCCCACCCGCCACATCTCAACAACCAAACAGGCTCTATAAGATGAGTTTAATAGCTATCCCAAAAAGGAGCAATACGAAAGTGGAGTAACTAAAATGAACTTTGTATAGCGTCACAATGACAACGTTGAATTCACACTGAAAAATGAACAGTTGTGTAGGTCAAACGGAAAAAAGATTGGAGACTCATTAACCTTAGCTTCTTAAATTGGGATTTATTGGAGAAATCTATGGAAAATTATGCATTCAAATAGTAAGAGTTTATGGAAGCAGTAAATCCTTGTATGATATTACAAGAGATCAAGATGAATTGTTTGTATGTGACCTCACGATCTAGTTGAATTCCATGTAAACAAATCGTGTGAGGCATGAACCCCTCTAGGTTCTCAAGGGATACTAAGTTCTCGAATGGGAAAGGGAGGAGGGTGGACGTTTCGAGGTCTTAACTTACTTATGTAAGCCTCTCATAGAGAGGGGAACGTATAATCGATCAAATGATTAAAACCATTTGCAATTGGAGTCCTTTCTCCTTTTTACTCTCTTTTCATCCTCTTTATTACTGTGGCACCTCGAGATCTGGGTTACCCATTTAGACGACATTCACATTATTTAATTCACGATGCATCACATCAGTTAATGAAAATGCAATGAAAAAAATTTGCGAGTTGAATATCATTCACAATGATATAACAAGCCATATAAAGACACGTGTCGCCAAAGAAACAATGCGTTAATTCCCATATAGCGCAACATGTATCAAAATAAAATTAAATGCTTTATACATGTATCTCAAACGAGTGGCAGAAAAGAAAGTAAGCACAATAGGAATACAACTATCCAGGATATTATTCTGTGTACCGTTAAAAGAATCAATTGTACATCAAAAACTAGGAATCTTGCTACCAATCTACTCCGCTACATGTGCCTTCCCTACCATCCATGTTAGGGACAAGGAGACATCAACAATTATTGTGTACAAGCAGTAAAGATTAAAATTGAACATGAATTTAGTTTATTACAAAAGAAAGTTAGTAGATAGGTAATGACATCATATAATATCTAACTAGTTGCATGGAAAGAATGTTATCTAATAACTCAGTATACTAATCACTTTCCCATTATCCGCGCCCAAAGCTCAATACTTAGCAATTCATTTACTGATTATGAGATGATGTCGTAGTAAGAGATTTTGATTTATATCATGTATTTTCATTGATGTCATTTGTAGGATCTACTGATAGATCTTATCGAGATATATACGATTGATGATTATTTACTTGTCACGATCTCTACCTCGCCAAAACCTATTGACGGAACAATAACCAAACTCAAGCGGTAAAGAGGCCCCCAAAGGGACTCATCCGTCTCACTTCTCCAATGGAAGGGTGGTCCAAGGGAAAGCTAGCAAAACTCTAACTACAACCTTGAGATAGGTAGGAGAGACTTTTCGATCTGAGTCACTCCACTCCTGCTTGAACCGGTGTAGGAACGGGCTAAAGAAGCTCGAAGAAAAACCAAGGGCCCTCCAGCATATGAACCCCATCAAGACTCAGGGTTAGTGGAACTGGTCAAGTGAAAACACATGGATCCCAGGGAAATGGAAAAATTTCGAGCTCGCAATAAAATTGGAGAAAGGAGTGGGATCCTAGACCTGTATACAAGGTGGTCACTGCCCAATAGACGTTCTAACTCCAGCCCGGTTGAGGGTCACTGTACCCTCACACAGTCAGACATAAGAGACACCTCGACCATCACAAATATCTAACATTACTAATTCACATCAAACCAACTAAATGATAACCTAACCAAAGCATAATAGAATACCTATAAAAGGATAACCAAGATTTCAGCTTCGATTATGCCAATTACGCATAACAAGAACTTTAACGAGGCATAACGAAGATGTCAACTTTTGATTCTATTAATTATGCATAAACAAAGCCTAACAAACATGTCAAGAAAATAACAGGATATATCATATTTATACCTCCGAAATCCCAACAAGAGAGAGAAGGAAGCAAATATCAAGCCATATCCTGACATTGATCAGTTTATGAAGGTAACATGGATTTTTTTAGTACACCATATGCAGTAATGACTCTAAATAATTTCCAGATTTCCAGGGAAATTGGTGATAAATAAAACTTCCATGGTGATTATGCTTTGACATATCATCTATACAGCAAGTAACCCAGGTCTTTCAGATCTTAGATGACTTGGTTTGAACAATTGTATTCATGAGTAACTAATGCAGAGGATACCAATAAAAAAATTTATCAGATCAAAATACAGAAATCTAAATAAAGTTATTGCTTCAACATCACTTATCTGTCCAGCTGACCATTCCAATTTAATTGGACAGAAAACTGAAATTTCGATTTGTCGACAACCCCAAAAGGATTAGGTTCAAAAAAAAATCAACTCTTTAAATAGATCACATTCACATTAACAATATACATGTAGTATATATCCAAGAAACACAATGAACTTAGTTTGTATTGTTCCTATTGAATGGTGGGCCCAACTATTGGCAGTTTTTTCTATATTTATCAATATGTGTCTCTTACAGCCTCCCTCTATCGGAGGGAAACTACATGCTTTGAGTTTCTGTTATCACAAGAAAGAAATATTTCAAAAAAATCCACAAGAAGAGTTTATTATAGAGAATACAGATTATTGTCTACTCACTCTCCTTCATCAGGAAGATGTTGGCTTGATTTAATAAAGAATCTAAGTTTCTAATGGAAAGCAAAAGTTCCAAGTAAAATGAAATGAAGTTAATCTCTTTCCGGAGCATTAAGGAGGGATCGATAATATGTCGTGTTCACAATAAATGCACAAAAATGGTAAATGAGATTAAAAATACATCACATGAAGTTCAAAAAAGTAACAAAATCCAAAGCTACATGTCCTAGTGCATTAGCAATGGGAAGTTTTGTGTATACTAGGTGTGTACAAAACCATATGTCTACCATGCAGTGGAAGTAGTAAACTGTTACTAATCCTACTATGGAGATAAATACTTAATTACAGTAGTAACAATATCTTCAAAGATGACAAGACTTTTGAAATAGTGATATCAAAGTCTTATCTTCAAGAACTTAAGACTTCATAGATGGTGATCTAAAAGGTCTTAACTGCATATGCCTTATAACTTATAAGACTTAAAATTGGGTCTTAGTCTTAGGAGATAGAGATCTTCGAGAATAAGGGTATTCTGATAGGGGATAATAGAAACTACATATTGGCTATAATGATTATTGAGTTGTAGTGTCAAAGATACTATAATTACTTTAACAAGATTGAGTATTGGTTGCATAAGATGCAACTTTCACATTGGATGCGAGCACTGTTACTAGGAGATATGCAAGTACCGTAAAAGAACTTGGCATAGTCTCTCATGAGCAAAGTGACAGATTAGCTTACCAAGCTATTTTCTAAATAGATTATGATTAGCACATGAGTGTAGGTTTAAAGATTAGCCCATTAATGGCTCTCTGGGCTAGCGGGAGATTGTTGGGCATGCGAGTCCACGACGCGTCATTATGCAGTAAATGTCATTGCAAATCATTCCTTGATCTAAAATTAAGAATAATTAATATGCATAATAGTTCCCTTGGTATAATTAGGATTATGTACCATGACCATCTTAATTATTATACAGTTGTTGCTTCAACTGTTGGATCATAGAGGTCGGTACTTGGATGACATCTAAAGAGTTAAATTGAGGACTCATCAAGCATCGTCAAGTGATTGTTAATAGAGAATCTTCAGACTAAGAGGAAGAAGACAATTATTATCTATAGGTTGATATCTAACTGACCTCTTGATTCAGGTCCTCTGCATAACAATAGAGATTTGGGTGTGTTAGATAAGTTAGGTCAAAGACTTGACTTAACAAGATTGAGATATTATGTTGTATACTATCACGATATAGGCATGCATCCTCCGACCAGAGACAAATGTGTTACTATATGTCTGAGTATGTACATCTAGAAGATTGATAGGTTGCTGACAAATTCAAGGTCTATACACCGGTGAGTTGTTGTGCATACAAGGGCATATGAGTAATACGATCTCTGATGAATCTCGTATTCATCTTGCTAAAAGCCGCAAGTTAAACCCCTGTCTTGACTAATTCAATAAAAACCACCATCAACTCTTTATTTTTATCCTGCATTATATTGTGTATAATTTATCCTTAAATTATTGTATTTAATTTTCTTGTATTTATTTTATTATAAAAAACCCCTAAAAATTAGGTAGATAAGTTGTCTATAGTTCACTAATCATTAAAAAGATAAAAAAAATACAAAAACATCTCAAAACCACAAAATCAGTATTTTTATTCCCTTAAAATTACCCCCAAAAATATGTTTTGTACAAATGACCTCTTTTGGCTTTTTGAGCGACATAAAAGTTGTAGATCTCGACGAGAAGAGCAACTTTCATGTTTTGATCTTTTCCTAATTCGTCCTCTAACTATTTCTTTTATAATTTTCTTTGTAATTTTATTTGATTTTTCTGATTGGGCCACGTGGCACCCACTGGGCCGCCCACGTGGCCCACACCTCTTTCCGCCACCCAGCATCTCCCTTGATCGTTGGATCTGCCTCTGATCGCCCTCATCTCTTCCCTCCATCGTCGCTCCACTTCTCAGCCATCCGATCAATCTCCAGATCAAATCTTAGCCGCCCACTAGCGCCTAATTCTCAGCCATTCGATCATGGACCTATCCTACACCTCCCATTCAGCCACGTCACCTCTTAACCTCAGTCGCTCGATCTCCTTCTCATCCTACGCCTCTCGTCTCTCCATGTCACTCCTTCTGCTCAGGTCATTGGATCTCAGCCATTTTCCCATCATAACCGCTCATCGGCGCCCAACTCCCCACCGCTTTATCTAGTCCTAAGATCTAATCAGAACCCTCCATCAGCGCCATCATCGAAGCCGTTGAATCGATGGATCCAACGGCTGCTGCCCTATCGTCTACCTCCGACCCTAGCCGTTACCCTCTCCGATACGTCGCCCCCTTCCAATTTTGGAAGACACCACAAGCCTCCCCTTCTGCTTCGAAACACTCCTCCACATAGCCCATCCCTCCGCCTATCTCGCACAAACCACCATCAATCTCCTCCATCACTCTCATGCCATTAAAACACCACCTAAAAATGCCTCGCCACCATGAAACCGCCGACCTTCTGCTCCTATTTAAACAACCCCTCCGCCACCTTCACTGTCATCCACCATTATTGGGCTACACCTTAGCTTCCTCCGCCTCTCCGGTGACAGCGAAGGTGCGGAATGTTGAGGCAAAGATGGGTTTAGGCCGGTGTTGACCCACGGCGTTCTTCCGTCGTGTCATGGTGCCTTCGGTCACCAATAGAGCTCGCTGGCATGCTGACCAGCTGGGCAACGATCCTGAGGCTCGTCCGAGCCTCCGCCCAAGCAACCTCCTCCACCAGGGTCCCCTCCCCGACGAGGTTTCTCTTTCCCTTCTTTTTTTCTTGTATTTTCTCCTAATTATCACGCCACCTCAAGTCACTTCCACCCTCCACTGATCACTAGACCAGCTCCGCCAAACCACCCACATCCTCGCCGACCTCCTTCCCTTTCTCCAGAACCCCTCACGCTCCGATCACCTCCTTCACCGCCTCGCTGGAGAAGAAGACCCCGGGCCCCCGCTTCTAGTTGCCCCACGACCCCTGATCCACCCACCTCCCACCTCGTACGCACACGCATGAGCTTCGGCTATGCCTAACAATTGAAGGTACCCTCAATGGCCGGAGCTCGCGCCTCCCCGCCGGTCTCCAATTTCTCCTCCGACGATCATGCTCCGACGGGGAGCTCCAGACATCAACGGAGCTTTGCAATGGCTCCAGGACCTCCGCCATGCTTCGAGCAAACTTCACTGATCTTCATACGAACAACAGGAGCACGGTGGAGCTTTAAAGGGTTCGCCGGAGACCCGCCTTCTCTGGTGGGCCACGGCGGAGGAAGACAACACAGGTGTTGTCCGATCATCCGATCGGACGGCTATGATCAAGCCACGTGGCAGCCCCAGCCTCCACCCGAACTTCGAGCCGAACCTCCAGAAGCAGCCACGTGTCCCGAAGCTGAGGATTCCTCCCGAGCCTAGCATTGCACGTGCATAGCACGTGTGGTGCTGGGAAAATTGCAAGAAAGAACATGACACTTTTGGTATTTGAGAAATGATCCCCATGCACGTTCCTCGCGTGCGTGCCTGGGTAGTTTACAGGGAGGCCCTCAAACTTTTCTGAAATTGCAGTAATGGCCCCGCGCGCATGGACAAATTACATAGGGGCCCAGGCGGTTTTTGGTAATTGTATTTACGTTCTTCCAGGGACCTAAATGCAATATTTATCCTTTATTTTTCTTGCATTTTTATTACAATTATGCCCCTGCATTGTTTTTAGCATAACTTGAGCATCGTAGGTCCAAATTGCATGATTTTAATGTCGTTTTGATCTTTGTTTTGCCCTCTACATCTTATGCTGACCTGAAGGGTCTAGTCTCATCTCCTGATCCCGCCGAGGGAAGTGGTCTTTCTCATCCTTCCAAGAGAAAGAGACGTCTCGCCTCCACCCCCAGGTTTTTGATGGGACTATAGTATCTGACGAGAAAGGGAGAATTGTCAGGGGAGAGTGGAAATCCTGTGGCGCGACTGATCCAGCGGGGAGTTGAAGCAGCTTTCACCGGTGACCCTAGGGCTCATTTCATCTTTCTTTCCATTTCTTTGTGGTGTGGAAAATTGTCATTCTTGAAATGTCTCATAATAGTCTGCATTGGAATATTCCATTCTTGTCGGGGAAGAGGGTAGAGAGCGTAGATGGAAAAGAAGATCAGCCCTCATATAAGACGATACGCGGGAATCTTTTTGACGATTCAAGAAGTGTGATAAGGGAGAGGAGGCGAGCTTTTTATCATGTTTTATTTTCTCATTTGCCACTGTTTTAAGTGAAGTGAATTTTTATGTTAAAAACGAAGATCCTGCTATCATTGTTCTTGTTGTGATTTGATGGATATTTTTAATGTGATGATTAATACGACACTGATTTCATTTCTATTACGTTGCTCATAATTTTTAGGGTATAATTGTAGTTTTTAATCTGTATATAAATTCTCTTGCATATTTGCTCATGCATCATTTTAAATTGCATAAAAATAAATAAAAAATTGCATGCATCATGGCTTTGCTTTGTAAATAGCATAGTTCTTCATATGGACATGAAATTGAAATTAACTCACATTGTGCTTCATGAATCGAAATTCGATAAACATATTAAGTAGTCGTGTCCCTGTGTTCGACCTTGGTAGACTTGTCAAGTAAAAATATTCCACAGCATTCAAAGGACTGTGACACAGGGACACGACTACTTAATATGTTTATCGAATTTCGATTCATGAAGCACAATGTGAGTTAATTTCAATTTCAGGTCCAAATGAAGAACTATGCTATTTACAAAGCAAAGCCATGATGCATGCAATTTTTTATTTATTTTTATGCAATTTAAAATGATGCATGAGCAAATATGCAAGAGAATTTATATACATATTAAAAACCACAATTATACCCTAAAAATTGTGAGCAACATAATAGAAATGAAATCAATGTCGTATTAATCATCACATTAAAAACATCCATCAAATCACATCAAGAACAATGATAGCAGGATCCTCATTTTTAACATAAAAATTCACTTCACTTAAAATAGTGGCAAATGAGAATAAAACATGCTAAGATGTAGAGGGCAAAACAAGGATCAAAACGACACAAAATCATGCAATTTGGACCTACGATGCTCAAGTTATGCTAAAAACAATGCATGGGCATAATTGTAATAAAAATGCAAGAAAAATAAAGGAAAAATATTGCATTTAGGTCCTTGGAAGGACCTAAATGCAATTACCAAAAATCACTTGGGCCCCTATGTAATTTGTCCATGCGCGCGGGGGTATTTCTACAATTTCAAAAAAGTTTGAGGGCCTCCCTATAAACTACCTAGGCACGCACGTGAGGCACGTGCCTGGGGACCATTTTGCAAATACTAAAAGTGTCAGGGTCTTTCTTGCAATTTTCCCAGCACCACACGTGCTATGCACGTGCAATGCTAGGCTCGGGAGGAAACCTCAGCTCCGGGACACGTGGCTGCTTCTGGAGGTTCGGCTCAAAGTTCGGGCCACCCGAGCCTGTAGGATCAGCGTGGAGGCTCGGGTGGAGGCTGGGGCTGCCACGTGGCTTGATCATAGCCGTCCGATCGGATGATCGGACGGCACCTGTGTTGTCTTCCTCCGCCGTGGCCCACCGGAGAAGGCGGGTCTCCGACGAACCCTTTAAAGCTCCACCGTGCTCCTGGTGCTCGTCTGAAGATCAGTGAAGTTTGCTCGAAGCCTGGCGGAGGTCCTGGAGCCATTGCACAGCTCCGTTGATGTTTGGAGCTCCCCGTCGGAGCATGATCGTCGGAGGAGAAATTCGAGACCGACGTGGAGGCGCGAGCTCCGGCCATTGAGGGTACCTGTAATTGTTAGGCGTAGCCGAAACTCGTGCGTGTGCGTGCGAGGTGGGAGGTGGGTGGATCGGGGGCCGTGGGGCGACTGGAAGCGGGGGCCCGGGGTCTTCTTCTCCGGCGAGACGGTGAAGGAGGTGATCGGAGCGTGAGGGGTTCTAGAGAAAGGGAAGGAGGTCGGCGAGGATGTGGGTGGTTTGGCGGAGCTGCTCGAGTGATCAGTGGAGGGTGGAAGTGACTTGAGGTGGTGTGATAATTAGGAGAAAATACAAGAAAAAAAGAAGGGAAAGAGAAACCTCATCGGGGAGGGGACCCTGGTGGAGGAGGTTGCTTGGGCGGAGGCTCGGACGAGCCTCAGGATCGTTGCCCAGCTGGTCAGCATGCCAGTGAGCTCAATTGGTGATCGGAGGCACCGTGACACGGCGGAAGAACATCGTGGGTCAACACCGGCCTAAACCCATCTTTGCCTCAACATTCCGCCCCTCCGCTGTCATCGGAGGGGCGGAGGAAGCTAAGGTGTAGCCCAATAATGGTGGACGATAGTGAAGGTGGTGGAGGGGTTGTTTAAATAGGAGCAGAAGGTCGGCAGTTTCATGGTGGCGAGGCATTTTTAGGTGGTATTTTAATGGCATGGGAGTTATGGAGGAGATTGATGGTGGTTTGCGCGAGATACAAAGGGATGGGCTACGTGGAGGAGCGTTTCGAAGCGGAAGGGGAGGCTTGTGGTGTCTTCCAAAATTGGAAGGGATGACGTATCGGAGAGGGTAACGGCTAGGGTCGGAGGTAGACGATGGGCAGCAGCCGTTGGATCCAGCGATTCAATGGCTTCGATGATGGCGCTGATGGAGGGTTCTGATTAGATCTTAGGACTTGATCAGGCGGTGGGGAGTTGGGCGCCGATGAGCGGTTATGATGGGAAAATGGCTGAGATCCAACGACCTGAGCAGAAGGAGTGACATGGGGAGATGAGAGGCGTAGGATGAGAAGGAGATCGAGCGGCTGAGGTTAAGAGGTGACGTGGCTGAATGGGAGGTGTAGGATAGGTGCATGATCGAATGGCTGATAATTAGGCGCTAGTGGGCGGCTAAGATTTGATCTGGAGATGGATCGGATGGCTGAGAAGTGGAGCAATAATGGAGGGCGGAGATGAGGGCGATCAGAGGCAGATCCAACGGCCAAGGGAGGTGCCGGGTGGCAGAAAGAGGCGGGGCCACATGGGTGGCCCAAACAGAAAAATCAAATAAAATTACAAAGAAAATTATAAAAGAAATAGTTAGAGGCCGAACTAGGAAAAGATCAAAACATGAAAGTTGCGTGTCTCGTCGAGATCTACAACTTTCATGTTGGTCAAAAAGACAAAAGAGGTCATTTGTACAAAATGTATTTTTGGGAGTATTTTTAAGGGAATAAAAATACCGATTTTGTGGTTTTGAGATGTTTTTGTATTTTTTATCTTTTTAATGATTAGTGAACTATAGACAACTTATCTACCTAATTTTTAGGAGTTTTTGATAATAAAATAAATACAAGAAAATTAAATACAATAATTTAAGGGTAAATTATACACAATATAATACAAGATAAAAATGAAGAATTGATGGTGGTTTTTATTGGATTAGTCAAGGCAGGGGTTTAATTTGCGGCTTTTAGCAAGATGAATACGAGATTCATCATACCCCTATACTTAAACCATGCTCGTCCTCAAGCATCTAAAGAATGAAGGAGTTGGATTAATTCCTGCCAGTGCGCGTGAAATTTTCAAGGCTCGATCTTTCTAAGACCTTTGATCTAAGTGATCCTAAAATTCTGGGTTTATCCAAGCTTTAGTCAGAAGGAATCCAACTTCTCTGATTATCAGACTCTCTTTTTGTACATATAATATAAGGATATGACATTTAATGTACTGCATTAGAGAACTGAGTCGATGCATCACTCAAAGTTCCAGTCTCAAAGACTCTCCTTTAGACCTAATCCTCAATACTAGGGAATAAGTCTATTCTTGCTTCAGTCAACCGTCTCAATAGTTTGTCAGACTTGAAATGTTGATGGACGGCCAAATGATGGAGGTAATGGGAATGTGTCTATTTTTCTCACCCTCGCATTGGAACAAGGGGCCTCTCGAGTGTCGTTTACTCAACACATGTAAATTTTTATATTGTTGATCAATGTGTCCGTCAAGAGAGTTGGAGTCGTCTGCACTTGTTTTTCTGGGAGTACACCGGGGTGTGTCTTTTCTGAGTATCTAAGATACCTTCGACACCCAGACTTATATCGCTTATGATGCAGGGCCCTTTTTGTGGTGTCAGCCCGACTCCTTGGTCCTAATTAGCGCTTGATCCAAGTGGACACTTTGAAAATGTTTGGGAGCGCTCGCCATTGGTGGAATCTCTTTTGTAATTTAACTTTGGTATTTAGAGCTTTTTCTTTGACATTTCATTTCTTTTGTTGTCTAGCTCCACTGCTTTTACCAAAAGTTGGCGCACACTGATCAACAATTTCCATTAAGTTTCATCACACCCTGGCACATAGGTGAATATCAAAGAGATAGCATATGAATCTTATTCACATACTGGCTAGGGTTTCGCTGACACTTAGGTTTTCTAAAGCCTTCATTAACTTTATCCCATCCTTGAATATCATAAGATCGGGTCTAAACTCAAATCTCTGGTCCTAGTTTTCAAGTGATATCTCAACTCAGCTCGTCAATCATGCAGTTGTGGAAGTGACTGTGCTGATCATATTTTTCTTGAAGGTAGAGATGAAGAGTCCAATATAGTACTCAAATCTTTCAAACTAGAGAAGTGTAGATATGTAAGTCTTAAAAACCCTAATGACTATGGCATGTTAACTTAGACTCTCAAGATCACATAAATCAAGTGTCCTCAAAATCCTCAAGCCTTGAGTGGGTGTGGATGTCTCAGGAATACACCAACTCCTTAGGTTAGTGATTTTTTCGTGTGATTTTTGTCTTTTGCAGATTTTTATGGGTTTTAGTTACTTTTTTTATTCTTTGGAGAGACAATGACTGGCCCAGGCTCAAATAAAAGTATCCACTCTCAGCCAGTATGGGTGTAAGTACGGGCTGAGACCCGTGTTACTTGAGGACGGGGCCAAATGCGATGTCCTCTAAACCACCAACTCTGCTAAGGGAGACCAAAGTTCCCTCACTGAAAATGTCTACTAAGCCTAGTAGTCAGAATCAAAATCCAAGAAAGATTGTTTAATTTTTAATCTATACTTTTTTTTGAAAAGGAATATTTACAAAAAAATCCCTCAATTTTAATAAACAAATTTTTACAAGGTTTTTACAAAACTCAGTTCACCAGTTTACCAAAACCCACCCCGAAAATAAATTTTTTAAAAAGTTTTAAAAAACACGAGCTAAGGCTAAAGTAAATATACAGAATATACGGTATACCTGCTCATCTCATCAAGGGGATTATATAAGTTCACTTACTGAATCGGAAGACATGAGCTTACTGATGAGATATTGGGATCAAATTCCATGCACGGTCGCTTCTCTTTGGAAGCTTGACTAAAATTATAGGTATGATATATACTTTTGGAAAGCATATGATCAATACCTAGGTATGATATATGCTTTTCGAAAGTATATGATCGATACCAGCTCCCAATGATCAAATGAGAAACTTAATGATAAAACCCTAAAGAAGATAGTATAAATACAATCTAAAACTTTGGGTTTATTCTAGAACTTCAGTATGCAGGATGTACGGGTATTAGGAATACTCGAAGGTGATGTGATCGTAAACGATTGTATAACTGTGACACTTCCATTTCGAGGGAGTGATGAATCAGGTTTGGATTTTAGCGACTCTTCTCAATAGAGAAGTAATATGATCTTAGTCCAAATATTGGATATTGATTTGAATACAATTAAAATGCAATGAGAAGATTATATTTACAGTTTTTATTTAATCAAACATCATTGGAAGGTCCCTTGATCTGGATTTGATATATGATCTCAATATCGACGTCACTATACATGTAACATACAATCGCCATGTCCCTATATGCAAGTATTCGCAGAGAAAATGCATTGTTCTTGAAAGAGTTCGAGAATAGATTCATTGTTGATAAAGTATATGAGCATTGAGGAAATTTGATAATTAAATGTAATTTATTTATTATGAATAATATGAATGTGAATCATATTATTTGGACAAATGAGAATGGGCATCCAAGATAATTGAATACTATTTAATTATCAATGATATGAATAATATGGATATCAGTATCCATATTAATCATAAATATTATAAATGTGATTTATAATATATTAGAGAGATAATTGTAATTAGTATTTACGAATTAAATGTTGATGTGAATTGGATTCACATTGGACAACTAATTATAAATACAATTTATATTTTATATTGGATGTGTAAATATGATTCACAATTTATCAATGGCATGATTGAAATTATCACAAAATAATTTGGAATTATTTTGATGAATAATTTTACAATAAAGTTGTTGCGCATGTGGAATTTTTGGTGAGATATGAGATATCACCATTATGGAATGAAGAAGCCACCTTCCAAACTAAGAGGGTGGACGACCACCATTGAGTTCTCAACTTGGTGATTGTCCCTTCTATGTTAGAAAGGAGGCTTGCCCTCCTTCCAAGTGATTCCATGTTTGTTACTTTGATTTAAATTTAATTATATTAATTGAATTAATTTATTCTAAAGACAATAAATTATTGTTGCAAAATTATGTAACAAAATCATGACCATTGATTGAAAGCACAAATCAATCTAAGCCGTTGGATTTGTGAGCACGTGATTAAGATCCATGGACATCGAATTTAGTATAAAAGGAGAGGTATCCCTAGCCTTTTATTCTACACACGATATATAACTCTCTCTCTCCCTCTCATGACCATCAATTCTCTCTCATTCTCAATAATATGGTTGTCCATATTATTGACCTAGAGATCCTCGTATCCGTCGCATCGTCGTTATACTGTCGGATCGTCAATTTGTGGATCTCCCTCTTCTTCGGTGCACCTCGCTCGTGAAGGAGATGTCGAATTTCGTGATATGAAATCAGGAGATTTGATGCTCAGATCATCAAATTGGATTGCAGGAAGCACATGATTCATCCTCGCGCTTGCAAGTGCGATCTATGTCAGATTGGACTTGGGACAGGAGAATCTCTTACTTTAGAGATTAGCGATCGCAACCATGCTTCAAGAGATATTCCTTGAACTCGTTTGTGATCTTGATGAAATATCTTAATAATTGTTCTCGAAATATGTGGTTTCATCCATTCAAAGATTTTAAAATTTCGTTGCCCGATGCAACTAGTATGACTAGTTTCCTTAATAGTTGTATGCAATGCGACCTACATGCTTCCCTGATGCGCTTAAGGTTCTTTCTATAAACTTCAATCACCTACTCTACGTTGCAAACATTCACCATTTTTACCAACTCCACAAACGACGATGATGGAAGGGCACACATCTTTGCATGAGTCGACAGCTCCGTCCCGTTCCCCTACTCCATTGAGTGGAGGAAGGAGAATATAAAAGGCACATAAGGATATATTCATCTATAATTTTGTGTGCAATAGTGATCACTGCTTTACACGTTCAAGTCCACACCAGGTTCTCCATTGGAGCAAAGGACCTGCGAGATATCTAGAGGAGCTTGAGGCTGCTGCTTGGAAGGTAAGCCCTCTATGTTGGATCTTCTCTTAGGTTATGTGAAGGATTACTGTAGAGTTCATGGTTACTGCTGCTTGGAAGATGTATATGTGTTCGATGATGGTTGGAAGTTAGCTATAGTTGGTGTTTGGTATATGGTATGGAATGTTGAAGGTGATGCTTCTTGTTAATTTCACTTATAGCTTTAGTTCCTAGTTTATTCAATAGTAGATGGTAGTTCATCGATTTTGGTTTACTCAGCAGTGGACGTAGTTCAACAATGACCGGTAGTTCATCAGTGGATGGTAACTTTAGTTCCTAGTTCATTATTGCCTTCATTAGGCTATCCTCTGTTAGATCAGAAGGGATGTTACCCGATTTTGAAGAGTTTTGGACAGAACGCTGTTTTTTTGTTAGTGACATCTCACTCTTTTTTGTGAATGATGCATATGCATTAACAAGCTCTAGTATTCCTATGTAGTACATGGCTTTGTCCCTTGTCGTCTCCCTCTTCTCTATTTCTTCTATACGCAACAATGCTAATCTATTAGAGAATTTCAAATATGATTCATATTCATCCGTATTCAATTTAAAGTATGATAACATTGTTTTATATGTGTCAATATTCACATCAGCATTCACATTTGTATTTAAACATTGAGAAGGATATGTTGGTCCTACACCAGATTGGAAAATTAAAATGATGGCTCTAATCAGATCTGGTAGAATATTCGGTTGATGCAGAATAGTGGATTGTGTCTAATTGTGTGGGTCTCGAATCAACCTCTGTGATCTATTTGTGGATCAGTTGTTACTAGTTAGAGCAGTTAGGAACTACAAAAGATCCTCCTACACATCACGGTTTAAATATGCTTTAAGGAACATACAATTAGGTTGAAGGGAATGTGAGTCTTGATAGTTGGAGAGCAAAGGAGAAGTCCTTTTTTATCATTATATAGTCCCCTCGGGATGTTCGTTGTGATCACCTTGGTTTGAGTTTGATATGTTGGATTGAAACGAAAGATCTTATAGAAGTAAGAGCATGTGTGTTTTTATATAAATAGTCAGACTTTAAAAAAAGTTACAAATTGGGTATCTAACTATTTTACAAACATCAAGTTAGTTGTAAGGAAATGCAAATCTTGATTGAAAGACAAAGAGAGCAAAATGAGATGTCTTTTTTGTTGCGATGCATTCCCATTTAAATTGAGATGAAAGATCATGTGGAGATCCAAGTGCATGGTCCAATGCTGTGGCTCCTTTCAAACTTGATTTTGGTAAAGCATCAAGTGCATATCTCTTATAAGCGATAGAACCTATGCAAACCTTGTCTTTGTTTAATCCCGATGGTGTTGTAGTTGTTGAACATGTCTTGGGTAAGGAGGCTTGCATTAAAAGAGATTTGTAGATTTCCTATAAATCATCATTTATGTTGTGAGACATATTCGTAAAGAATCAGACTGGAAGATTCATGCTTTGTAAGCTTGATTTTATCCATGACTTAGTTATGTTTAGTATGCCAAGTCTCAAACATAATCTCGGTTGCCCCCGAATAGCCACTAGAGCTGTGAAGTACTATCTTTCGGCAAATGACCCAGTTGTGCAATATCACAATATATTCTTGAATTGATTATCTTACAATTTTACAATGCAATCCATTATGAGAGAGATTGTTTTTGGTATCATACTTGGTATATGGGGAGCATTAACTATTGGGTTTATCCCCTCCTTTAATTGTGGCAATTTGAATCAATTGCATGCAATGATACTCTATTAACCCCCCCCCCCCCCCCACCCACGTTCATTCCAGGTTTATCTTCACCCCCACCCCCCACGTTCAAATTTAATGATACTATTCTCAACCAGGGTTTAAAAAACCAGATCGGATTGGATCGGGAATTGGCCCCGACCCGGTTAGTTCGGCCGGTTCTTTGTAATTAATTTCAAAAAAATACAAAACTGGGTCCGACCAATGGTCGGACCGGGTTGACTCGGATGGTCGGACCGGGTTGACCCGGATTGACCCAGTTTTGATGGTTAGGTAATTTTCAAAAAATAAGAGTTCAAATAATGAAATAATGGGGTTTTTATCATGTATGCCCTTCTTAACTTTTGCGATATAATGTATGTCCCTCTCTTTTTTGGAATATACGTTATGTCGAAACTTTCTTAGAGTAATTTTCTTGAAACAACTACAAATAAATTATTACAATATTGTATTCATATATAATTCTAGAAAATGCCACTACCTTTGTAGAGTTTTACTCGAAATAGTCAATCATGTTATTCTATTTAAAAATTTGAAATTTCTAACGATTATTTCATTGATATATAAATACATACTTACATATATGTACCCGTTTTTATTGGTTCAAAAAACCGGTTCAACCGGTCTGACTAGTAAATTAAGCTCGATCCAGTTTTTTGTGAATCGATAAGAATGGTAATGTCATGCTGATGTCATCACCAGTCTGACCGGTTTGGACCGACGGTTCGACCCAATTAGACCAAATCGAAGACTGCCCGGTTCAATGTCCGGTCCGATTTTTAAAACCTTGTTCTCAACAACAAGCTTTCCACATCTCTATCTACTTATGTAGGCTTTTTTTTATCTCCATGTTATCCTTCTACTAGATCTTCGATTCCCCCGATTATATTTGATATATTCCATCATTTATTGATTATTGAGTATGGTTACCTTGTTGATATTATGATTTGGAGTTTTATGTTGCTTTTTATGGTTGTATTGATATGATACGCACTACAATTGCATGTTTTTTATTTCATTCGTGAGGTCAGTACATACTATCATGTTACAAAGAAGCACATGTTATCCATGTGCAATATCTGAGATGCATCTTTATGTGGAAACTTCAAGTGAGATGTCTTCTTGGTGACCTTTTGATGACGGAGTGCCAGAGGTACCAATTGATATTCCAACAAGTCAAGCTACAAACTACGTTGTGCACTGGAACACATCATTAGACAAGTTTTTCGTTAATGCATTGTTAGAGCACGAGTCATCCTGGGCTGGTGATGAATCTCAGATTCAACATGCTAAAACTGGTCAATTAGGCTCTATTCTCCAAAATCCATATACATTTTGATCATTAATATAACATCATTATCATTCGTACATTTGTAAATAATATTTGCATTTCATCATGCATAATTACATAAAATAAAGAATAAAAAATCTAAGTGTAAATTGACCTAAAAAGCAACTAATTTCTCAATTTTTAATTAATTCATCCTAATTTTGACCTAAAACTACCTCCATTATCTAAATATTACTAATAAGAATAAATAAAAAAATAAAAAAAATGCCAACTCAAATAAGTGACAAATAAACCTAAAGCCTAATTTCACATCAGACGGACTAAAATGCGCACATCTTCCTTGTACAGTGTCTGATTTTGATCTACTCACTTTTAAAGTACTTTATTTTCAAATAACTTCAAACAAGATCAATTTCATAAAATTCGGAGCTCATATGTGAAAGTTGGGTTTTGGGCCTCTTTTGTGCATTTTATCTTTTTGTGAGTTTTGACCTGAGTTTTTATGTACATATTAAGCTATTATATTTTATTTATTTTTCATTTGTGTTCTTTGATGAAAGTTTTATCAAGCGACATAAAATTCTAAATCTAGATCAAGACTGAAATCAAAGAAACTGACTGTGTCCAAGTGTTTCTGTGAGTCTTCATAAAATTCACGTGTTTCATACTCTTATTTTATTTACCTATTTTATTATATATTAAAAAATCAAAAAAATATTAATGTGTAAATGACTATATTTTATTTTATCGTATTTTTTTCTAGATTTTTCCTCTTTTAAAACCTCAAAAAAATTACAAAATCCAAAAAACTAGTTTTATATACACATGAAGAACTCCAAAAATACCACTTTGTATAGATGACCTCTTTTGTTCTACTTCCTTCATGAAAGTTGTAGACTCATCGAGATGAACGACTTTTATGAAGTAAATTTTTCAATCCGATTCCCCTACTATTTCTTTTCTATTTTTCTTCCCCTTTTAAATTTTGAATTTTCTTGAGGTGACACGTAGCAGCCCCTGAGCATGCCATGTGGTACCCCTCTTTATCTCTCCAATAGCCCCCCGAGGTCACGTGCCTAGCGTGTGACCACCTCCTTCTTCCCTAGCACATGCCATTCACGTGCAACCCATCCCCCGCACGTACGTATACAACACATGCCTTCTTCCTTCCTCCTCCGATCGTTGTGCAGCCTCCCTCCCCCTCTCTTGTAATCGTCGTTCACCACTTCACCACAGTCGTTACCCATTTCCTGCATGTATCGCCCCTCCGTCATCGCTCTCGCATCTTTCTAGCTGTAGCCATTACCCATCTCCTCCTATAAAACCCCCCTCGCCGGTCGTCCTCGGTATCCACCATTTCGCATACCTCTCGTCCAGCTCCTTCACTCCACCCCAAGTGACAACAACAGATAGGGTGCCAATCTGCGATAAGGAGGTTCGATGAGATCCTCGGTCATCTTTGGCCATGTCGCAGCTCCACCCAACTGCTGAGCTCTCTAGTCCTCTTCGTTAGAGTAGATCGAGCGATGACCATTGGGAGGCCATTTGGCTTCTCCTCCATCAGTGACCCATTCCCCCCTGCAGGTAGTGCTCCCCCTTTCTCTCTCTTCTCTATGCTTGAATTTTCTCCATCCTCTGCTACACCATTTAAATCCTCTATCTCATCTCCTTCAATGAACCAATCGCCTCCACCTCTTCCCTCACTACCTTGTCCTCTATCCTCCAGATCCTCTTCACCTCCGGCCTCCCTATGGCTGGAGCTAGGCTCCCCTCCTTCATCATCATACAGAGCCCCGTCGCCTTTCTTTATTTGATTTTTTGCTAACCCCCTGCAGGTCCCCCCCATCCACCAATGGTCTCCGCCTTCTTCTCCAAAGGTGGTGCTCGCTGCCTCACAAGTAGTGCCACCCGGAGCCCATCGACCAACGCCTCACCTCATTCTGACTCGATCATAGTTGCACCTCTGCTAGTCGCTCCTCAGCTGAGCTCCTCCAGCATCCCTCGTTACCCTTCCACCAGGCTGCCCCCTCTCTGTCTAGCAGTCGTGCGCCTCTACTACTCCGTCACAACACAGTGGCAGCCATAGTCCATCACATCTGCCCACCGAAGCCCCCTAGTTGCTTCGCCCTCACCCTCAGCACGTTGCCTGCCTCGAGAGGAGCATCTGCTCACTATCGATCCCCCTCTCACTGAGGAGCACGTGGGGTGGGACACATTGCATCTGTACCCCCATAAAATCCTGAAACTACAAAAGAGTTCCTGCCGCCAAAGTCACGTGCCACACATGTGATACGCTGAGAAAATTGCATATGCGCTCAGTTAGTTTTTGCGAATTACAGATAAGTCCTCTAGTGATCTCTTTGAGAAGAAAGTATTTATTTTCATTACATTTCAATTCATGGAAGTTGTTTGTTGCATAACTTTCTCTTACGAATTCAGATTTCCACACACAATATGTCATTTTGAAGCTATTTATGGTCTATTCCTTTCTATAAATTCTGTGAACTAATCTGAAGAGACTTATTTATGATTACCATTGAGGAGTATTCTGATATTTGCAGGTTTCTTATTGACTTAATTTATGCTATTTTATAATGAGAAGTTTCTGAATTTATCTGCAGGGATTTGATTGAATATATTTAATTCAAGGAACTCTATTGTGATCATTGGTTATATTTGAGAAATTCATCTCTACAGGGATTTTATTCAAGGAGGAAAAAGTAATTATTATCCCTAACATATTTTATGATGACTTTAACAAATAATTTGAGAGATAATTAATCTAATTATAGGAGATTAGATTAGGAGATCCCTTTGATTCATTTCTTTGGATATCACTGGTCACTCTTTGAGGAATAAATTTCAGGGGCTTAGTAGAAAATATTGCAGTGATCTTTGAACCCGTTTAACTTAATATTGTTTGATCATATATCATGCATGCTAGAATTAAATTTGAATGCATTTATTGAGAGTCATTTACAGAGTTAATTCTTTTGATCTGTGATGATATTTGAGGACACTGATTAATTTATTTGGGTTAAAAATCATAATCACAGATTCAACGCTCAATTATCTTCTATGTTTATTTTCTTCGCATTACATCTCATCTTTACTACATTTTCATCAGCATATTTCCTCTATATTTCCAGACACAGAAATTAACATAACATTTAGTTAATTAATTAATTTAATTTAAAACCACACAACTAAAAATCATTGTTCCTTGTGTTCAACCTTGGTAGACTTACCAAGTATAAATTCTCCGCAATATTCAAAATTTGTGGTTTTTGCTGAATCGAATTTTGTCTCCTATACTACAATTTTCGACAATTAAAGAGGCGAATATCGAGATCATCAGTTGGCAACACCTTCACAATCCTTGGATGGCACTTGATTGTGAAGTAAGAGGCATTCGCTATACGAAGCTGCAACTTCAACATCAATGAAAAAACTCGAAGGACTACACCACATATATTTACCTCCATAACAAGCCAGGATGGGGATGATATCATATACAATAGGTTGATTCCTTTTTCGGATGATACTTGGTTTGAAGTAATGTTTGGTTTACAATATATGTCTTGTCATTTTCATAACTCCAACTTTGATAAAAGTGTGTGTGACAGCTTGCAGATAAATATCACAAATATCGCAAAAAGCCCTTCTTGTACTTTGGAGTCATACATAGGTTTCTGGAAAAGGATATTGCTACCGGAGTGCATGGAACATCCTCTAGACCCGGTAGGAACAAGCAACCAATGAGAGCATCTAGCTTACGACCACCAGCGAACCAAAGGGAGCTAAATTTCGACGAGCTTCTGGATAAATGTATGCTTGAATCTCTAGAGGAGGTCCATGATAGTGATGAGGTGGTGCTTACACCCTCATCTTAAAGAGGAATACATGTGGGGGGCACACAAGTACTAAGCAATCAAAGAGTGGAGGGTTGAGAGTTGTAGCGAGCTAGGAGTTGCTAGAGAACTTTAGGAGCTTGTTATCTTTAAAATTCATTGTGATGAGACATGATCTTGATGTGCTGGCAAATTCATCATGCAAGGAAATAAGTGCCATGCGGTCGGACCATCACATCGACCAGTTTGAAAGGATTGTTGAGAAGTTATCGACAATAAGTGATAGAAATGTTTACTACCATGTCAGAGGTGATCTAGATAAGCTGAACGCGTGGATTGAAAGGACAATCCGACTGAGGATTTGCATTCCAAAATTTTATTAGCTACTTCATGTAGACCCTCGTAGAGCTCGTAACTAACGCTTCTTATGATTTAGTTACGTAGGACCATTTCATGATGCCATTTGGTATATTTTATTTCTATCTATGTTGGTTTCTGGAACATGGTTTACTTGCAGGTTGTGGCTAATTTTTAAGAGTACGCTCTTTCTAACCCACGATCTCATGCAGGGAAAAAATTATGTGAGGCTACACCTAATTGGCTTCATTTCTTGCACATATTGTAGTAAATTATACTTAACCCGATTTTCTTGTAGGATGTAGGCATAAGTTGGAAGTTTCTTGGTTCGAACATGCAAGATATTTTACTTAACCTGATTTTCTTGCTGGATGTGGGCACATGTGTGATAAATTTCTTGATTGGAACATTGATGCAATTTTTCGTAATCGGGTTTTCTTGCAGGATATGGGCATACGTTGGCTAATTTCTTGACTGAAACATGCATGAGATTTTGCTTAACTTGATATTATTGTAGGATGTTGGTTTACATTGGCGAATTACTTGATTGGACCCTACATAAATATTACGACATAAAATTAGACATCTTGTGCAGGGAATACATCTTCTTCAGGATATAAGGATGATTTCTTATAACTTTCTCATATGGTTATCGATTTCCCTACTGTAGAAAGTAGTTGACGCGGAATTGTGTATGATAATACCTGATTTGGCTATAGTCCTTTGAGAGGGATGACGTTACATAGCTACAATCCATTTGGGGAGGCTAGGGATACGATCTTCATAGCATTCATGTGATTAGTAGGTGCAATGGTGATAGATGAGCGGGAATCGAGAGGCAGACGGATTCCCTGACCTTTACATACATGGCCTCTTAGCGATTGATAATAGGTTAAGGAGATGCTGGCCGATCATGGTGATCAAGCTTTTCAAAATTTCCGAATGTGACCGCCCATGTTGAGGAGGTTTGTTCGAGTATTAGCGGAACATGGTTTAACATCGAGAAGCCATATGGATATGGACGAGCAAGTTTGTATCTTCCTATATACATTCACTAATGGTCATTCAATAGAATCGTCCAGGAGTCTTTCTGGCGTAGCGCCGAGACTATATTGTGTCACATTAAAAATGTTCTCGTGAAGATATTGACTTTGGAAGAGGAGTATACGATTGACTTCGCAGGTGACTCCTAACACAAATCATCTCTGATCCGCACTACTAAGTACTACCCTTACTTCAAAGTAATTTGTGGAACTAGTTATATTGTGCTTGTAGAAAGCGACCAGTACTCTCATTTTTCCATCAGTGTGATAGGGAGTAATAGGATCTATTGATGGGACATACATTCCAGCTCATTTTCATTCAGAAGAAGGAGCCTACCGATGTAGGAAACTATATCCGACCCAGAATGTTATAGTTGTTGTTGACTTCAATCAATGCTTCACCTATGTCATTGCCGATTGGGAGGGTTCTTGTGCGGATATGACTATTCGTCATGATTCATTTGAGAGATGCTCTTTTGTTGTCTCTGAAGGCTGCAAGTACTTAGTAGTCAGTGGTTACACAAATACAAACACATTCATCACTCCATACAGAGGCGCCCTATATCATCTTCCTTCTTGGAGGGCATGTGGATGACTGTACAAAAATTATAAGGACTTATTCAACCATCATCACACTAGTTTGCGTAATGTTGTGGAGCGCACCTTTGGTGCATGGAAGAATAGGTCCCATTGCTTGCGACATATGTCGGCTTACTCCTTTGACATTCATAAAGATGTCGTTATAGATACATGTATCATCCAAAACTTCATACAACTTAATGAGGGAGATTCAATATCCGATGACGACAGAGAGGACATCTTGCCTGATGAGGTCATTAAAGAGCAACATCGTGTAATTGGAATCCTTTGTGATGACATTCGGTGGAGAAAGATCCTACGAGATAGAATTGCTCATGTAATGTGGAATAAAAGATGAAGGAGACGGTAATAGACCACATCGTTTAATTTTTGTTTCTGTCACGCGACCGTATCATAATGTCCTTACCCATGTTATACTTAAAATCTTTCAACGTAAAACTAGTGCATCCCTCAGTAACACAACAACTTACGCTTTCCACGTTGATGGCTTAATTGCCTGCATTTGTAATATTTCTACATTTCAAATTGTAGGACGAAAAGAATGGGCTCAACTGTAACATACCCCTATGGATACCCATTGCTTTTGAACTACAAAAATGGCAATCAGGATCCATTAAGATGGCTCTTCCATGTCTGCTCAATGAATCAGTGCGTTCATCGACAACAATATGTGCATGCACTGATGAATCTCATATTCATCATGCTAAAATCAATCATTTAGGCTCGGTTTCACTTCATCCATTTGTAATTAATTATTAATAGAGCATTATTAGCCATCATGCATGTGTGAATAATATTTGCATTTCATCATGCATAAATTGCATTAAAAATCCCATGTGTAAATTAGCCCAAAAAGCCGCTAACTTCTCACATTTTTAGTTAATTCATCCTAACTCCGATTGACCCCAAAGCACCTCCATTGTGTAGATATTACTAACCTTATTAAATAAAAAATATAAAAAAATTACTAACCCGAATAAATGTCAAATAATCCTAAAGTCAAATTTCACATCTGACGGACTAAAATGAGCATATCTCCCACATATAGTGTCTGATTTTGGTCTACTCACTTTTAAAATACTCCATTTTCAAATACCTTCGAAACAAGACCAATTTCGTAAAATTCGGAACTCATTTGTGAAAGTTGGGTTTTGGGCCTCTTTTGCGCATTTTGACTTTTTGTTATTTTTCACCTGAGTTTTTATGTGCATAATTACCACTTTTAATTTTGTTTCTTTTTCGTTTGTGTTCTTTGATAAAAATTTTATTAAGCGACGTAAAAATCCAAATCCAAATTAAAACTGAAATCAAAGAAACTAACCAAGTCCAAGTGTCCGTTGTCGGTCTGTACAAAAGTTGTGTGATTCTGACTTCTATTTTATTTTCCTAATTTCTTATTTATTAAAAATCCAAAAAATTTAGATAAATGTGTAATTAATTTTCTTGTATTTTATCGTATTTTTTCTATAATTTTTATCTCCTTTAAAACCACCAAAGAAATTACAAAACTCCAAAAATGTGGTTTTCTATACACATGGAGAGCCACCAAAAATGCCACTTCCCAAAGGTGACCTTTTTTGCTCATGGGTCTTTCATGAAAGTTTAGGTCTCGTCGAGACGAACAACTTTCGTGAAGGAAATTTCTTGATCCGAGGTCATCTTCTATATCTATTTCCCCTCCAAAAATCTGAATTTTTTTGGTGCCACGTGGCAGCCCCTGGGCTTGCCACGTGGCACCCCACTTTGTCACTCACTCCAGGCCACCTCGGGTCCCGTGCCTAGCACATGACCCCCTGTCATCCACCTCCAGTCGTTTCCCCTCCTGCACATGTGCCTCCGCCATGCACGACCGACAACCCCCTTGCCTCCTCCTCCCTCGTAACCGTCGCCGCACCATCACTCCTTCCCCGCAGCCGTTACCCATCTCGCCGCCTATAAAGCTCTCCCCTCTCATGCCTTCCACGGCATCCGCCCTTTCTCGTGCAGCTGGTGACAACGGCTTTCTTAGGCGAGATCCGCGGAGTCGATCTCCGTGTAGTTTCACCTCCGGCAAACAATAGCTTCGTGGCTTTCTTCGCCGACCACTGAGGCAAGAATCTGAGCAGGTCTCCGCCTTCTCCAACTTCTGGCGTGACCCCACACCCCCCCTCGATAGCTCAACCACGCATCCTCTGCTCTGGTCGTGGACGCCACCCTTGACCGGCCGAAGTCTCGCCGCCTCCGCCTTCATCAATCGACGCGCATCCCGCGTCTCCGCCCCGCGTCGCGCCTCCGCGTCGCAGGCCGAGCGGTGCCTCCAGCGTCTCCCGCACCTTTGCCCTCGCGCTCCGCCCCACGCCTCGGCGCTCCTTCAGCCACCGCCTCCTGAGATCCTCTCCAGCACCTCTACTCCTCCGTCGTGTGTCGGCCAAGGAGCAGCCCACCGCCCGCTCGACGCCACCACCTCCGTCTTCGCGCGGAGGCGTCGCCTCGACCGTGTCCCGCGCCTCGGCTGCACAGCGCTGCCCTCCGCGCCCCGCTCCAACCGCCGTTGGATCGGGCCTAGGCCCTTGATCCAACAGCTCAGAAGCCACCCACGCCCCCTGCCTGAGCCTTGGCGTCCGAACCGCAGCCTCGTCGACGCAACGTAGGCTCGGGCATCCAAGCCTGAGCCCCGCACCCGAGCCGCCGCTTCGCCTCCCGAGCCTGAGCCTCGGCCGCCCGAGCCTCAGCCCTGGCCGCCGAACCTCCTGAGGCACGTGTATAGCACGTGCACATTAGGAAAATTACATTGAAGCCCCTGCAAGATCCTGAAATTACAGAAAATATCCCCCGCCTGGGTAAATTATAGAAAAGCCCCTCCAACTTTCAGAAATTACAGATAAGTCCTCCCAGGGACCTCTTTGCAAAGAAAACTTTATTTTATTTACACTTTAGTCCCTAAAACTTCATTTTAGCATATCTTTCTCATACGGACTCCGATTTTAGCGTATAATATGTCATTTTGAAGCTATTTTCATGCTCTATAATTTAGCATAGCTTGTGATCAGATCTAAAGGTGTTTACTGGTTATTATCATTTGTGAACCTTCGATGACATATGCAGGCTAAGTTTGACATATTGTGTCCTTATAAGATATTCATGATTTATTTTGCAGGGCTTTGATTTATGCAATGATGAAATTGATCTCAGATATGGGGACTTAATTTTTGCAGGGGTTAAATGAAGGAGACTGAGTAGATGTATTGACTTGTGGACTGCAACTTTTCTTGAGATTAAAATTAGAAATATTTAAAGATAAAGTCATTGCGGGATTAATCTGAGATCTATTCACTCTATACGTGCATCAGGGATTAATTTGATATATCTTGCTGAATTCGATATTTTTTGATCTGTGATTTCGTTTCGAGGATATTGATTATTTTTATTTGGATTAAACTTCACTAAAAATTACAGATCCTGAGCATAATTCTCTCTGTTTAATTTTTTTGCATCACATTCGCATCATTGCATTGTATATTTTTGCAACACAAAAATTAATCGAGCATTAATTAATTATTTAATTTGATTTTAAACCGTGCAACTAAGAATCACCGTTCCCTGTGTTTGACCTTGGTAAACTTGCCAAGTTAAAATTATTCCACAACATTCAAAGATCGTGGTTTTTGCTGAACCAAATTTGCCTCATATACTACGACAATTATCGATAATTAAAGAGGCAAATTTCACGTTCATCAAATGGCGCCGTTGCCGGGGAACGACAAATTTTTAGGGTTTTAAATCATTTTTTGTAATTGATTTTTTGTAAAAATTAATTTTTGTGTCATTTTATACATTTTATTCTACATCTCTCTCTTACTTCATATACTAACCGCAATTTCTCTCTTTGCGGAAACTACTCGGAGCATATTTTGGATTCAATTCAAGGATCTGCAAGGAAAGAGATTAAAATTTTAATTTTGTGAGAGAGAGTTAGTATAGATTTAATTTTCTGCATTATTCTCAGGGTCCCTCTCTTTGAACCTTGTAATAATTAAGACTGAACTCTCTGTGGCTTGACGTAGAACTTAGGAGCACATACGCTAGATTAGAATTATTTGATTGTGCTCGTAATTTTTAGGCCACACATTCACTAACTATACACACTATAGATCGTTCAACATTAGCCAAAAATTTAAATCAATTCTTCTCGCTAATAGAACTATCTGTTTTGGGCGTTTTTCCTCTATGCATATCATTTAGTGTAATTTAAATTCCTTGTCTTGCATCCCGTGTGAAGAACGCGAGGATTCACTGTAAGTCATTCTCTTAAGCATGCATCATTGATTTGCGTTTGCATCGGCTTTTCCGATCCTCCTTTCTCAAAGTTTTACAACTTAGGATTCAAAGGAATTGGGACTGTTCGTTAGGCGTGAATTTTTATGCTCATGTAAACTTCAGTGACAACCTCAATCTAAAATCGGGACTGCTAATCAAGGCGACTGTAAATAAAATTGACATAAAGTTAATCTGCGTTTGGTGGAAAGGAACCCACTCATTGTCTGTAAGGACTAGAACACACACTTAGGATAGATCCAAAATTGAGAAATTTCACAAAGACTACTGTTTTTAAAAAACAATTAGCTACTTTTCAGTGAGGGTCTCGGGTAGCCGTTTTACGGTCCGACTTCCCTTAGCAGAGTGGGTGGTTTAGAGGATACCGCGGAAGGCTCTGTCCTCAAGTAACACGGGTAGCCATTTAAACGGTCCGTACTTACACCTATACTGGCTGAGAGTAGGTGCAACTAGTTGTACGAACTCGGGACATTCTTTTGAAATATCTCGATACCTAACAGCTCCGCTTAATCTTCAAGATTGTTTTGTCATTAAATTAAAATTGAAAAGATAAGCGGCCGAACCCTAACGTGCCTTCACCAGTGTTGAGTGGGTGAATCAACGTGTTTGTTTTGTGTTTGATTTGTGTACGTTAAAGACCTTGCAATCGCAAGCAAATCGTGGTTCGTTAATCATTCCATCATTCTTGACAAGATGTCGGCATAGTGGTCTTCTTTTCTGATCTCCACGACCATGTCCCGATATCCTTCTTCTCACACTCCTCAGGGAAACCTGATCTTAAAGTCAAGATCCCCTCAGCCATCATTCTCTGTCCACACATACATCCCACCCTATGACCACACTTCTTCTTGGAATAGCCCTCTCTCTCATTCAAACAATCTTGTGGACATGAGAGAGAGATCAGAATCGAGGATAAACAATAGAGTGACCGATATTGACAATAAAACACGATTTCCGATCACTAGGATCTCACAACCTCTTGAACTATCCCCTACTCAAGATGACTATCTTGAGTACAATCAATTTTCCTTTGACAACCAACGAGAAAATCAAAGTCAAGGACATTCAACTCATGACCAGACCATAATGTATATGAACAATCAATACTCTCCTCGAAGTTACATGCCAGAATCATGACTAATGGAGAATGATTATTCAATCACTAGTCATGAGATGTTTGAGGATGAGATTGCTCGGATTAATCATAGAGCAGGCACTTTAACAGAGAGAATATATGATCTCATCCAGTCTATGCAAAATTCAGAAGAAGTGAGGCCACCACCATGCGAACCACTGCATCAACACAATCAAGCACAACCACTGCTGACCTCTGACCCCCTCACTGACCATATTACAGAAAATACCAAAAAAATTGAAAATTTTAAAAATTCAAAAAAAATGGACAATTCTGAAATGGAAGCATTTTGTAAGAGTCTGATCTTAGAGCTTCCATTGATCAAAGCCATGGAATAGGTGCCCGATCTTAAGAGATTTGTGAAGAGTCGACTGAACCCCAAAAAGACGGGCAAGAAACGATCCAGGACTGAATATCATGTCATATCTTTGGCTAGTTCTTTGGTGATAAATCATAAAATCAAAAGCCGCAAGGTCAAGCGGCTGACTCGGATCACATGTGAAATTGAGGATTCTACATTCACTCAAGTTCGGTTAGACGACGACTCTACATTAAACATCCTCCCGAAGCCCGTCTTTAATCAACTTAAATTCGGACAACTCAAAAAGACTAGGGTGATCGTTCAATTACCCGATCGATCCACCAAAAGACCTTGGGGGATCGTTTCTGTCGTCATAAATTTCCGAGGTAAAGCACACAAAGTGGACTTTATTGTCCTTGACATTGAGCACCCCGGAAGGATGTCCGAGTCTCCTATTATTTTAGGAAAGCCGTTCTTAGCCTCCGCTAAGGCGATTGTCGATTGGGAGACTCAAGAAATCAAGTTCCCGAACTCGGACCACAATGAACAATTCCCCAATGACACGTCCTGTTCTGAGGAAAACCAACTTGAAACCAACAGTTATGATCAGGAGATAACTATTTCACATTATCAGACATCTCCACAGGACACACTGATACAACCCCTAGGAGAGTCACCTACAAGACTAACTGTTGGACAAACTTCGGATTCTCACCACCCTATCACTGCTCCTAGGAAAAATCATGATTTTGGAGCTTATGAGAAATTGGACCATATTATTGAAGATCAACACGATTATTTGAGTGGTCCAATCTTTGAGTCGGCAGTAATTCATGAGATATTTGAACCATATAAGGAACCGACTCCGGAAACATCCGATGTCACCAAAATTCATGATCATTCGGAAGTGACATCAACACCCCCAGCCATAAACCACAAGATCCGCAGGAACAATCTCCCTCGACCGAAGCAGTGCATGACCATTCAAGAACTGGTCTACTTTTATGGAGATTCATCTGATGAGAAACTCACAAATGCCACACCGGTTACTCAAGATAGGGAGATGAAGACTGTCCAACTTCCTCCCAATACTTTCCAAGGAAACAAACCGATCAAGAAAGTCACCTTTGACCTTAGATATCAGGTGATTTCTGAAGAGTCCTCGTCCGGTCCCGATGAGGTTCATCAGATAAGTGTAATAGGTACAACTCTGATCCATGGGCACTTACCTCTGATCGACAAAAGTTGGAGATCCTCTGCAGACGACTACTATTCTCCTAAGGACGACTCTGACGATGGCTGGTCTTCGTCATCGACCCCCTCTTCATTACACTCCACATCTCCATACTATCTCCCTCCACACTCCCGCAAGAAGGTCCGTCGCAAACCTCCTTGATCTTGTACATCCGCAAATCTACCCGGTTCCCCTTCTGTAATTATCCGATTATACTTAGGCTAACCTGAGCTTAAGTATAGGGGGACCAGTACCATTGTTGATACATCACTTCACCTCATTATGTTTTTGGCCCATCTATACTTCGTACGAGCTATGTCTACATTTCACTTTGTGCCATGAGGACATAACACAAGCTAAGTATAGGGGGGTATGTTTGTATATATTTTATCTACTTTATCCATAGCTCGTACTTTAATCGTTTTATCTAACATCGGGGATGGGTACAAGTAGTGTGTATTACCTGTTTTTCAAAAAAAAAACAAAAAAAACACCCCAAAAAACTTTTTGCATTAAAAAAATCATCACTCATGGTCTTGCATTTCATCAAGCATTTCATGCATTCCTTGGTCAATATATTCCTGACCCAATCACTTTCACTCAAGGCTTGAGGATTTCTGAGGACACTTGATTTCTGAGATCATGAGAGTCTGAGTCAGCCTGCCTTAGTCATTAGGGTTTTTGAACTTAATAATCCACATTTCCCTAGTTTGAAAGATTTGAGCGCTATATTGCACTCTTCATCTCTACCTTCAAAGAATATGATCAGCACAAATCACTTCCACAACTGCATGATTGATGAGATGAGTTGAGATATCACTTGAGGAACTAGGACTGGAGATTTGACTCATTTGAGTTTAGACCTGATCTGATGATATTCGAGGATGGGATAAAGTTAATAAAGGCTGCAGAAAACCTGAGTGTCAGCAAAACCCTAGCCAGTATGTGAACAAGATTCATATGCTATCTTTTTGATATTGACCTAAGTGCCAGGGTGTGATGAAACTTAATGAAATTTGTTGATCAATGTGCGCCAACTTTTGGTAAAAGGAGTGGAGCTAGCCAACAACAGAAAAGCAATGAAATGTCAAAGAAAAGCTCTATTATCCAAGTCAAATTCTAAATGAGCTTCCACCAATGGCAAGCGCTCCCAAACATTTTCAAAGTGTCCACTTGGACCAAGCGCTAATTAGGACCAAGGAGTCAGGTTGACACCAAAAAAGGGCTCTGCATCGTAAATGCTACAAGTCTGGGTGTCGAAGGTATCTTAGATACTCAAAAGAGACACACCCCGGTGTACTCCCAGAAAAACAAGTGCAGACGACTCCAAATTCTCTTGACGGACACATTGATCAACAAAACAAAAATATAGTTGTGTTGTGTAAAAAGGCACGCGAGAGACCCCTTGTTCCAATGCGAGGGAGAGAAAATTAGACACAATCCTATGCCCTCCATCATCTGGCCGTCCATATACACCTTCAAGTCTGACAAACTAATGAGACGGTTGACTGAAGCAAGAATAGACTTATTCCCTAGTATTGAGGATTACGTCTAGAGGAGAGTCTCTTGGATTAGAACTTTGGGTGATGTCTAGACTTGACTCTCATGAATGCAATACACTAAAATCATATCCTTATACTATATGTACAAACAAAGAGTCTGAAAATTAGAGAAGTTGGGTTCCTTTTGATTTAAGCTTGGTTGAGCCCAGAATTTTAGGATCACTCAAATTAAGGGTCTTCTATGAATTGAGCCTTGAAAATTCACATGCACAGTCAGGAATGTAATCAACTAAGTCATTCATTCATGCTCGAGGACGAGCATGGTCTAAGTATAGGGGTATGATGAATCTCGTATTCATCATGCTAAAATCAATCATTTAGGCTCGGTTTCCCTTCATCCATTTGTAATTAATCATTAATAGAGCATTATTAGCCATCATGTTTGTGTGAATAATATTTGCATTTCATCATGCATAAATTGCATTAAAAATCCCATGTGTAAATTAGCCCAAAAAGCCGCTAACTTCTCACATTTTTAATTAATTCATCCTAACTCCGATTGACCCCAAGCCACCTCCATTGTGTAGATATTACTAACTTTATTAAATAAAAAATACAAAAAAATTACTAACCTAAATAAGTGTCAAATAATCCCAAAGTCAAATTTCATATCTGACGGACTAAAATGAGCATATCTCCCACATATAGTATCCGATTTTAGTCTACTCACTTTTAAAGTACTCCATTTTCAAATACCTTCAAAACAAGACCAATTTCGTAAAATTTGGAGCTCATTTGTGAAAGTTGGGTTTTGGGCCTCTTTTGCGCATTTTGACCTGAGTTTTTATGTGCATAATTACCCCTTTTAATTTTATTTCTTTTTCATTTGTGTTCTTTGATGAAAATTTTATTAAGCGATGCAAAAATCCAAATCCAGATTAAAACTGAAATCAAAGAAACTGTCCAAGTCCAAGTGTCCGTTGTCGGTCTGTACAAAAGTTGTGTGATTCTGACTTCTATTTTATTTTCCTAATTTCTTATTTATTAAAAATCCAAAAAATTAGATTAATATGTAATTAATTTTCTTGTATTTTATCGTATTTTTTCTATAATTTTTATCTCCTTTAAAACCACCAAAGAAATTACAAAACTCCAAAAATGTGGTTTTCTATACACATGGAGAGCCACCAAAAATGCCACTTCCCAAAGGTGACCTTTTTTGCTCATGGTCTTTCATGAAAGTTTAGGTCTCATCGAGACGAACAACTTTCATGAAGGAAATTTCTCGATCCGAGGTCATCTTCTATCTCTTTTTGTCCTCCAAAAATCTGAAAATTTTTTTGGTGCCACATGACAGCCCCTGGGCTTGCCACGTGGCACCCCACTTTGTCACTCACTCCAGGCCACCCCGGGTCACGTGCCTAGCACGTGACCCCCTGTCATCCACCTCCAGCCGTTTCCTCTCCTGCCCATTCACCTCCGCTATGCACGGCCGACAACCCCCTTGCCTCCTCCTCCCTCGTAACCGCTGTCACACCATCACTCCTTCCCTGCAGCTGTTACCCATCTCGCCGCCTATAAAGCTCTCCCCTCTCCTGCCTTCCACGGCATCCGCCCTTCCTCGTGAATCTGGTGACAGCGACTTCCTTAGGCGAGATCCGCGGAGTCGATCTCTGTGTAGTTTCCCCTCCGACAAACAACAGCTTCATGGCTTTCTTCGCCGACCACTGAGGCAAGAATCTGAGCAGGTCTCCGCCTTCTCCAACTTCTGGCGTGACCCCACACCCCCGCTCGCCAGCTCAACCACGCTTCCTCTGCTCCGATCGCGGACGCCACCCTCGACCGGCCGAAGCCTCGCCGCCTCCGCCTTCATCAACCGCCGCGCAGCCCGCGTCTCCGCCCCGCGTCGCGCCTCCGCGTCGCAGGCCGAGCGGCGCCTCCAGCGTCTCCCGCACCTCTGCCCTCGCGCTCCACCCCGCGCCTCGACGCTCCTTCAGCCACCGCCTCCTGAGATCCTCTCCAGCACCTCTACTCTTCCGTCGTGTGTCAGTCGAGGAGCAGCCCACCGCCCGCTCGACGCCACCACCTCCGTCTTCGCGCGGAGGCGCCGCCTCGACCGCGCCCCGCGCCTCGGCTGCACAGCACTGCCCTCCGCGCCCCGCTCCAGTCGCCATTGGATCAGGCCTAAGCCCTTGATCCAACGGCTCAGAAGCCACCCATGCCCCCTGCCTGAGCCTTGGCGTCCGAACCGCAGCCTCGTCGACGCCACGTAGGCTCGGGCATCCAAGCCTGAGCCCCGCACCCAAGCCGCCGCTTCGCCTCCCGAGCCTGAGCCTCGGCCGCCTGAGCCTCAGCCCTGATCGCCGAACCTCCTGAGGCACGTGTATAGCACGTGCACATTGGGAAAATTGTATTGAAGCCCCTGCAAGATCCTGAAATTACATAAATATCCCTGTTTGGGTAAATTGCAGAAAAGCCCCTCCGACTTTCAGAAATTACAAATAAGTCCTCCCAGGGACCTCTTTGCAAAGAAAACTTTATTTTTTTACACTTTAGTCCCTGAAACTTCATTTCAGCATATCTTTCTCATACAGACTCCGATTTTAGCGTATAACATGTCATTTTAAAGCTATTTTCATGCTCTACAATTTAGTATAGCTTGTGATTAGATCTGAAGGTGTTTACTGGTTATTATCATTTGTGAACCTTCGATGACATATGCAGGCTAAGTTTGACATATTGTGTCCTTTTAAGATATTCACAATTTATTTTGTAGGGCTTTGATTTATGCAATGATGAAATTGATCTCAGATATCAGGACTTAATTTTTGCAGGGGTTAAATGAAGGAGACTGAGTAGATGTATTGACTTATGGATTGCAACTTTTTTTGAGATTAAAATTAGAAATATTTAAAGATAAAGTCATTGCAGGATTAATCTGAGATCTATTCACTCTAAACGTGCATCATGGATTAATTTGATACATCTTGTTGAATTCGATATTATTTGATCTGTGATTTCATTTCGAGGATATTGATTATTTTTATTTGGATTAAACATCACTAAAAATTGCAGATCCTGGGCATAATTCTCTCTGTTTAATTTTTTTGGATCACATTCGCATCATTGCATTGTGTATTTTTGCAACACAAAAATTAATCGAGCATTAATTAATTATTTAATTTGATTTAAAACCGCGCAACTAAGAATCACCGTTCTCTGTGTTTGACCTTGGTAAACTTGCCAAGTTAAAATTATTCCACAACATTCAAAGATTGTGATTTTTGCTGAACCAAATTTGCCTCCTATACTACGATAATTATCGGTAATTGAAGAGGCAAATTTCACGTTCATCATGCACCCAGAAAATAGCAAATCTCATAGATGAGTTTTTTTATCACCAAATGAATGTGGGAAATAGAAGCTGAAAATAACGAACTTTGTCGGGAGCTTGAAAATGCCATGAAACAAATACAAGAAAAGGACAACGAACTTAGATGCCTCTACTCAGAGCTAGATGATGCAGGGGGATGTAAAGCCTTGAACTTGGTTCCTCTTGGATCTTATATCATAAGATCCGGCTTGTCAAGAGGAAACCAACGGAATTTGTTTCGTATGAATCGGACTTCGTTTGGAATTGTTATGATTTTCCGAAGAAAGAGAAGTAAAGAGGTTTAAGATGTCATTAACCCATAATGGCCGTCATTAAGACTAATTGAACATGATTAATGAAATTAATGATGAATTGAAGACTACTAATGACCATTAGTGAATACTAATTAATAGTTAGCGAAAGATAAGCATAAGCCGTGAAAGTTAAATTGTGATTAGTGAAAGTTAATTACGATTAGCGTTAATCAAGCGTCATTAGCGAATCTAGAATCCTCTAGAATGTTCTAACTTAAGCTCTAAGTTTCGGATAAGTTTTGGCCAAAACCATGGGCCAAAATCATGGATCGCTAACCGCAGTTATGGGCTAAATCATGATTTATTAACCATGGTTAGCGGTTTTTTGGAGCCTATAAATACTCCCCTACTCATTCATTCTCTACGATTTCCACTACCATCACCACCCCAAGGGCTAGGGTTGAGAGGTCGGGAGGAGGAGTGAGAGGTGGGGAAAGAGCGCTATCGAAGTGCTGCCAGGAGAACGAGGAGGAGAAAGGTATGATCCTCTCTTAGTTTGTTTCGTAAGCTAGGATTTCAATTTATTCTCTTTTCTTCTAAGCTTTATTCTTGATTCATCTTTCTTTTCGATTCATTTTATGTTGTGGTTCGAGGAGAAATCTGTGTCACACCCTACTTAGGTGCGGGCGGCTATGCACGTCAGTGTACCCTGTTATTTGTCACACATTCACTCACCTAAGACACGTGATGTCTATCAATTCTCCATCGCTTATGTTTCTATTCTTTCAATTCTATTTTTATTGTTATTTTGATGGAGAAAGCCGTGTAATACCCTAATTAGGTGCGAGCGGCTATGCACGCCAGTGAACACCGTGATTCGTCACACATTCACTCACCTAAGACGCATGGTATCTATCGATTCTTCATCTCTTGTTGTTTGAGTATATTCTTTCATTTTCGTTTTTGTTTTCCTCTCGATGATTTTATAGAGGAAACTCTTTCCATTTTTCTTTTGAAATATATCCCGATATAAGGGGAAACTCTGCCAAAATTTTTCTAAAAATATGTCCCGATACAGGGGGAAACTCTACTGGAATTTTCCTAGAAATATCATCATATACAAGGGGAAGTTTTGCCGAAGTTTTAAGAGAAAATATATTCTTCGTGTTCTTTACGTTCTTCACGTATTATTCACGTTCTTCGTGTTCTTCATTCATTCTCCGTGTTCTTGGCACGTTCTAAGTGTTTTTAATACAAAAATGAAATTCGATCATTTCAGGAGCTATAAATCTTTCTTTTTGAAAAAGAATCACGATAAAGCATTGTATACATGCGAGAACTCGATTAGGTAACGAAATCCTTCCTTTTGCTGTTGGGTTTTCATATAAGATTGTTGAAATTTTTGATTTATGTTCTTTGCTATGAAGAACTCTAATTTTAGCTATTTTTGAGAAAGTATGAAAAGTTGCTTTGTGATTTTCTCTAAAACAAGGTTTAAGCATCGAATTGATGCAATGGTTTGGAAAGTTAGGGTTTGGGAGTTAAAATAAGCATAAATACAAGTATATATGCATATGAATAATATATATGTGAGTTTAGACTAAGTATTGATGATTATGCAAATCGAAAACTTAACGAAATAATTACATCATGGAAATTGATGTGGTTTGAGTTGGATCCTGAAAAGGATCGTGTGTCACGTTAAGGATGACTGAGAGTAGAACTACATGTAGGGCATGCAACCTGTAGGTTTGTCAAAAGGAACATGTATTGGCATTTTCCTACCTAGGTGGTAAATGGTTGCCCTGTTATAATAAGTGCACACAAATTGAATGATTTGCAACGCGTGGTACTAGGAGACAATATCTTCGGGTTGAACGACGGAAGATGTGGTCGTGCCATGCGGAGGCATGGGTGGTTCAATAGCGGTTGGGACACGATAATATGTATTTAGAGCCGTTAGGTTATATGATTAAATGTTAGCCTGAGGTTTAAGCAACCGAGTCCTTAAGGATGGTGTGCTCCTTTGTTTTCCAGACCGAAGGTTTGAGACCCCGATTAATAAAAGAAAAGGAAATTATCATGGTAGTATTGGAGGATTGGTTGAGGCGACGTGCGGCAACATAAGTTCATCAGATCAACGTAATCTCTAATCCCGAAGTGTTCACAGCTTCAGAGTCCAAGAATGGTGGAATTGGATTAATCCCTGACGTGGAATAGAAAGGAATATGACTTAAATTAATGAGAAGGAATGATACTTTTTGTGATAGCAACTTTTTGAAAAAAATTACACAATTTGTTTACTTTTCTCTTCTTCATTACTTAGCATTCGCTAATTGTTATCCTATGATTTATGGAAAACCCAACATGTGTCGGCGAGCCATCGCAAGGACCTTAGTAAACATCCAGCCAACCACAGTAGCTTTCCTTTGTAAGGTAGTTAGTAATCTTTTTGTGTATTTTCCTTTCAAGCTGATGTACATGTAAATGGTTATAGCGGGACAATGTATCATCTGAACTTTATTTTGTGAATGGAAAAGTTTTGAAGTACTTTCTTCTGAATATACTTTATTTGCAGTCTGTTTCTAAATGATAGTTGTGATTGCTGAATAAATTATTGTTGAGTAACCAGATCCGGTTATGTGAGGATTCGACGATCTGAGAATTGGGGTCGTGACAGGGGACAAGATCTTCCTTGAAGGACATGGTTGAGTCACTTCATCTGCAAATGCGAAGTACATGAATTGAGATGGTGGAAGTCCACATGATTGATAATCACGTGATATAAGGACAGTTTTTGGATCATCTTCTTATTAGTTTCTGTAGTCGTGGTATGATGGATCTATACCGGGGGGCATCGTTGTCTTTAATTTTTTGAAAATATGAATTGGTTCCGTGTCATCACGATGTAATTTCTTTCGTACTCTAATGTATCGTAAAGATAGAAGATTCCATGTTTACGAAGTAGTGATATTGGTGGTGCGTGCGGAAAAATAAGGTTGTCGCTTTCTCAATCATACAAGTATTTTCTCGTTCAACATTGCTGAGAAATTATATAAGCGAGTATACAAATTCTTGCGATAACATATATCCATTATTGTAGAACATATGTTTTACAATTGTAAATAACTTACGGTGATAAAAAATAGTCATTACCTGATTCAATATACTCCTTAAAAATTATGGTTTTTGTTGTAAATAATTTATGGGATGTGTGTTGTAAATTCTCTAAAATAAAATTTATCTAAGAAAATCATAGTCATTACTTGATACAATATACTCCTACTAAAAAATATGATTATGAAATGTAAATATTTCATTGGATGTGTGTTGTAAATTCTCCACCACAAAATTTACAGAAAACCGTAACCATAGCCTTTTATGTATATAATCAATTTAAAAAATATTTTTTATTGTGAATAGTTTATGGAGTTTATACAATAAATTAACCGAAATGAAATTAGTTATATAAAATCAGAATCATTACTTTATACAATCTCTGCCTTTTAAACAACATGTGTTTGGGTTTGAATAAATAATGGCATGTGTAGTGTAAATTCTCAAATACAAAGTCATTATATAAAATTAAGTAAATTATTTTATACAATATATTCACATTAATCATAGCTCAATCATTACCACAATTATTACAATCAATCATCAATCAACTAACGTCACATCCATCTCCAACCCAACCCACCCACTAACCAAACACTAGGGTCCGTTTTATGGTGGGGTGGGGTGGGGTGAGATGGAGTAACCTGCACTTGAGTGAGATGGTAAGATGGATAACCATATTTGAATAGTGGGTGTTTGGTTGGTGGGTGAGTTGGGATAGAGTTAGGTGTGGCATGAGTTGATTTGATGATTGATTGTAGTTATTATTGTAGTGAATGAGAATAAATTGTATAAAGTAAATTACTTGAACTCACCCCAATGTTTGTTCAAAACTAAAGTTGTCCTTTTCTAGTATTTGTTTCATGGCATTTTCAAGCTTCAAGTGAAGTATGTTATTTTTCGCTTCTGTTTCCACAAGCATTGGGCGATAAAGAAAAACTCCTCTGCAAGATTTTCCATTGTTCTGGATGTACGCAATACGACTGTCGATGATCGCACCAATTCAGTGAGCAAGCATAGAAGAGTCATTTTACTGAATCATGATTTCCATTTTCGTTGTTCAAAACCAAAAGGTATCCCCAACAACATCTTGCAGTTGGGCCCATTCTTTTCATCCTATAATTTGAAAAGCAAAATTATTACATGCAAGCATTTAAGCCATGGGTTTGGAAAGTGTAAGTTGATGCGCTAGTGAGAAATGTACAAGTTCTACTTCTAAACATTTCATGTATAACATGGAGAAGGACATTATGGTATGCTCAGAGAACATAATCAGAAATTGAGGGCTAGGACTATGATTGTCCCCTTTGTCTATATTCCACATCACATGAGCAATTCTATCTCGCATGACCTCTCCCCATTGAATGCCATTACGAAGGATGCCAACTACACAATGTTGGTCTTTATCGACCTCCTCAGGCAAGATGACTTCTCTGTCGTCTTCGAATATTAAATCTCCCTTGTTAATCCATATGAAGTTGTGAATGATGCATGCGACTCTAAAGGCATCCATTTGAATGTCAAAAGGGCATGCTGGCATTATGTGCAAGCATTGGAATCTACAACATTGCACAGACTAGTGTGGCGATGGTTGAATAAGTCCTTATGATTTCTGTACTGACATCCACGTGCCCTCTACGAAGGAAGATGGTATAACACACCTCTATAAGAAGCGATTATTGTATTTGTATTCACGTAATCACAATCTACTAAGTATTTGCAACCCTCGGGGACAACAAAAAAGCCTCTCTTGATCGAATCACGTAGAATAGTCATATCCACACAAGATCCCTCCCAACAACAACATATGTGAAGCAATGATTGAAGTCAACAACAACAATAACATTCTATGTCGGATATAGTTTATTGCATTGGCAGGCTCCTTCTACTTCCGAATCAACAAGAACTAAAATGTATGTCCCATCAATTGACCCTATCACCCCATATCACAACGATGAAAAACGATGGAAAATGAAATCACTCCTAAGTTTGTATAAACACAACATAATTAGTACTAGAAAGTACTTTGAAGTATGGGTACTAGTGAGTATTCGAGGTGATTTTGTTAGGAGTCACATGTAGAGCCAATCATAATACTCCTCCAAAGTCAATATTTTCGGGAGAACATTTTTAATGTGACGTGATACAATCTCTGTGCTATGCTAGAAGGACTCCTAGATGAATATATTCGAATGACCATTGGTGAACGTGTATAGAAAGATACAAACATGTTCGTCCACATCCATATGCCTTGTCGGTGTTAATCCATGTTCCCCCAAGACTCTAACAAACCTCCTCAATATGGGTGAACACATTCAAAAAATTTGAAAAGCTCGATCATCATGCCTGGCCAGCATCTCCTTAACCTATTCGCGCCCGCTAAGAGGCTGGGTATGTAAAGGCTGGAGATCTGTTTGCCTCCTGACTCCTACGCATCTATCTCCATTGCACCCACTACTCCCACATATGCTATGAAGACCTGATCTCTAATACCATCAAATGGATTGTAACTACACATCTCGATCTCTATCAAAGGACTATAGCCAAGTTAGATATCCTTACACACAATTATGAAACAAGTACTTTTTATAATGGGTCAATAGAAAAATATATGAGAAAGTTATAAGATGTTGTCCCCTGTAGGCTATGTATTCCTTGCACAAGATGTCTAATTTAACATCATAATAGTTCATGCAGGTTCAATCAGGCCAAATGCTACATTCCAATCATGTAAGGGATATGTCAATATGTGCCCGCATCCAACAAGGAAATCGGGTTAAGTAAAATGGCATGTGTTATCGTAGGAAGCAATTCATCAACTTATGCATTTATCCTACACGGAAAATTCGTTAAGTATGATTTCCTGCAATATGTGCATGAAATGAAGCCAATTAGGCCACACCTCACAAGCTATTTTTGTCCTTGTATGAGATCATAGGTTAGACATAGGATGCTTCTTAAATGCTTAGCCACAACCTGCAAGGAAACCATGGTTTGAATACAAATATAGTTTGAAATAAGATATACCAAACAACATCATGGATTGTTCTTACGTAATTAAATCAAACCAAGTGTAAGTTATGAGTTATACGAGAGTCTACGTGAAGTGGCGAAATAAAATTTTGGAATGCAAATCATTAAGGTCGAGTGGTTCTTTTGCTCCATTCGTTCAGCTTGACTGGATCGCCTCTTCCATGGTAGTAAAACTTTCTACAATTCATTGTTGATAACTTCTCAAGAATCCTCTCAAAATGGCCGATGTCCAGGTTTGACCACATGACACTTATTTACTTGCACGTTGCATTTGCCAATACATTAAGATCACATCACATCTCGACCTTTTTGGTAGGCAACGAACTCGGAAAGTTCTCTAGCAATGCCTAGCTCGCTGCAATCCTCGACCCTCTACTCTTTGACTACTCGGTACTTGCATGCCTCCCACCTGTAATCCTCTTCCGAGAAGAGGGCGTAGATTCCACCTCATCACTGTCACGCATTTCCTCCATGGGTTCGGGCATACATTCATCTAGGAACTCACAAAATTTTAGCTTCCTTTGGCTAGCTGGTGGTCACGAGGTAGATGCCTCCATTGGTTGCTTGTCCCTACCTGGTCGATAGGATGTTGCATGCACTCCGGTAGTGATGTCCTTTTCCAGAAACCTCTGTATGTCTCCAAAGTGAAAGAAGGCTTGTTGTAGTATTTACGATAATTATCTGCAAGCTGTCACACACACCATTATTAGAATGAGAGTTATGAAAATGATAAGATATATCTTGGAAAACAAACATTACCTCAAACCAATCATCATTTGATGGAGGAATCAACTGTTATATATATTATTCCATCCCGGTCCTGACTTATTGCGGAGGTTAAGATATGTGTTGTAGTCCTTCAAAATTTTCCATCGATGTTGAAGAAGTAGCTTCGTATAGCGAACACTGCTTACTTCATTGAAACTCCTCACAATTGAGTGCCATCTAGGGAATGTGAAGGTGTTGCCAGCCCAGGATGACTCATGCTCTAACATTGCATTAACAAACAACCTGACTAATGATATGGTCCAGTGCGCAACGTGGTTGGCAGCCTGGCTTGTTGGACATCATATGGTACCTCTGGCTATCCCTCACTAAAAGGTCGCCAGTCAGACATCTCACTTGAAGTGGTCATGTAAAGATGCATCATAGATTTTACCGTGAGATAAAATGCACTTCTGATCTAACAAGTAATTATCGCTGGCATAAAAAAAAGACATCTCCACTATAGGATTCTTATCTTCCTGCTATTTTTTTGGGGGAAAGCATCATACCATTTTACAAGGTGAGAATAATATGCTCTCAAAAATAGCAACTTAAAGATAATTTGCATTTATGCTATTCTTACTCTAGACAAATAGAACAATGAAAAATGGATGGGTTAATCACAAAAAATATGACATACTTCTGGCTTGAACAATGAAAAAAACAAAAAATTTCCTCTTTGCAAGTCTTAGATGACAACAGTTGAACTTTTTAATGTGTTTTCGTTGGAATAAACATGATCTTGAAATAGCAATCACAAGGGAAATATAACAACATGCGTTAGTTGCATGATAAAGCAATGTTACCATACTCTTATAAATGTAGTGATATATAAAATAGTTTCCTTGCTTCTATGCTTAAAGATTTGTAGACACCATTCCCAAAGGATTTTGAAATTTTTGACTTGAGTTGTATTCTATTTGTAGTCTTAAAGGAATTAGGACTATGGGGATGTAATTGGGCTATATAAAGAGGAGGTTGGAGGCATTGCACTAACATCACTACAAGAACAATGTAACCCCTAGAGAGAAAGAGGGAGAGGGAGAGAAGAGAGGAAGAGGGCGAGGGAACAGAGAGAGTTGTACTCGTTCTTCTTTTAGTGGTCTTTCTTCTCTGATGGTCGCGAGAGGTGACCGACCACCGTTATATCTTGTTGTTCTTTCCTTCATGTGCTTCTGAGTCGGTGAATGATTGTGCATCTACATCTGCTTCCGTATCCGGAGGTCCGGTATCCGAGAGGAGACGATACCGATGGGTCGTGTTCCCGTCAACTAGTATCAGACCAGAGTTGGTGTCGCTTCCGCTCCCAACAAGTGGCATCAGAGTAAGGTTCATTGTTGTTGGAGGGATACAACAAGTGGTATTAGAGACAGGTTCGAGCAAAGGATATGTGACGTATCAGAGCCAGATTCGAGCGAAGGATATGTGACGTATTAGAGCGAGGTTAGAGCAAAGGATACTGACATACCAGAGCTAGGTTCGACGATAGCAAAGGATACGACACGGCTATCAGAGCCAGGTTCGATAACAACGAAGGATACGACGTGGCGTATAAAAGTCGGGTTCAACATTGTAGAAGGGACGCGATGCGACGGATCATAGCGAAGGTCGACGTCGACAAGACGACGCAATGCAACAGATGTGCAATCTTTAGAAGTCATGATATGGTGGTCTCTTGAAATTGTCCAGAGGCGTCGAAGAATTCTGCTAGACGTCTGGAAGGAGATCGTGCAAGGGCACGTTGAGGGCACCTAGTGATAGGAGCATCACCCAGAGGTGGTGAGTTCCTGTAACGAGACTTGTAGATGACGAGGATGCCGAACAAGGTGTATAAGCTCGAGGAGATGGTTGTGACAGGTGATGGAGCTCTAATTATTCCCAAGACGAGCAATACGATGAGAGATCGACAGGTTATCGGCATCTCTGATGCAGAAGCGTGAAAAAAGGAGAAGCGAGCACGATTCACTTTACCAGAGGATGTTGACATAATCTCTAGTCACAAGAGATTTGTGGTGCCGCATCATGAGGCACAGTGTTGAGTTGTGCGAGTACCCAAGAGGGGTCACGTCGAGGGTGCCCATTGACAGGTGTGTCACCTAGAGTTGGTGAGATCCTGCTAACGAGACTCGCGAATGACGAGAATGGCACAGTGTAGACCCAAGACGATGAAGAGATCGTGATGAAATTAAACTCAAGGGGGAGATTGTTAGGATTAGAGTCATATTAGGATTGGGAATCCTAACGGGATTTGACTCCTAATCCTAATAGTAGTTGAGTTGTATTCTACTTATAGTCCTATTGAAAATATGACTATGTGTTGGTATTTGGGCTATATAAAGAGGGGGGAGGAGGCATTGCCTCGCCACCAACATCACAATAACAACCATGTAGCCCCTAGAGAAAGGGGGGAGAGAGAGAGAAGAGAGGAAGAGAGCGAGGGAACATAGAGAGTTGTAATCGTTCTTCTTTTAGTGATCTTTCTTCTCCGGTGGTCGCGAGAGGTGATCGACCACCGTTATATCTGGTTGTTCTTTCTTTCATGTGCTTCTGAGTTGGTGAATGATTACGCGTCTACATATGATTTCGTATCCGGGGGTCCGGTATCCGAGAGGAGACGATACCGATGGGTCGTGTTTCTATCAACTGATATCAGAGCATAGTTAGTATCGCTTCTGTGCCCAACAAGTATTGATATATCAGTCCCTAGACTGTATCTAATTCACTCAGTTTCAAACAATAATTACAAATAGATGACAAAGCAACGCTGTTTCCATGTAATTTCCATTCCACTTTCTGCTATTGTTATGGTTTGTTAATTAGTGGACAATGCTGATTCTTCTATGAGCAATTGAATATCTTATAAATAGTATAGGTTTATGCATTCTTAGTATCTACACTACTCATATAGTTTCTTTTGATCAACATTTGAATGTTATAACCTTCTTTTTGTATCCCTTTGGATTCTTTAAGATAGTCTAGCAAATTATGTTGGTTGTTTATAGCTTGTTCTTATATAACCATGCATGACTAATTCTAAATTTTGCCCACACAAAACTAGCAAGTTTATGCATATGATTAGGTCGTTGATCAGGAAAGTTGCCGGGTTTGCTACCTATGAAGAAGAATCATCGAGATTCTGAATGTTGACAAAGACAAACGTGCCCTTGAGTTAGCAAAGAGAAAGATGGGAACCCACAAGAGGGCAAAGAAGAAGAAGAAGAGAGAGAAGAGAGAGAGAGAGAGAGAGAGAGCAAATGGCTACATTCTTCCCAGAATGATGAGATTTTTCCTTGCAAATGGTGCATTTTTTAATGCGTATGAATTTCCCGCATTGTGAATATATCCCTGAAGTGTCAAGGGTGAAGGAAAATGAAAGGTCAATGACGATGAAAATGAAATGACATTTAAATATCATTTATCATGTCTTGAACACAAATTAGTCCATCTAGCAACACTTATATGTCTATTGAATATCAGAAGTTTCTTACCGAGTTAAATATTTTTTTATCAGGTAGATTATATTATTCGTCTATTACTTAAACTTCAAAAATCTCCTTGAAATGTGGTTTATTTATAAATGGATTTTACTTGAGTACTTCACAAATGTTGTTGGAATTATAACCCCAGGAAATTGTTCCTCAAAGGGATGCAATTAAGATATGGGAATCATATACAATGTTTTATATCCTTAGGTTTCTTTCTGATGGAATTTGTAAATGATTTTTGATTATAGACCATTACTTGTCACCCAAAATGAATAATATGAGCCCTAACCGTGCAAACTATGCTACATTTTATTGGATCTCTGATTAGTAATAGCAAGTGATGATTAAACAAGCATGCATTGTAATTAGAAAACTATACATACCCCACAATTTCAATGATACTAAGTTAGCTAGAAATTTGCATCATTTATAGTTTTATCTTATACTCGACGAGCATTGTGTGCCTCCTATCCATCTTAGTTGCGTCTCAGACTCTCTGTGGAGGTTTTATTGACATGTTCTCTTTTCATATCTCCCTTTGCAAAGTATGCATACTCTACATAGGTTGTTTGCCATCATTACAAGGCAATTAGTCGTCTATTCGTCTAGTTAGTGATCATGGACTTGTGGGTGTTCGATATGGTAATGGTGGTAGATATTTAAGAGACGTGAACTCTACAATACATACCTCACATAACCAAAGAGAACATGAGAAGATCCAACATAGAGGGCAAAAATCATGAACTCTACAGTAATACTTGACATAACCGACAGAGAAGATCCAACATAGAGGCATACCTTCCAAGAGCAACCTCAAGCTCCTCAAGATATCCCCGCAGATCCTTCTCCAATGGAGATCCCCTCGTAGACATGAGAGTGCAACGCAACGATCATCGTTGCATGCAATTTATAGATGAAGATGTCCTCATGTGCCCTTGATAATATCCTTTCTCCCCTCAATGGCAGAGGGGAACAAGAAAGAGTCATCGACTCACGCGAATATGCATGCCCCTTCATCCTCGTCATTTGTGGAGTTAGTGAAGATGGTGAATGCTTGTAACATGGGTAGGTGAGGACCATGCCTTCAGCAGCCTTTGCATCGAGTTGTCAAGATCGGGTGCGAGGCAGATGAAGGCCATAACTTGAAGGCCAATAGAGGTAGGTTCGTAAGACGATGGGAGGAAGAAGAAACCCTCTTTTTTCGCTTGAAATCGAGCCCTTTTTCGTTTGAAAATGGGGAGGGTGAGTCAAACTAGAGTGGTCCCATCAAGCTGTGCCAGGCATTTACGTCCCTCGACCGAAGAGCCCAAACCCAATGCAAAGAGCTCCCCAACCCGTCCAACCCACCATCCAAACACAGAATGACCCAACCCACCCCATTCCAATCCATCAACCAAACTGCCCCCCCCCCCCCCAATGAATAGGAACTGTTTGGATGGTAGAGAGGGTTGGAATGATAAATGTGATGTGATGTCACATTGATTATATATTAAATTAACTTTTCTTATGATTATAATATATTTTTGATATTAATTTTTTATTTAAAACATGGTTAAAAAATATATCAAAGAAATCATGGGGTCCCATATATCCATATAACTAATTCCAACTCAGGATTGCAAGGCCTGGGCTGGGGATATGCTAAGTTATCCCGAGATAATCTGGCAATCAAACGTGCTCATATTATTCAAATTAGGTTATCCATCTTATCATCCCTCTCAAGGATGGGTTAATCCATCCCACTCACCCCATCAACCAAACGGAAAAGGGTGGGGGGTGTGGTGGCAGGTGCGTAAGATTAGGAATGCATTGAAAAAAAAGAATGATTATTATGTTGGTCACCTTACGGTGGCACGAGGAGCAGGGTAGGAGGGGGCGGGTAGGGGCCATGGCCCCCCCTCCCCAATGGGTAAATTGTCTAAGAGCTCATATCATTTCTATTTCTAGCACCAATTCTTCTATTTTCGAAATTTTCGTAAAAGGGCCACAATACCTTTCTTCTATTTTTAAAACTTCCATAAAGTACCACCACCATTCCTTTCTTCATTTTCCAAAATTTCATAAAAGTCCGTCATTTCTATCAAACATGCAAAGAAATAGATATGGATATAGGTGTTACTATATCGTTGTCTACTTTTAAATACAAATACAGATATTGACGGATATGAATACCATGATATATATCCTTAAAAAATGGATACGGATGTAAATCATATATTTATCCGTATGAATAATATTAGAATAATTATACATATTAGCTTAAATATACATGTATTGGGATAGATGCACATCATAAGAATGCATTATATATGTTTATATCATAGTAATTATACTAAATATGGTGAAAGAATGTATAAAATTATGTTATATATACTTAAAAATAAGTCTATAATTATATTTATATATGAAAATGGATAAACAGATCTGGATATATAGGTTTACAGATATCAAAGTGATATCCATATCCGTATGAGAAAATTGAGGTTTCTCAGGATGCTCCCATCCCATTTTTTGATATTTTTTATTTTTTTAAATATTACCACATCTTTCATCACTATATCCCTTTAATATACTATTCAAATTTCGTTAGAAACAGATACTCTCGTACCCTCTATATAGAACATGTAATTTTAACAGTCTCAATATTGCTGTAATTAGTAATGCAAACGGTTATGGATATATCCGTATCCGATCCATCACCATATCCGTTTTATATAGATTTTGACATCCGTATCTGTATCCATATTAAATTGGATACGGATATGGATATTGTTTTGATATCTGCAAACACGTATATCCGTTTCCGTATATAGATTTTTTTTAACCGTATATAACATAATTCTATACCTCCTTTTAGCATATTTATATAACTTTTACTGTACAAACACATTTTCTAAACTAATATCATGTATTTTTCATCCAATTCTTATATATTTAAGTCTATTCTATAGAGTATTTCTTACATTACTCGATAGTATCCATTTTACATCCGTATCCATTTTTTAAAGATATGGTAAGACAATTTTAATATCCGTCAATTTCTGTATCCGCATCTGTATTTAAAAATGGATAAAGATATTATAATATCTATATTCATATCTGTATCTGACCATTTGCATCCCTAGCTGTAATCGATATGTTATAGATGGATGACATATGAGTCCCTATTTCTGATGAAGTTTGATGGTATATTAGAGGGATTTAGTGATGAAAGTGTATGGAGATATTTTTCAAACAAAAATAAAAAAAGTTGTCAAAAGTTGGTACGGGAGCAACCCATGGAGAGATATTTTCAAACAAAAATAAAAAAAAGTTGTCAAAAGCTTGTCCCCAATGGAGCAAGCCCATTTTTCTCTCTCTCTATATATAGCATTTGTATTTTTCATAGTAATATCTTTTTTAATGATTGTGCTCCTAACTGCACTTTTCATCTTCATAGTTGGCATACCAGTATACCGTATTGACCATTTTTTGTTATTTTTGTAATTAACTTTTTCAATCATATGAGGAGACTCATAACGTGCCTTGTGAGTCGGACACAAATAAGACGATTTCATTTTATGATGTGAACATGAATCACATACACGCATACGCACACACACTAACACACACACTCACGCACACACACACACACATCACAACACAAGCACACACACTCACACACATATTGGCCCACCTACAAAAATTTTCTGGCTCCGCCCCTGACGAGGAGTGCATTTAATGGTGGCAAACGCATGCATTTAAACTAGAGTATATTCAGTGTAGGTTTGACGATGAGATTTGACTACAACGTTGGCTCAAGTACCTGATTTGGCTACAACATTGGTTCAAGTACCTAGGCAAATACGTATGTATGCTTTCACTAGACCTAGCCAAAATGCGAGCCAGATCGAACGGGCCGAGGTTCAAAAACCTCTGTCCAAAGCCCGTCATGGGCCGACCCATGTCCTATTTTATTCTTTTTCCATTGAATTTTTTAATGATATTTGATAAGTATAAATAATTTTATTACTACCATTTATACTTCATATAACTAATATAAGTAGTTTACATGTTACTTGACATGTAAACTATTAAATTTTATTTAAAACTAATATCACATATGAAAAATTTGAAGTATATCATATTAATACATGTATTCTTCATCTTATATTTATATATTTTTATTTTTTACGGTACGGACCGAACAGACCCATGCCTCAAATCTCCGGCACAAACTCGACCCACACCCCTCGGCAAGATCTGGTTTTCACACACCTCTTTTCTTCCTCGCATGAGGACCCCTCCTTTTCGTTTGTTTTGTGCAGAACTCGATATTTAGAAACTATTACATTTATCTTCCTGGGAAAAACTACTACGTTTCAGACACTTAAATTGGATTTTATATCCGTATACAAAGAAAAATTCCCACAATTAAACTTAACTTCACAAAAACATTGACTAGTTCGAAATCATGGACTCATGTTGGCCTTACAAAGTTGAGTTTATTTTTATATTGAATAAAGAAATGCCACACAGGTGGTCGCTTCCGTTGCGCCTCTCCTCCTCCGAGCCCCCTTCCCCGCATCCGAGCTGTGTCTGCAGCTCCTCCCCTCCTCGCCGCTATGCCTTCGGTGACGGCTACGACTGTCGGGCGTTCTGTCTTCCACGCGTGATCCCCTTCTGTCTTCTCCCAGCGTGTGATCCTTCTGTCTTCTCGAAGAGGTGTTCGACCCCTAGCAGGTGGGCCGGCGGTGGCGCAGATACGGAGTGTGGAGAGCGGGGCCTCGCGGGCGGAGGCATGGGTGGCGCCTACGAGTGCGCGGATGACAGAACTGGGCTGAGGCTGAGGTGAGGCGCGACGGAGCACGGGGCGAGAAGTCTGTAACAGATAAGAACTGCGCCCGCCGCCTCCACCTATCTACCAGGAGCTCTCCAGCATCCGTACGCGTTCTCGGAAACGCCAGATGCCCTCTCCCTCAGTATCCCCTCCTCTCGCCTTCCCCGCTCGTAGATTCAAGTAAACTTTTTATGGGATGCGTGCGAAGATCGGGACACCGAGCTCGAGCCTCGACCACGCTCCCCTTCCGGTTCAAGTAACAAGGCGAATGATGCCGGTACGGGCCCATGGTAAGCCTCCTTCAGTAGGCATCCAGTTCAGCATGTGGAGTTATAATCAACGGAGTTCATTACTGGAAGATCGGAAGCTCCAGCAGCAGAATTGAATTGCAAGTCAGCATAAACTTCATCAACAACCTGGTGTTCCCGTGGTGTGACTTCACGCCGAACGAGGAACCCTGACACCTCGCCTTCGGAATCGAACTCAACGAGCTGAAGTGGTCCGACTTCCTCCAATCTGCCAAGATGGCACCCTTCCACTCCCCCTCGCAATTCACCAGAGCTATGGTCAGAACCTGCTTGTGCTAAACGAATTCAGCAATTGGCAGCAAATGCACCCTGTTGAAGTAAGGAGCAACGGCATATTGCTGCTCAGGTGTTGAGGCCATCGTCCTCCCTTTGGCTTGTGCTTATGCTCTTACTCTGTGATTTTGCTTTAATGGAAAGACTTTTGTGTTGAGCTAAAATATACACTAGTTGACTTCCTCGCATATACTATCTCATTCGAGGAACTCGATAATATATTCTTTGAAAATAGAAACTCCATTTACCAAGAGGGAATTGATTCTTGAATTTATAGAAACTTGATGATGGACAAAGAGTATGCATATATTGATGAAATTGCAGGTTTTAGGTGCTGAATTGAAATGGTAAAAATTCCTATAACAGTCTCAATCGCTATAGGGTTGATCACTGATGGAGATAAGTAATTCAATAGTCTTCTTTCAATGTATTTTACATTTATCACTATCCTCGCATTGTTACAATATAGACTTTATTTAGATTATTTGTCCGAACATTTGACTTGCTCAAGTTTTCTTGCATTCTTCATGAAATATGATGCCCTCATATTGACTCATTAAATATGATGCCCACATATTGCTAAAAAACATCACCCATGATTTTGCAATCAGATAATGGATACGTTCATAGGAGAAAATGAGATGTAGCGCAATATTACAATCACTATGTCATACTTAAAATAGTTGTATTCTCCAGTTTGTTGCTCATCTGGCTGTTCTAGGAATTGGATTGGATGATATGTATTAGCGTCGGCCTCCTCTCCCCCGGGGTTAATAAACTTCATTCCTTGCCACGAATACTTAAAATAGTTATACTTTCTTATATTATTAAATAAAAAGTAAACGTAGGTGCTTGATCGAAAGCATGTCCAGAAGATGTTGCAATAGACACACGTACCATTATCTAACGGATGTTATCAATAATAAATATGTTTGGAGAAATTTATAAAAATATCCAACATTAATGACACGTTTTAATTTTTATCATGCACACATTAATTGTCACATCTATATACACTTTTGTTCTCAACTAATCTCCACATGTTCAGGATCACAGACAGATGGATTCCGTGGTGAGGAGTCTCGTCCTCTGGATGACAAGAATGGTGGACTGAGGGCCAGTTCTTGTCTAGCGGCCATCAGAGAGGATAATTGAAAAGACGCCAAGCCCTCGCAATGTTTGTCCGAAGGATTCCTTCGTACGTGATAAGAACTAAGCATCCATCACCCGTAAATGCGATCTATTTGGTGATTGCTAAAGTTTGGAAAACAGATTGAACAGAGTCATGGACTACATTATTTCCTTGGTGCATTCGTCATTTATAGTCGTCATTTATACCTGGAAGGCAGATTGATTTTTTTATGGAAAAAGGGTGATATCCCGAGCTGGGATTCACCACCAAATTTATAAATTAAAAAGAGGGTACATTACCTGGATTGCCATAAATGGAAAAGTGCGTTACAATGAGATAAAATATTTTCAGGATAAAATCTCTTTCCCTTAAAGATGATATCATTCCTTCCTCCCCAAATGGCCCAAATGGCAGCAAACGCCAAGGAAACATCATCCGTGGAGTTGCTCCCCATGGCCCTCACAGAAGCCCAAAACTCTGCAGAGCGGCAGAGCCCATAGTTGACAGCCAAGGCAAACAAATCTCCCCCCACACCTGCGCCGATCTCTGATAAGTGAAGAACAAGTGTTCCGCATCCTCAGTCTGATCTCCACATCTATCACACTGGGTATCCTGGATACCAACAACTTACTCCTCCCATCCTTGTCACAAATCCTTGCTCTTCTCAGGCACCAAAGGAAGACTTTGATCCTGCTCAGAAATTTACTTGCCCAGATGATTCTCATGTCCCGACAAAAGTCACCATCCACGTCCATAACGCCCCTCCTGAACTCTCCATAGATCTTTTTCACCGAGAATCTATCCCTACTCCATTCCAAGTGATCTCTGCCATGAGATATGCACCTCGTCGGCGATAATTCAGACTGCATTCTGTCGAACTCCTCAAGATGCTGGCTTGAGAGTCCGCCACAAAAATCGGCAACCAAGCCCCAGAACCCCCACTTCCCTTACCGTGCAATCCTTCGCGCCAACCAACACAAAAGTCTATTAAAACGGTCTCTTAGCCTCCCCTCTCCGTCCTATCATCCTCCATAAACGAAATGACTCTCCTCCTCCAACCTTGGGCCGCAGTCTCTGCCCCATTTGCCGCATAGTCACCCGCACACCCGCCCGTAATGGCGACTCAAAAATGAAACTTCTCCGCCTTCAAAGCACCTTTCACGTCATACCGTTGTTGCATTAGTCTGTCCACCAACCTCTCCGAGCTGCCCCAGATACAGATTGTCCATTTCACCAAAAGTGCCTTATTCATACAATCAACATCTCTAATACCCAATCCACCATTCTTACACTCTCTCGTAACCTCATCCAGCCTACCAAATGCAAGCCATGTTTCTGCTGCTTTCCGTCTGACCAGAAAAATCTCTTCATCATGGCTTCATCTCTTCCTCACGCCAACTGGCATCAGCCGAGTAGAATAGAAAAACAAGGATATAACGGACCTAACGTGCTTCAACAGAACCAACTTTCCCTCTTAGAGAGAGTCACCGCCTTCCAGCCTGCCAAGCGTTGCTCAAATCTCTGAAGAACCACGTCCCAATCAGACCTCTTGAGCTTACTTGCCACCAAAGGGAGACCAAGGTAGTTAATCAATAGCTCGCCAAGCGGGCAACCAAGTAACTCCGCAACAGAACAATGATCGGCCTCCAAACACCCCATAGTGATCAGCACCGACTTCTACCTGTTAATTGCAAGGCCCGAGAGACAACTGAAGGCCTCCACCAGCAACGACGCTCTTCTGTGCATGTCCTCCGAACCACCCAGAAAAATTATTGTATCATCCGCGTATTGTAGGATGGGGCTGATATGTTCCCTAGACGAAAACCCTCATACCACCCATCTTCCACTGCCCGTTTGAACATGACCGCTAACACATCCGCAACCAGGACAAAAAGCATTGGGGCCAACGGGCATCCCTGCCTAACTCCTCGCTGTGGCTGAAATGAACCACCCTTAAAGACATATTGACTGAAACGAACCACCCTCAAACCATCCCTGCCTAACTCCCCGCTGGAAGGCAGATTGATGATAGCATGGTTGTGGCCCATGAGATAATTGCGTATTGGAAAAGAAGGCGAGTGAAGGGCCTCTGTTAGAAGGTGGGATTTCTCAAAGGCGTATGACACTGTAGACTGGCGCTTATTTTGGTTGCTCTGGCTAGGCAGGATTTTCCAGATGTTAAGATCACTTGGATGAAGAGATGTGTTACTACAAAGTCTTGTTCGGTCCTCATCAATGGACGTCATGAGGTGGTTTTTTCAGCCACATAGGGGCCAGGCAGGGGTGCCCATTAGCCCATATGTTATTTGTTATTGTTGCTAATGTGCTAGCTTGCATAGTCGATCATGTGTCTCAACAGGGGTTAAACAACGGGGTATTCCATTGGAGACATCTCTGTTCTGCTTCTTCATACCGTCCTCTTCATTAAAGGAGGTCGTTGGGAGGCAAGGGGGATGGATGTGACTATTGGGGTCTTTGGTGAGTTGTCAGGTCTTAGTTTAAACCAAAGCAAGTCACAATCATCCCTTTGATATTTCAGAAGTGAAGGCTTTGTCTTGTGTAGAGGAAGTGGGGACTACACAAGGATTCCAACCTAGCTGTTATCTCGGGCTCCCATTGACTTGTGGCAGATTGAATTGTGCTGAATGGCTCCCTGTCATTGAGAAGTTGGAGAAGAAGTTCTTTGGATGAAAGGCGACCATTCTTTCTAGAGGTGGTCAGCTGACGCATTTAAAGGTGGTCCTCGCAGCGATTCCTGTTTTTTTACGTACCCCCATCTTCTTCCAGCTGGTATCTGTCATTGCCTTGAGATGATTATGCGGAGATTCTTCTGAACCAAGTCTGGTCAAGATGGTATAGGTATTCGCCTGGCTAACTGGGATACCGTTACGCTACCCAAAGCGGAAGGGGAACTTGAGGTTTCTTGCCTTGAGACCATGAATAAGACATCGCTCCTCAAGTGGATTTCTTGAATCTGGGGTAAAAGCGAGGATTTTATTGCAGACTCATCCATTGGATCTATGGCATCCGTTCCCATAGTGGTATGCTGGCTCCACAACCTTCTCAATCTTCAGCCATTTGAAAAGGCATTCTATCCTTAATGCTGGAGTTCACGGAGCTCTTTCGGTAAGTTCTTGGGAATGGCTGGTCTTTCACTTTCTGGAAAGATGACTCGACTATTCATGGCCTGCTAACGTCTTGCTTCCCACGTCTTTTTGCCTTGGCCGTTGATCGAGACACTAGGGTGACAGATTGTCAGGAGAATGGATCTTGGATGCCCTCTTTTCTAGCTGATTTCTTCAGCTAGTGCCTTGAGGATCGGCTACAGTTACTGGACTCTTTAAGCTTTTTTCTTAGTCCGAGTGAAGGAATGGATCATTGGACTTGGAGGGATGATGACTTCTTGGTGAATCGAGCGTACAAAGCAATCGACAGACCTCCAGCCTCATTAACGGACCACTTGGCCAGTGACTACAAGCTTTTATGGGATCTCAAGGTCCCAATTTGCATTGGTGTGTTCTTGTGGCTAACGTGGAAAGGTCGTATCATGACCAGAGATCGGTGTGCCCGATTCCTCACGGGCGCTTCTCAGATGTGTTTGAGATGGAGACTATTGATCATCTTTTCTTTTGCTGTGAACATACTTCCGAAGTGTGGAAGGAGTTTGGATTGCCTTGGTCGAATGCCCATAGAGTCCAGTCCTTTTGGGATCCCCTATCTGTGAATAAGCATCACCCCAACGAAGAGCTCCTCCTCCCGGTAGCGATTTTTTGGGCTATCTAGTTAGCCAGAAACAAGCTTGTTTTTGCTTCTGAGCATTTTTATGTAGAGAATGTAATTTTCCATGCCATGACTCTTCTCGAGTCTTGACTTCTGTAACTTTTCATTATCCGTTGATTTAATATATTTGGGGGCAGACACTTTAATGTGTTTCCACCTTTTTTGGTCCAAAAAAAACTTGCATGCAATCCAAGAAATAAGTCCGGTGTTACATATTGGCTTTCCTCAAAATTGGATTTCTTTTTATATCATATATGCTACACCTCGAGTTTTGGTCTGTTATTTTATTTTTCGCTCATTGTGGATCTTGCTTGTTATCATATCATATATTAATTACATGATTCTTGCATTATTCAATGAATATCTATAGTCAGATTTTGATTTATGTGTGCTTGATTATTGTCGGAGTAATTCATGACACTGTTAAATTAACTTATGTTGATCTGGATAGCAACTACCAACAAAAAGCGTCTTCGGATGGAAGGAAGCAGACTATGGAACATAGAAACCGTGCATTTTACGCTAGCAAATATGGTTTATAACTTGTCATGGAATATATGTTTGTTATATATGCTCTTGCTTGAGGGAGCATTGATGATGCCATAGGCCTACAAACAAAGTCGATGCCTGAAACTTTTCTGAATTTTTTGTACCACCTTCGGGATGAAAAATATCACTATATTTACCCTTTACATCTTTTGGTATGTACTTATGTTCTCTAATAAAATCTCTTCGGATGACATCCCTGTTTGGATGGTCATCCTTTGGTTTCTCAAAGATAAATAAATAGATAAGATGTCCTGACTGCTCCTAATATTCGTGGGAACTTCCATCTCCGAGGCACTGGTTTGCTCCTATCTCCACGTTGCTCTTTGAAAGCTGGACTTTCGAGGTGTGATGTGCCAAGGGCTTATGCAGAGGAATTAGTTGAAAGTTGGTTAGGAAAGTTCTATCTTCATTATGTCTGAACATCCCGTTTACATGTCCAAAATGATGGCGCAGTCAGCTTCCAAACTGCAAAAATAAAGACATGCTAATGCGCTTAGAAAAAGTAAGTAATGACAATGCCTCCGTACGTTTATGTCGGTCCAACCCGATATAGTAATACAGTGTGATTTTCATATGCCAGGGACTGCTTTTCTGCATTGTTATGCACATTAAATTGCAACTCAACTTGTAAATGTAAAGAATTCAGCTTCTATCAGCTTGGTGTCTACGGTTGTTGTAGTGTATGTATTCTTTCCTTGTTTTTATTTTGTGACAGTGCAGATGCTTTCAATTGAAATACATGATATACCTGATGTTGGCGCGCATGTGATAACATCTATCTTCTGAGTTTCGATAGATGTGGCTTTTAGATGTTTTGGCTATTTTTGAGAGTTTTCATGGCTAGTTTATTATTCCTTCAGGAAAATAAATGAATAACATAGCCACATAGCATAAAGGGTTTAGCTTCATGATATAGCAACAGTCAGCATCGATGACCCCCACCTACAAACAACAACAAAGCTTTTTCCCACATTAAGTAGGGTCGGCACCCCCACCCCCACCCACAAAACCGAGTGGAAAAAATTCTACCCATTTGCAAACAAACTTCACCCTCATTTCTGTTATGCACTTCTGCTGGCTCTATACTCCACCCTTGCATTCCCTTTATTGTTTTTCTTGAGGATCACACTCATGGAGTCAGTGCATTTGCCTGATTTTTCTACCTGGAGGCTTTGGCTAGAAGGATCGCTTTTAGGATAAATTGTAGTAAGCTAGACCAAAGTTGAAATATTCTAAAATGAGAGGATGAGTGATATCTTTTTTCTCATGTTTCTGACAATTTGAACATGTTGTGCTTGCAGAGTTATAATACTTTCACCAGGAATTCATAACTTCCCAACCTGCTAATCGGCATGCATTGCAGATTTATTATATGAATTGCATTATATTGCAAAACTCTTTCTATATATACAGAATGTCTATTTTGTGCTTCTTGTTAATTAAGAGAGCAGACTCTCAGAACAGTGCCTTGCCTAAAAGAAAATTATTAAAAAATTTGCTGTCAACTTGTGCTTTTGGCATATATCAACTTTTTTAAAGAATAGAGCATAAATTTTTATGGGATTTATTAATTCTTTCTATAGTGATCATACTTACTATATACAGCTGCTGCTAGCCATATATTAACAACTCTGATCCAAGTACTTGCCCAACCAACATCAATTGTCCATCTGCAAGATATTTCAACAACCATCAAGCAAATTAGAAGTAAGCGCATGCATGTTTCCAAAAGTATAATGGAATTTACATTGGCATTTGACTACAATCCCTATATTTGTGATTACGGTAACTGACTTTACTTGATTCTATTTTTTTTTTGAAAGTCTTGATTCTATTTTTTTATCAAAGAAATTCCCTATGGGATCTCCAGATTCACTTGATGTAGTGTTTTTCTACATTGAGATGTGTTAAACATAACAGGAGACAAGAAAACAATATCACGCAACATGAACAATAATAATTATATGATTCGTGATGGCCATGATGACTGTCCGATTCCACGGTAGAAGTGGCTAATAATAGACAACTTTTTTTGTTGTTTCTTCTCTAGAGTAAACAAATTGCAAGGCCATATGCACAGTTCTCCATCATTCACAACTCCCAGCACATAAGTATGGGACTATACATAGGATCAAGTATTAATTGAATCATGGAGAGACCCAATTATTTAACATAATGCATAAATCTCACAATATCGTTTCACGATATCTGAAACTATGCAAGAAAAAAAGAGGGAGATCATGGAATTCACTACCATTTGATAACTGTTTCTTGTCAGGCCAATATAATTTAGCGAATATCATCATTTGAAAAAGAACTCTGGGTTTGCAAAAGGTTGTATTTAAGCATGACAATAGATGCACTATGAATTTTATACGAGGATAAATTAAACATGTGTTCCTTAAATCATACAGATTAGTTAGGCAAGGTAAGTACTATTAGTTTACAGGAAAACCCTCTAAAAATATCATCTTCTAGGGTTAATAACACAGATAAACCCTGAAGTCAACCTAAATAGGTGATTTGAATTTGGGCTTTCAACACTCAACACAGCTTAAAAAAGGGCATGTGATGGACATTCTCAAACCAACTAGAACCTACTTGACTGGCTGCTATTCAAAACGGTATCTTCTGAGAAATTTAAGAAGAATACGAACAGATCTGACTGTATCAGCATTTATATGGTGCATCTGGTTGCAGGGAGAGGGTTAGCCACTCTCCATCCGGATGGAGCCATAAACCTGATTGAAGACCTGAACTTGGAGTACTTGAACTTGGAGAGTCAATTTTTGTAGTAATATGCACCAAGGTCAAGGATTGAGCCCTTCTTTAATTTAGTTGCCGTTGAGTCGGCGAAGCCCATTTTAGATGGAAGTCTTTGTTGATTGCTTTATGTAGGCATAACTGTGGCAGATGATACATAAGGTGCAATAAATTGCAAACTTGAAACCTTATGGAGCAACGGAAGTTTGGGGAACTTGAACGAGTCTGAGGATTAAACAGTGGAATGGAAATTTAATGTTGGTGAAGACCATATATGAAATGCAGTAAACCTTTTAAACAGTTCATGCTTTGATATATTTGGTTCTACTTTTCTACACTTGTGTATATGTGACAGTAAGCTTACATAAAGGAGCATTGAGGGCTGAACCAATGTAAGGGGTTACTTGTAGAAGGGTCATTCCAAATTAATTTCCCCCCACAAATTCTCTGTTCAGATAACATATTCAAAGAAATTTTCTTGGCCTCCACACTTTGCTTTTGGTATATATATCTTCTGGTTTAAACCTAAACTTCAATCATTTGCTTACACCATCACATGAATTAAGTGTAATAAGTCATAAACTTCAAATGTTTGGTATGAGGTATACACTAACGACAATGAAGTCAATGGCCATGCGCCTTGTTTTATTTCATAATTGTATTTGGGAAGGATCCTCTTCCCTTAATTGTGAGCCGCAATGACACTTGCATAGGTAACATTCTCCAATGAAGCATCTACAAAGAGTGTTAATTCGTTCCCCATTTAAATTTTTATTGCTACATTAAACCAATGAACCAGGACAGCCACTCATCTTGGCCGGGTTTCTATTGTAGCAGAACTCTCAATATAGTATTGGTCACATCACATGCGTTTATTTCAAGACTAAAGATACGTTATGTATTTTTGTACATGGATTAATTGTGTTATTTTTTGATGTAAAAATCCACAAAGATAATTCCTTGCAACACAAGACCCCTCATAGACTTAAATCTGACTTGGATATATCTCTGAATTTTCTCATTCAACTTTGTACTGATGTTTTCTGTTCTTGGTGTTTCTATTTTTTGCATCTCTATTTTTAGAAGTTTCATTGATACCTCCTTTATACTTTCCATCTTTTGGGTTTTAGGGTTTCATGCTATATAAGAACTCTACCACCTCAATAAAATTCATATAATTCCATCTTATTATTTTTCACATGGTATCAGAGTGACGATCCTAGACCAGGGTTCAGAGCCACACTTGCCGTGACTGAGCGATAATTGTCAGGTCATGATGTGAATGACCAACAATGTTGAGCCCCATATTACTGCCAATCTCCTATACAAGGAGATAACCACGAATATGTTAGAAAAACTGGCTCGGACCTATTCTTAACAAACAATCAAGTCTCGCTTCGTCAGAATTTGTATGCAGATCCGGGCCCTCTCTTAGAGAGATCCCAATCTTGTTGAATACTATAAGCAAATCACCTGTTCGTACGAGGAGTTGGCTGTATTTCAATCCGCATGTTGTGCCAAGTTGGTTACAGAGTGATCAGAGTAGAATGTGTACATATTTCTTGTTGGATTGCATCCTCTTATCAGACATTGAAGGACTAGTTTCTCACTTTCAATTCGGTTTCACCAATCAAGGTGATATTCAGACATCTACAATAATTTGAGTCTTCTCTTAGGAAATCTAGCCCTATTTAGGATGTAGAGAATACTGACTTTCTTCTGTCATCTGGACGCGATGGTCATACCAATTTTTATATAAGAAGATGTGATTCTGGTCATAGTTGTGGTCATAGTTATCCTCTTTGCATTCACCGCAAGAAGTCCAATGATTTATCAAACATGCGTTAGGCGAATGTTTAGAAGACCTCCTCGGGCTAATCTGGGCTCTACTCAGTATGATGAATATGCTACTACATAGATGATGTCAAATTATGGGAAGACTGGTCAATTTTCTTAACTCTTCGACTCCTCGTTATTGACTACTCCCAGCTCATGCAACTGCTACAAAACTCTCATGCCCCTTCTCCTTTTGTCTATGGACATACTACCAGTCTACCAAGCATGGGAAATGCTACCTCCACCCTCTTTTTTCTTCATCTTATGTTCAAAATCACTTTGTTTGGATGCTTGTTTTTTCTGCATTGTTGACCTTCATGACTAGAGGTATGGAATGCTCGTGGGACCTCTGTATTTATCTTATTCCTTATTTATCTGGGTGCATTGTGTTTTCAAAAGCTTCCTGTCCGACCGGCTCCTATTTCAATCTGTGTTGGACCGATTGATATACCGATAATCAAGTTTCCAGTCAATCGGTGGAATATGTTGCATCAACCTGGGAGGATTGTAGACAACTTTGTTTTTGCATCTGCACCATCTTGGATCATTGGTTTAGGAGTTCCTATGCATTTGATTGGAGAAGGTAGTCTTCTGACCTTCTCACAACAATACTCACATGCGAAGTTCATATGATTAGTTAATGGTGCCCATTACCTATTATCGTTGTCGACAGTATGGAGTTCCCTTCCTGACTCAAGCTTTTCAAGTTTTCCGACTCCCAATTTTAATTTGAGCTTATAATCCATGTGTAAATTTTAGGGTTTTTATCAGTTATACCACTATGAGATATTACAATATCAGTTATGCCCCTCTCTTTTTTTGGAATATCAGTTGTGCCTCTGACTTCATCCACAATGATCACTTGTGCTCCTCAAATTAGTTGGCATCCATCCCCAACACAAACAGACATTAACTTTGGGGACACAAGGGGAATTAAATAAAAAAAGAAGTTAAAAGGTCTTTCCACCAACTAATCCCCCCTCCCTAGCCTCATCCGTCCCTTCTCCTCCTCCTTTCCCCTCCTCCAGTGCCGCCCTCCTCCTCCCCAGCCACCTCCGCCCCTTGCTCCTCCTCCTCCCACTCACCAGCCTCCCCCTCCCTAGCCATGTCCGACCACTGCTCCTCCACCCCTCCCCAGCATCACCCGCCCTGTACTTCTACTTCAACTACTACTCCTTCACCTCTCCTCCTCCGCTCTTCCTCCCCAAGTCCTCCTCTATGGCATGCCTCGTTGGCTAGCGCAACCCCAAGTGCTCCTGGATCTACACGCCCTCTGCTGCCACCGCCCAATGCTCCTCCGATGTCTGCTCCATGTAACTCTTCCTTTACGTCTTCGGCTCCACCAGCGGTGCCGTCCTCTCCAACACCCTACGCGTCATCGGGCTTTGCCTTCGGTTGCTCTGTCTTCTCCAGTTGCCAGCCCCCCACTGAGATGATCAGGGTAAGAGTCTCCTCCACGGGCCATTGCCCTGGAGTCGATCAGTCAATAACTCATCCCTGGAGCTGATGGCGTCGTCCTACATACGACGATCTTGAGGGAAGGGAGGCGATCAACCGACAACTCATTCCTGGAGATGTTGGAGTTGACCTATGGACAACAATCTTGAGGGAAGTGGGGCTATCAGTTGACATCTCGTCCCTGGAGCCGATGGAAGCAGCAGGATGATCATGGGTTCGGGAGTTGAGAGCTGCGTAGGTTGTGCTTCAGTGTAGAGGGTGCGGAGTTGAGGTTGCCAGAGTTGAAGATGCACTTCAAGGGGGATCTGTGATAGATCTTCCCTAGAAGAACTACTTCACGGTAGTAGGGGACACTGAGGATGTCTTCATGGTGGTGACCGGCAAGGATGACGGGGGAATGGGGCCGGTGGTGATATTGGGAGAATTCCAGTAGTACGACTACATGATGCTCTTCGATCTGGAGAGGGGGGGGGAGTTTTTGGATAGTTATGCCCTTCTTAACCTCATCATGGTTTGAAAAAAACCATGGTTAAGTTCAACTCATTGACAGCTAATGTAGTAAAGGGGTACAAGTGATAGAACGACAAGAAGTAGGGGGCACAACTGATATTCCAAAAAAGGAGGGGCATAACTGATATTGCAATATCTCAGAGGGGTAAAACTGATAAAAAACCTAAATTTTATTCCGAGCCCAGTTGTGGAGTGATTTTTCATGATCATGTTTGTTAGTTTCAAGACATTTACGCGATGCCGACTTTTAGCGGGGGCCATGAGAATAACAACCTCTATACTTTTCACCTTTTCGGATTTTGGGTTTCACACTATATAAAGAACCTAACACCTCAACAAAATCCATCTCATTCCTCCCATTACTTTTTTGAAAAGAAAAAGGATGAAACATCCTAATTCCTAAAGACATACACCAACAATGTTAGAAGTGGGAAGACTAGCATTTTGGCATTTGAGGCGAGGTTGAAATTATTGCACATATTGAGCAAAGAACTATTGATAATGAGTATAATTTACAAAGGGAAGATAGAAAAAATTGAAGTAGAACCCCAATAGAGTGAACAAGAAGATGCATTTTGGCAGCAATTTTTCAGTCGCCGAATGAGCTACAAATCTTGGCTCTTTATTCCCCTGATCCATATCTTGGAACTTAATGACAGGTAACGACTTGTCTGTCTTTCCTATTTGTGATTGTGGTGGTAGCCATGAAAATGGAGTAGAGATGGAAAATGTGTTTATTTTTCCTAAGAAAGGTACAGCATGATGGCCCTCAGTATACATAATACTAAGATATGTAGCATAGACTAGGAGTCTAGGTGTAACCATGGAAGGCTGTACCCGATATATCGGCGATATATCGCCGATATATCGATATCGACATGGGACCGATATCGAAATCGATATATCGATATATCCCATTTCAGGCATTTTCTTTAGAAAGATTCCTAGATATAGTGATATATCGGCGATATATCGCCGATATATCGATATCGACACGATATCGAAACGATATCGATATCGATATCGATATATCCTTCCATGGGTATAACACCCATACCTCCAAACATAGTCCCACATCTAAAACTCACAAAATGCGAGAGTGAGTTATAAGTGGTGGGGATTACTACTTGACAACTTGAGCTTAAGCATTTTGGGTGGTTATCAACGGATCCATTTGTGCTTGAACTCAACAAGTTGTCAGGACCAATTTTTCTCAATAACGAACCGGGGACGTAAGCCCAGGACATTACACTAGGACTCGATATTAGTTACAAATATTTTTATACTCTTCAGTCTTTATACCCTTCTAATTTACTTAGGAATTTTACTATGGTCCAAGTTGATCCTAAGTATCGTGAAGCCATGCAAGAAGAATGCATACTTTTTAAAAAAGCAATATATGAGATCTTGTAGAAATTTTCCAACTTACTCATTTGGGAAGTGCATAGTAGTGCAGTGTGCCTACTACCACAAAGACCAGGGTTCAAATCGCCCTTGTAGGGGTTGCGTTAGGTAGCCAATAACTAATGCAAAAAATAGTTGGATCTTTCAACATGGATTTGAGCAAGAATCCATGTAGCCGATACTATTTAAAGTGGGAGAAGGCTTTGCCCTTTTTTTAAACTATACCCTTCTAATTGATCCAAATGGGTGTACACCATCAATTACAAGGTATTGTTCAAATTGATTGATACATGACCCAATTAGTGAAAAATGGTACAGTCAGATTATTGGGATTAGCTACGTAGAGATATTTGCGCTGATGGTCAAGATGAGCTAGATCGAGCTTATTATGTCACTAGCTATCACGTTTGGTTGGAAGCTGCATTAGCTGGATGCAAAGAATATTTTTAAGGGATTTTTAAACTAACGGAGGGTTATGAATGTGAGACGGAGTGACTATCTAGGATTCCTCATGTAATTCGCGATTATGTGGGATTATGAATGTTATTGCGAAATTACTCAGGGTTATGGGTGTAAAAATCCCTATTTTTAAATGAGATCCAGATGGAATAGATTTGCATGCAGGTTCTCCCTGGGTACAAGAAGAAAACGCTACAGATTAAAGAATCTGTATATGGCTTAGAGTAGTCAACTGGAGCGATGAAGAAGAAACGAGAGTACAAGTAAGGTAATGGAGACCATACATTCTTTGTGAAATAGATGGAAAGTGTTGTTGATTGTCTATGGAAATGGTATGGTCATCACCAACTATGACAATTATAAGATTTGGTCGGTTATAATAGGCCTCCAAGTTCGAATCTGAGGAAACTTTAGGTACTTAGGATTGAAATTGCAAGATCTAAAAAGGGATCGAGTATCTACCAAAAGAAGTATGTTGTGGATCTAGTTAAAGAAATAGGAAAGTCTCGTTGCAACCGACGTGTACTCAAGTTGAAGCAAATCACAAATTGGACCTGAAAGATGGAAAACCTTTCGATGATCGTCTTAAGGGGCACTACTAGAAGTTTGTTGAAAAACGTATCCACCCTACCCTCAACAGGCATGACATCTCCTATACAATGAATTTCATGTATCAATTATGCACACATCCATTGACATACATATAAATGCAGTGGTCTCTGTTATTTAAAGAGGATTGTTTTTTCAAAAGGGAAAGTAAATGAACATCGAAGTACATAAATGCTGATTTGGACAACTCTATTGATGACCGTTGCTTTGCATCAAGCTACTCCATGTATCTCGATGGAAACCTCGATATATGGAGGAGTAAAAGATAGAGTGTTTATGCTTGATCCAGTGCTAAAGCTAAATATTGTGTTATGGCACATAGGGTTGTTGAGATGCTTGGAGTCAAGATCATGTTCGATGACATAGGTTCCAAGGTTAATCTTCCAGTGAAGTTATACTGTGATAATCAACCTGCGATCAATGTCATCATGTCCAATATGGCCTAGCTAAATGTCAAAGCTAATCAACACTTCATAAGGAAAAAATTATGCTGGACAACTTTGTCTTCTATCAAGTCAGATGATCAGTTGGCAGACATATTTACTAAAAGCCTTCCTACTATGCAACGTGAGATGAATGTGGGTCAGTTGGGCATGGTTGATGTCCGTGTGCAACTAAGGGAGACCGTTGAGTCATTTTATTTGTATTGCATAAATAGATCTTGGATGTGGATACATTTACCCTGGCATATATAAATTGTATATGCACCCTCCTTGTTGAGGTTTAAGAGAAAAACCTCCCACCACTCGTGAGAGGCTATATGGTGAGTGTTCCAGCATTTTTCTCCCTCTTACAGTAGATGGTTTCCACAGTAATTGATTGTCTATATTTTTTATTTCATGGTTATGTTTTCTTCGACTACAATAAAAAGAAAGTTCTAGCCCGAGCTTGTGGACAAGGACAGAGTCATGGATGAAGACAAGGTGAGGTGCATAAGCATGCACACGTGTTTCAGAGTTATATCTAGCCACAAGGCTAATTTACACTTTGCCAGATAACTGCATATATGTCTCGACGAACTTCAAATTTGAAGATGCTGGATTAAATTAGCTCCCAATAGGAGCTGAGACATTGAATTCTCAATTGGATTTTTCTTTACCTGTTAATTTGATATCTCCTAATTTTTTGGATCCAAGAAATTCCCTCCATTATAAAATATTATGTGAAAGAATGCGCGGATTGTAAGTCCGATGGATGTCTTGCCAGCTTAGTCCAATGTTTAAGCCCATTATTTAGTCACACGACATCATACCTATGTATATTGACCTTTCATGAGTTAGCCTAGTTAATAGTTTTTGTGGTATTGCATCACTTTCAACACTCATATGAATCTATGACAAGAGAAGAGAGATATTTTTCAGTATTAAATAAATAACGTTAATGAGAAGTACCGCAAGTGCCACGAAATCAAATGTTACATTTGAGACAAAATATACGGCCTGCTTTAATATTTCAAAGCCTACTTACTTTGCCATTTCATGATGTAAATTCCAGCCAATAAACAACATCGCAAAGTAAGCTGCGCCCATGGCAAATATGAAGTGGAAAAAACCATAGCCATATGGAACATCATCCTCTGATTCCTCCTCTGGGTTCAACTGCATGCTCTCATAGGATCAGTTACCGACAGTAGATAATGCAGTAGCGAAAATGTCATCTGACTGAAGTACCTGAAAGGTTTTTGAGTCTGTCCCAGTCATGAATGCTGAGACCGCAATCACGATCACAGCGATCACAAAGCACTGAAAAAAATGATTTCTTACTACAACATTTATTTTGAAAGAAAGATTCTGACTGCTATATTTCTACTGTAATTATGTTCAATATGCAGTGGGACAGTACTGTGTCATGGCAAGCTGATAAAATTCTTCTTTCAATTTGTGTCTTTTAATGTATAGTGTGCTGATTTTGTACCTTTTTTGCAGTGGCATGACAAAATTAACTACTTTAAACATTCCATTTTTGAGTATCTTTTTTGTTTTGAAATACAAAGGCATTGTTATTGATTCATCTTACGTATTTGATAATTATAATTGGCATTGATGATGGTATTCCAAATTTTGCAAATTTTCAGCACTCACTATGATTGTGACCCAATCTGCTCTCATTGCAGCTTCTGCTTTCATGTTGCAGCTCTCAGTTGCTGGTTCACTACCAGAAGTAAATCAAAGTTCAAATAAATATATCTGAGAAACTTCGAATTATGATGTTGATGGCGGGATGCTCAGTAGGTAGAGATACCTTCTAATGGCGCACCAGCAGATGAACACAAAATACACCCCCATCAATCCCGGGCCCAGAAACCCTCCGCCAACCTGTTTAATAGGCAGGGTTCGGGTGGATATCCTGTCAAGGTGAGGATTATCTTGGAAGAATAACAAGATGAAGCATTTTAGGAGAAAGTCACCTCACTTTTGAGTTGTAGGAAATGATAGTAATGAGAAGAAGAAGCGCCAACGTCGAGGAGATGAACAATATGTTGTATTTGCAAGATGTGCTCGGTGTATACCATGCGTATAGCAAGATGATCCCCACAAAGGATGCTACATATGCTGTGATGGAGATCACAAAAACCTGAAGTTCGCTGCAAACAAGCAATCATAGTCCATCAGTTTGATAACATCCATCAATGAAATCATTCTTTCTCAGTGCTTCTGATTGGAGTATATCCTTATATTGGTCAAATGGAAACTATATGGGATGATACTTTTACATATACGAGTGAACTGAATGGAAATGGCAGATATAGTGGCCTTGCTTAACTGTTTTTTGCTTATTACTTTGTTGCATATTGTATATCTTTGCACACAGAAAGGAAAACATACCTTCTATCGGTATTCTTTCCATTCTCGCTGTGATCATTTAACCATGCTATAAAGTTAATCACACTTATCAACTGAATCATCAGGAAAACCCTGAAACATATTTACAGAAAACTCATTTATAACCTTTTTTCTTGTTTTTCCGAGGGAAAGAAAATGAGATAAATGCAGGACTCTCAGAAGACACTCACCCAGCACCAACATGTGCAACTTTACCTGCAAATATCTCCAAAACCACCACATTAGCAAGGACATGGACATATTTTTTAGCGTAAGTAAAATAATTTGCAGGTGATGGCGAAGAAAAGATGATTTGCTTACCATATAAATTTACCAATGCGGCGGGAGCCAGAAAAGGCAAAACAATGCATGCCACCCACAACAATATCTTGGCAAACCACCAGCTACAATGCCAAGCATTCCGGCGATCGCTCAGCTTCTTCGTTTCGGCAGTGGAGATAAACATTATGAAGAAGAAGAACTTCAGAAGGTTAAGGATTTTTATATTTTTGAAGTATCAATTAACTTCTACAAATTCTATTATTTAATCATTAAAGATTTTGGCTGATCACAATGGGCAATTTCACAGCAAGCAGAAGGACCAACAACTTGTTTTTCAGAGGATACGAAGCAGCCTAAGCTAATCCGCAGCACGCCCCCTGTGCCCAGGCAATCCTTGTCTCCGCGACAGCCTTGAAGCTCTGAGATTTTCCACAGAATACATCAAAAACTCGTCAAAACCGATATTAACAAAAAAGGAACCATGAAGTCACCTACTTTCAAGTTGGAACAGCACTGCAGTTTCGCCATAGTCGCGGGCCATCCAGGCAAGGAGATTGGTGACCAGGAAGATCAAACCGTAGACGTATCTGGCAGTGGACGGATTGGACCATCTGCTTAATCGCCCGCAGCATGTGATCTTCGATGATGGTTCCGGTTCCTCGTCGGTGCTCGAAGTCGAGACCTGGGATCCCATCCCTTCCTCAAGACTGGTCATGGAATCGAAGCCAGGTGAGCCTCCTTAATCTCTCATTCTCCTGGTTCCCAATACCAACCAATGCAGTTAGTTGCCACCATCTCAGCATCATTAATCCAGAATTATATTATTTTGAACTGCGTGATGCACATAATATCCAGATGTTATGTGGGTCCTAAGAAAGTGGTCAAAGCAACCGAAACTCATGTTTTCTTTCTTTTTGCACCATGATTTGATGTGCTGCCTTTTGAGAGGAGGGCTTATAGGTGTTGGAATGGAAAGGTTTGCCCTTTTCTTCCCATGCCTAACTTAATCCACAAGGCATGGTGTGTGCATTATGCATGAGATTTTGTGGATACTTGGAAGGTTGGACAAGTTGCTTTGGTAAGCTTCTAACAGGGGAAATGGATTTTAATGCATATTTTATATATAATTTAATTTTTGGTTGAGAAAAATATTTTCCCCAGCCTATTTAAAATAGGGGGAAAATGGGAGCTAACTTGGCTTTCCCGACCCTTTTTTCCCATATTTTTTTATTTGTTTTTTGAAAATGAATCTGTGGAAATTCATCACTATATCACTATATTATGTCATTCAAGTTTCATGAGAAACAGAGACTCATACGGCCTCCATCTAGACAATCATTTTTTAACGATAACAGAATTGTTGAAATCAACCATGTCTGGATGAATACCGTAGGAGTCTCTGTTTCACACGAAATTTGAATGACATAATATAGGGATATAATAATGAAAAACCACAGAATTATTTTTCAAAAAAATGTGGGGAAAATGAGGCACGCAGGGGGGGGGGGGCTCATGTCCAGGTGTTATGGTGTAAGATTTAGTACGATTACAAAGGCCGTGATGTAATTACGGAGAGTATAGGGATTATGGTGTAATTGGACAAGATTTTAGGGGCTGTGGTGTTAATTAATCCTTGTAAAAATTATGAATTTATAATGCCTTCCTGCCACGATTTTTTTCTTTAATCATGTGAAAATGTTGGGGAAATATTTAGAAATTTGTATGCTTTGACAACATTAATTTCCATCATTTTAATACAATCCTGTCCGTGAGAAAAGTACGGAAATAAATATGACTAAATGTGCAACCCACATACATAGTTTTTTTCTAGTAATATCTGACCACTGCCAACTCAACATTTGCCTCTTAAATAATCATAAAACTATAGATTTTAATCTCGATATTGACCATCAAAACCTTTGATAAAGCTCCGACGATATCGACATACAATATGTTAAAAAGAAGAGCAAATATTGCTGTAACATCAAAAGATAAAATCGAGATAATATGGTGAAATGAGGACGAACTTTGAACTCACATTGATCAGAAGACTTCAGAGCATACAGATTTTCTTATTTTTTTCAGTATATTAGGAAAAATATGCAGATATATCAACAAGCAAACGAATACTTCGAAGAAATGGAATCAATTGTGAAAAGACTGATAGGAAATCAAAGCACTAATGGCGAAGAATCAAATGAATATTTATACTTTTTAAAGGATATCGATCATAAGATATGAACAGTAATCACCTGATATGAGAGGGGTGTTGGAGAAGGCAGAGAGAGAGATATGATGATGCCCTCAGGATTCTCTCTCCCTCTATCTCTAACATTTATGCGTACTTATATAGAATCATGTGTGGTGGAGCCACGTTTAAGAGGGAGAGTTGAATAAATAGTTTGAAATATAATAATAAGGGATAAATGGAGCTGCCCCAAAGGGGAAGTTGGTTTTTCCGTCCCATTTTTCTTATATATTTTTATTTTTTAAAAAATACTTTCATGGATTTTCATTATTGTATCCTATATTATGTTATTCAAATTTCATGCGAAACAGAGACTCCTACAACCTCCAGATAATCATTTTTTTAGCAATTCTGCGACCGTTAAAAATGACTGTCTGGATGAAGGCCGTAAGTCTCTGTTTCGCACGAAATTTGAATGGTATAATATATGGATATAGTGATGAATATTCATGGAAGAATTTTTCAAAAAAAAATAAGGGAAAAATGAGGTGGGGGAGCTTAGCCCCCTAGAGGGTAGCCCCATTTTCCCCTAATAATAGTTATTTGTGGAACCCCTTTTGTGTATTGTTGTTGATCTCTTTTTTGAAATGTTCTAAACTGAAATGGAATCAGTCATAACCCATATCCAACAATCTTCAATTTAGGGTTCGAATAATCTCCGATATTATTTCAAATTTACTCACACAGTGACGGATATTTCGGACGGTGTTTAACGACTATATTGTTCATTAATAATAGTATTTTGCAATTCTTGAAATTAACTAGAAATAGCATATTCACTGCTATATCAGAGTCGACAAATCATGCCCTGTGAATAGTACCCAACTCAACCCTGCCCAACCCTGCAACCAAACGAACCCTGAGTTTAATGGGGCTTCTCCGCATCATATTTTAGCGATTTTTTATTTTTTCGGAAATAGCATCATGTATTTTCATCAATATATTCTTTTAATATGTCATTTCAATTCCGTAAGAAATAGAGGTTCATATTCCCTCCATCTAGAGCATGTCGATAACAATAATTCTAAGACCGTTAAAATTACCTGTTCTACATGGAGGGTATATGAGTCTCTGTTTCTGACGAAATTAGAATGACATATTAGAGAGATATAATGATAAAAATACATAACATTATTTTCCGAAAAAATAAAAAACTTCACCGAAAGGGCAACCCAATAAACCCTTATAACAATGGATAAACATTCTCATAATTTCTTATACTAACTGTCACAAATTCCAAGAAGATTGATGACATATTAATGTCGCTAAAGTCAAAAAAACTTCGGTAAATCAGAAAAAAAGACTCTCCAAATTATCCCTTCGGGTCTCATTTTTCAAATGTAATAAAAAGATGTTTGATCTTTTTGTCTCAAATCTGGTAAGCTTCTACGATCCTTCTATGTTGGAGTTCAACCTTAAAGTTGTAAGTTTAGTAGCTTCTTTTTTGTATTTAAAAAATGAGGCATGTAATTAGAATTCAATGCATAGATGGGGTGTTTTTTGCAATTTACCCAAACAAATTAATGTCGTATAATATCCGTTGTTATATATATCATTGTATCATAGGGAGGGAAAGAGCAAATAAAAACATGACATTTGTTGTAAATTTCAAAAATCGAAGATAATTTTGCAACAAATTATAATAATTGTTATACATGTACACGTACCATCTGATTATATGTCGATAAATATTCAAATTATAAGTTGTTATGGATCAACTTTGTTACTGTGAACTGTTGCAGGAAAATCGTAGATGGGTTAAGGTTGCAAAGAACGGAATTATGACACAAGAAATAAGAACATTATATGGGAACAAACCCGATCAAACAAAAAATAAGCAGAAAACAAGAGAGCATATGCCATTTAATTAGGGGTGCTAATCGAACTGAACATGTTCGTATTCAATTAGAGTTCATCCGATAATAGTTCGAAAAATGTTTCGCTCGTTTTTAAACGAAATGGACATGAACTTCCATTTTTAGTTCAACAGCTTAACGAACTGAACATGAATATATAAAAGTTCTAGTTCGATATATGTATGTGCATGTGCAACTTCGTATTTCTACACATGATAAATTTTGGATTTAGAGAAATTATGGTATCTATTGCTTTGTACCACTTTAATTTGAGCACTTTATTGTTTTTACTTCTTATCGAACCTTATTATCGAACTTCAGTTTCGAACTTGTCCATATAAATAAGTTTGAGTTGAATTAAATTGCTAACAAATTATTATCGAACCGAACTCGAATATTCGTTTTCTAAATGAACTCGAACTTAAACATACCCTATCGAACATTTATCGAACCGAACTCGAACACACGAATTTTATTATTGAACCGCACTCGAATAAAGGTTCGTTCGTTACGGTTCGATTCGATTAGCAGCCCTACCATCCATATTGGATCCGGATAGTAGGCTCATTTAGTCATCCTTCTCTTTTACTTTCATGCGTTAATCTAAGTTTATATTATATCGAGAGAGGCTCCCTATGAGCGGTACACGACAAGAGACGTTGCGATGATCAGAGCCACTCAAAAACGATCCAACGATTGAAATAGATGGTTTTTCCCGAAGCGGATTTTTACAGCGGGTCAAAGAAAAGTAGGAGCATAACTGTATTTGCAGAATCTCGATGAGACACAAATGTAAAAAAAAATAAAAAAAGTATGATTTTTTGTGTGTGTATAAGTGATAGGTTTGAAAGTGACATTGAAAGTATTTCCCTTTTGTTGCCACATTCATTTTTCGTGGCTCGAAAAGAATGAAACAGTTGTCAAAATGATATCTTCAACGTAAATATACAAACCAAATAAAAAATCAACATAAAATATGTGAATAACCGCGAATTTCCTCATTGGTGCCTCAATTTTTATGTGGTTGAAAAAGAATAAAATTATTTTCAAGTACATCAAGACAGTAAAAATAATTTAAAAAATCTGGATTTTGTGAGTGAGCGATAGGCTGAAGTTACGTGACTTCCAATTAATTTCCTTATAATATCGGTGCCACCTAATTTTATGCGGTTCATAAATAATAGGGTTATTTTATTACAATACAATATGTGCTAAACGGTCCACGTTTGATCTGCTTAATTAAAATGCGTCCTTGCAAACAACCATTTAATTAATTTTTATCTCAATTTTTTAATTGATTAGTTGTATGTTAAAGTGTAACCAAAACAAAATTAAACCACAAAAGGTTGCTATCGAGAAAACATATAGTGCTAATGTGATGGGAATTTATTATCTTTATAGCTATTGGACGCAAATCCATGATGTCACCATTAAATTACACAATCTTTGACTTGCTAAAATATGCCATTATTCATTTATCATCTTAGTTATATATAGTTTAGCCTTATATACGATATTTTGTTTTGTCTAACCCCATAAATTTATCTTAATTGTGAAGATATTACTATGTTTACACCAAAACTTTCTTAATTTGTTCTTTTTCTTCTACAAGAGAAACAACTTCTTGTTAAATAATTTGTATGATTTGAGATGAAATAGCATATCGTTCCAATAATTAATGAAAGATTTTTTTGGCTTTGGCTTCTGATTAAAAATAAGAGATAGGAGATATCTAGTCGAGAGGAAATTTGCGTGGATAGAATAAGATTGTTCCTTAGTATGATGCCAACATAGTAGCTTTCTACTGTTTGTTCTGGCATTTTAGTCTAGGCCACAAGTTTTTACATCGAGCAACGTGGGTCCTAAGGTTTGCCACGACCTGACCTAGCTACAAGCTGAAAATGTGGCGATGAAATCATCCAAACAAACATGCATTTCAAGGAAACAACATAACGAGAAGGTGGATGGGATGCATACATGAGTCTGAATTTATCATGACGATGAGTTGATTGATTGGAGATTCATTGGAGGCAGCTAGCCTCCAATGTATTTCCCATATATACGAAGCAAATGATAGAAAGAGTGCCACTAACCATGCAATGGATTCTATTGTTTCAAATAGTATGTGGGAACTTGTTGACTTATCCTAAGGGGTCAATTCTCCTCCCGACACGGTTCCCAGTGGTACGACTATTCCCCATTATTACATCTTATTTCACTCTTATTCATATCTTTATTCCACCTTACCTACCTTTATTTCACCTTATTCTCTTTATTCCTATCCTCCAGCCGAACAAAGAATAGACCCTTATTCTCCTTATTCCCCATCCTTATTCCTGCTTATTCCCGAACCGAACGCACCCTTAGGGTGTTCCACTACTGGGTGCAAATGGGAGTTCAAGAGGAAGAATGGAATGGATGGATCTACTGAAAAGTTAAGGCGAGACTTGTTGCCAAGGATCCGAGCAGAAGGAGTGTAATGATTTTTCGATACTTTCCTCTAGTCATTAGGATAACTACAAGACTCTTATGACGTTAGCATTAATTTCTGGTTTCATTATCCTTCAGATCAGTGCCGTCCCTGACATTTCGTGGGCCCTGGGCAAAAGAAAAAAAATGAGCCCTTATAAATTTCGATGAAGAACGTGCCTTTATATAATTCCATGACTTTAGCATTGAGTTGTTCACTGAAATTTCGAATCTATAAGGGTTCATTTTTTGATGAGTTGTTTCATCAAAAAAACGATTCCATAAGAGCTCATTTTTTTAAAAATTGTTTCATCAAAAAATTTGATCGCTCATTTTTCGGTGAGTTGTTTTACTAAAAATTTGATTTACAAGGCCTCGTTAGGATACAATATTTTTTTCCTAAACTAAAGGTTGGATACATGTAAAAATGGACTCCTAAAGTTAATGGAGCCCTGGACCATTGCACTCGTAACTATCATCGTGGACTGCCCTGATATTACCATAAATTCACATTATTACTACCGGATAAATACTTTACTAGACAAAATCATTCTTAAGCGAATGGTTTACTATCCAAACAACTTCCTCCCTTCAATTAATCTTCAGTGTACAATTGCAACACTCAACAGTCCCTGCTATTGTTTTCCTTATCTCTTTGGAAGAAGAAAAATAATGGCCTAAAGTCATTATGCTACAAGGAAATACAACTACGTGTGTATTTGAATTCGCTCTTATTTTATGAATACAGAGAATATATATATATAGTTCGATATAGCATATGCCTCGTTATCTTGTATATATAAGTATTTCACCACGAAAACAAGAGCTATATCTGTTCGTTTCCCAATGCAGTATATGTTATATATTAGTTAAACTTATTACAATCTATCTCGATTTTAGCAGCATCCAGAAAAATATAGGAGACAGATGAAATAGAAAATCACACATCTTCCATCCATTGTTGATAATAACACAGTTATACTAATTCACAAGCAATTAGCCGCGTTGAATCTCAATTAACAATCCGTCCGATGCTATGAAATTTATCCCTCGATGTATAATGCATGTGTGTCCTGTTATTGGTTAACAATAAATCCCTATGCAAAGCAACAGTCCCAGAAACTTAAAAGAATTCTGAACTGCGAAACAAGTAAGAATAGAAGATTTAAAGGATATGATAACATAATAACAACAAAAGAATTACCAGTGTCGTTCCCATTCAAAATTTTCAGGAGAGCAAGATCGGGAGAACAAAACAACAAATATATTGAGAAAGAGAGAGGGGGTGATGAATTAAATTAAGAATTGCTTGAAAAGGTAAAATGTGGCCGTTGAGTAGAGGATTTCATGGGAAGAACAAACATCTTGGGAATCTGGCAATAGAAATGTTGAGGAAGATGAAGATCTAAGGAGCTTACTTTTTAGATTTTTCAACATGCAAGAAAATGGGCCCCTTAAAGCTCATGGGCCCTGGGCCATTGCACTTCCAAACAACCCCCAGGGCCGGCCCTACTTCAGATGGATGAAATGATCATTTTCTTACATAATAACATTGAAGCAGTGATCTATATGAATCAACACAAGGATTTCTAGAAACTAAAAATGAATGAAAAGCCTACATATGCTTGTTAAATTACGTTTTGATTTGCAATGAGCTCATAAATACTGATATGAATAGTTCGGTAGAGCTTTCTAGTCATATGCCTTTATCGTTCATAAATTTATTAAAATGTTTGGATGACTTGTAATGTCCTAGGCCCCGAACCCGATCAATTATCAGGGATTACTGGCCCATACAACTTATTGTGCTTGGGCTCAACTGAGTCCCTTGACCACACCTCAAAATGCTTAAGCTCATGTTGTCTTGTAGTAGCTCCCACTACTTATAAGCTACTACAATACTTTGTATTAATAGATGTGGCACTATGTTTGGGGTGCTACATGAGTTTTGAGTTGGTTCATCCTGACCCAGCCTACAAGCATGACCGTCAAGTCTTGGGGCCAAAATTTTGGTCTAAACCCATTATTCCACCGGTGTGAGTCGTTAGGGACCCAATAAGATGTCACATATAATAATCCATGATCCTAATGATTATAGTGCAGTTCTAATATTCCCTTCAATGTTTACCACTTACATACACATAATTGTACATTCTCTTCTCTTAGATAAACCCATGGTTATGTTCTCATTATCTTCATCATAACATAACTTTTTAGGTTTTTATTAGTTGTGCCCCTCCGAGATATTGCAATATCAATTATGCCTCTCCCTTTTTGAGAATATCGGATGTGCCCCCGACTTCTTGTCATTCTATCACTTGTGCCCCTCGGGTTAGTTGCCGCCCATCCTCAACGCAAACAAACGTTAACTTTAGGGACACATGGGGAATTAAATCTAAGTAAAAGGTTGAAATGTCTTTTCATCAACTCATCCCCTCCCCCAGCCTCTCCTGCCCCATGCTCCTCCTCCGACGCCCCCTCCTCCTCTCACTCCCCAGCCTCCTCCCTTGGCCCACCAAGCTCGTCGAAGAAGACCTCTGCCCACTGCTCCTCCCTCGCATCTGCCTCCTCCTCCGCCAGCTGCTCCTCCCCCGCGCCCCCCCTCCTCCTCCCCTACGCCCCCGCCTCCTCCTCCTCTGCCCGCCGCACCTCCCCGTGCCCACTCCAACTCCATCTCGTAGCCTGCTCCTCCCAGCGCCCCCTCCTCCTCCTACACTCGTTACTCCTCCCCCGCACCCCATTCCTCCTCCTCCTCTGCCCGTTGATCCTCTGCCCCACCCTCCTTCTCTACTGCTCCTACCTCACGCCCGCCTCCTCCTTCGCCTGCTGATCCTCCCCGCCGCACCTCTCCTGCCTGCTCCTCCTCCCCGTACCCCTCCTCCTCCTTCTCCGTTGCCTGCTCCTCCCCACGCCCCTCCCCCTCCTCCTCCGCTCACTGCTTCTCCCCCGCAACCCCTTCCTCCTCCGCCCGTTGATCCTTCCTGCACCCCTCCTCCTCCTCGTCATCCTCCTCTGCTCGCTGCTCCTCCTTCGTACCCCCTCCTCCTCCGTCGCCAGTTGCTCCTCCCTCGTACCCTCCTCCACCTATTGCCCCTCTCCCTCGCCCCTCCTCCTCTATTGCCCGTTGCTCCTCCCATGCACCTCCTCCACCGCCAATTGCTAATTTCTCATTCTCCCTCCTCCTCCGCCCCTGCCTCCGCAGTTTGAATCCCTTGAATCAGCTTCCCGGCTCTCCACCCCTCTCCCACACCACATCACTACCTTCGCGAGGAGACCATCTTCTGGAGTTGTCACCTTTGATCTGGAGTAGAACCACCGTCTGCAAGATCAGCCTCGTTGTTGACATGCTGCTATTGATGATGAACGATGAAGGAGAATGGGATGGAGGAGGAAGGATTGGAGGGTAAGGAGGGAGGCGGGGGGAGGGGGTTTCCGGATATGCCCCTCTTAACTATACTATAGTTTGGTTAAACCATGGTTAAGTTAAACTTATTGACAGCCAATGTAACAGAGGGGCACAAGGGATAGAACGACAAGAAGTCGGGGGCACATCTGATATTCCCAAAAAGGAGGAGCATAACTGATATTGCAATATCTCAAAGGGGGCACAACTGATAAAAACCCTAACTTTTTTTCACTACGTGATGAGTATCACTTCTCTCATTGTTCGTCCTACATGTATCTCGTATAATGCACTCTATTTTGTGTGTGAATTGTTAGTTTTGAAATGATGCTTTATATATGGATAATCTACGTATACCTATTCATTCTCATTGTTCCGTCAATAACGTAGGTACTTCAATTGTTAGTGACTTTGATTTTGCTAATAACTTTATTGTATATTTATTTTATAGCCTGATTTATTTTTCAGGTAATAGAAACTCGATAGTGAAAAGTATAGCGACAAGACGACAACTATGAAGTTGACCCAAAGCATTAAGCATGAACTCAAAAGATCTAGCTGAAAGTAGTTTGCGCTAAAAAGCTCAAAACTCAATTCCAAAAATTAAATGCATCAATAGAGAAGATTTGAAGACTACGGAAGTCAGAATCAAGTAAAAAAGACTCAGATTTTTTTTGCAAGAAAATAATCAGATCTCAATCTAGTCCATAGCCAATTAACTCTATTGAGCACTGGGTTGGGTCATCTTGAACGTAATGAGATCCAAAGCGATGCTCATCCCTAATTCTATGATTAGAGGTGACATGTTTGTTGTCATATGTCTATATGTAGATGATATTTCGTTGATTGGTGCAAATGTAAGGACCGTGAATGAAATAAATTCATTCACGGAAAGTAGGTTTGAGATAAAGGATATTGGAGTCACTCATGTAATCTTGGATCTCAAGTTAATTCGATCAAAATTTAGGGTATAGTTCTTAATGATAGAGAAAATTCTCAAGAAATATTGTTATCATGATTTGTGGATCTATATGTACGCCATATATGACTGCTCTAAATTTCTCTACAATAACAAGATTGGAGGCATTGTTTTATCAGCTTGATTATTTACAATATTACAAAACTTAATGTATCCTGGGTACAATATTGGAATCTAGTTGGTGCTTCTTATTTACACGCATCACATTTGAGCCAATTCATAGAAATCTAAATATAAAGAGGCTAATATTTAAGGAATACCTTAAAGATATGAATGAGTTGAAACTAACAGGTAGGATATACGATTCAAACCAAAATGTACCATTGTAGAATACAATTTTTTTTGAAGTCCTTGGAGACAAGAATGTACCATTGTAGAAAATAAATTTTTCTTGAAGTCCTTGGAGACGAGATCTGTTTTTTTTTGTGTTTCAAATTCCAACAGTCCATGAAGGATTATTAAATTAAAAAGAATTTTATTCAATTAGAGATTTAAAGAACAATGGTTTTCAATCACTACAACAAAATGTGTTTATATGTTTTTTTTAAATATGTCATCATAACATATGTTGTTATTATATAACGATGATATTGACATATTCGTGCTATATCATCATTAGCAACATTGCATATGGCAATGTTTATTTATCGGCATCTTTAAAAATTTTAACTAATCATTGACAATTTTTAGTTCAAATGTTAGCAATAATGTTAAAATTTTCAAAAATAATAACGGATACGTTTGATATATGGATCGTTACTAATGATGTAGCAACATATATGGAATTTTTCATTAAATTTGAGAATAAAAAATATTTTAGCATGAATAACATCAACATTATATATTTAACAATGGATGATATAATGATATATTTAAAAAAAGTCATCATAGAACCTTTTTGATGTAGCGGCTTGATGTAATTAGTGTGTCAATACATTGTATGTATGCAATAATGAATTGGTGAATTAGTATTGGGGACTACATACCCATTATTTACTCTTCGTAGTTGACAATATGCTTTCTTAACGATTACTACAACAAAATTGACCTAAGGCAACGAGTACTCTAATATTCATTGTTATAGTCTCTGTAGTTAAATATATTAAACAAATACTATTTGTTACTTGAATCTTCAAATTCACAACTAATATCGTATTCGTTGTTACCTGTGACAGATCATATCATTGACTTTTCTTGTAATTGTTGTTAAATTTAATAATGAATACCGATTTTAATGAAAAAGTCAATGGATAAATAGTTGTTATATGAACTTCTAGTAACGAATATGACATGTGTTTCTCTCTATAACAAAAGCCAGTTTTACCAATAACATTCGTTGTTATATATTCAACATTGGAATGCATGCCGAAAAATACTCATATTATTCTTCATCATATGCCAATATACTTATAGTGGAAACACTATTATACATGTTATAGTAACTCGGGTTAGTTAGGAGGTGGCTATCGAGCCAAGCTATGAAGCTGAGTCACTCAACATCAACTCGGCAATCTTGTCGAGTTGAAAGCATGACATGAGCTTGGCTCATTTGCCCATTGAGCCAAACTCATGAGCAAATTAATGGGTCAGGCTTATCGAGCCCAAGTTTTCCTAACATCATTAGTCGCAATGGATGGTTATTATGCGTAAGCCACGAGGACTGTCAACAAAGCTTCTAATGATCATTCTCCGAAGTGATTTTTACACTTGTGCCATTCTCAGTTTTCTCAATAAAATTTGCACTCCTAATTTTTGCAATTACACTTCTACCCTTATATTCTTACAAAATCCACAGTATTACCCTTCCATTAGTATAATATAGGGGTGCAAATGTAGTAACTAAGGACACTATTGTGAACTTTGTAAGAACATAGGATAGGGTTAAAAGTGTAATGGTAAAAAAATTAGAAACATAAGTGCTATTTGAAAAACTCAAAGATTATAAAGCCACTTCTCCAAATTGAAAAGGCTCAACTTGTGTACTGTTTTTAGTATAAATATTGCCCTTGGGTTGCAAATAATATAAATGCAAATGGGATGCCATCAAAGGCAACCCCACTTTGTTAATTACTTGCAAGCATTCAAGTCGGTGATAAAGCACATAAAATATATATGTTTCTTAAAGCAAAGATGAAGAGAGCATTAAAGGACAGTCTTATGTTGTCTCCAAGACAATATCACCAATTTGTGTTCTCATGGGATTTCGTGTGATCTTCATCTTCATATGATATATGATATTGATCCTTTTGTTTGTTTGATAAGTCAAAAGAATGTTAGCGGAGTTCACACGCCTTTTTGTTGCTAATGTAATTTAGGAGAATATATAAAACATGATCATACTTATCTTTTAAAATCATGGGTGAAGACTGCTTGAACTATGTCCTTAGTTATCTCTTTTTTTACACATGTGCCTCTCCGATGAGCTAATTCATAGATCTTTGGGCTTCCATTAACAATGAATAGAAACTTTACAAATAAAGCCTGAGGATTTGGACTCCATTGTTGTCATCTCAATTGTATATGGTTACGATAATTTACGATCTCAGTGTACTTATGATGTATCACCAGGTGGATCTTTACCTAGTGTGTATCATCTTACGAGAATACAGTATAGTGTGGATCAACCGGAAGAAGTATGCATAAAAGTATTTACCTCAAGGAAGAATCTTAAAATCCCCTCTGTTTTTTGGATTTAGAAAGTATTGATTTTCAACAACGAGACCATTATTATATGCTGAGAATTTCTTATAAAAATCATTCGCGCCTTAAACATATCTTGATGCCTGAAAGTTGGATAGGATGGCCTTTATGTAAGGACTATATTACTCTCAATCTCTATGTAATACAAGATGCTTATTGAATGATAAGAAAATTATCTTTACTTATAAGATGCGACTCCATATTGTAAGTCAAGGTATATTTTTCTCTTCCGTTCTAGTTGAAACATAGTAACTGAACTTGAATTCCCATTATGGTGGGCCAATAAAGGGCTCCATTATTATTTTCTAATTACAATTACACGTAAGCCTCTACTTTTTTGCGGTAAAGCTAATGTCAATGTATTCTTTACAAAATTCACCATACTGCCCTTTCGTTAAGGTATAATGGGGGCATAAGTGTAATAGCAAGATGGCGGTACTTTGAATTTTGTAGAACAGAAGGTAGGGACATAATTGTAATTGTAGAATCTTGGAGAGACTCAAGTGTAAAAAGACACCTTCTTATTGTTGTTCTTTTCAAGGGAAGAAGAAGAGGAGGAGAAAGAACTTTCCAATGGTGGATATGTTGTCAAATGCAATACAAGTGACATAAGAAGGCATTTCAAGTAAAGTATATGATGTGGAGTGGTCATAGTTTCTCTCTCTTTTTTTTTTGTTGAAGATGACACCAAGAGCATGTCTTGGAAAGGCTTGCACACTAGTATGTATTATAGCGGTCACTCGTCGTCTTCCGCTCCATCTTAAGATAAGAAAATTTGATCTAGTATGCTTTTAGTTGTACCGATGACTTTGATTCAACTCGATGACCTGACTCATAATCCAGAGACTCTGAATATTTGGCAAATTATCTTTCTTCTTTTGGAAATAACAATTTTTAAAGCTCATTACTTCAACAATGTTTGTGCTCGAGCCCATTTAAGAAAATCCCAATAATTCCACCTAATAAAACACTGATACAAAAATAATGAAGCTAATCGATTTTCAACTATTAATTTTCAAGAATAGAGAGATCCTCAAGTTTTCTGTCAGATATCAATGTGATCCCCAGACCTTCAAATGCAAAGATTTGAGTCCCAAATTATTTCGAAGGTAACAATGTCATCTCATGATGGTCCAAATGATGTTGCGTGAATTGAATCATAGAGGACCAATGTGAGACCATATTGTTATCGTTGAAATAGTTCAGAATTTAAAATCATGGCACTTGTAAGTTTGGGGACCACACTCATGCAGATGGAAAGTTCGAGGACATCGTTCTAAATTAATTTTTTAATGGACAAGGAAGGGATCGAGCCTCGTAAATAGACCTGACCAATAGGTTGGGGATCCGCTCGCCCTGCTTGCTCATGCGCCAAGCTTGGGTCAAGATATTACACGAATGGGGATCGACCCGCTTTTCGGCCCGTGTAGACATGCCACAAAGACCGGCCCGCAAAATCAAAATATGTATTTAAAAAATTAATTTCACATGCATTCAATATGATATATTTTGACATTTTCTTTTCATTACCAATGTTGCATCATATTTAGTAGATTTAGAAAGTTTAGTTATTGCTAAAAATAAATTTAATTATATAAAAAATTAAGAAAAATACTTTAGATGTGAACATGGGCTGGCTCGACCTAGACTTGAGCCAGGCTTGCATCTTGAAGTATGGTCCATAGACCGACCCAGTCCGACCTTGGATGAGAGGCTTTAGAACCTCGACTCGTTCGGCCGGACCCATGGTCCGAGTGCGATTTAAGATGCCATAATAATACAACTGAGTAGGTATATGTATAAATGTGAGATATCTAAAATGGCTAAGAATGGCGGAACTCGATCCGGATTAGAACTTATGTCAGAAAAACTCGAGCCTGATCAGAGACCGATTTGGATGAGTGCTTATGACTTTTCTCATCGACAACACATTTAAGTAGGCTATTGGAGACCTAGGTGAAGTGGTGTTGAGACATTGGTATTCATGTAAAAATTGTGCAGGATTGTGGCATATATTTTTATGTGTACAAACCATGCCATCTTTAGAGGCACTAAACACAGAAGGGATTTTTATACTAGTACCCCCGTAAATTCTGTCAATGGTACTTGTGACTCTACCTAGTTAATATTTAAATGATGACTCTATAAAACATTTATGTCTGCGCTTGTTCCATGCTCTTAACATCCACATGCCGTCAATCAGTTACTGATAACGATTACATGCCTAATACATGAAAAAAACATATTTACAGAAAGTTAATGAACTATGTGATATTTATTTAATATCGATTTTTAGTGACAGCCCTTTTTTTGAAATCGGACTGCATCGAACCTGGATCGGTTCGGTTAGTCGGTTCTAGACTTGGCCAATAGACTAGGGGTTTGCCCGCCCAACCCGTCCAGCTCGCTCATGGGCCGAGCTTGGGTCAAGGGATTTCAGGAATGGACCGGCCCGACCCGCTCTTTGGCCCGCTCGTCAATTGGATGGGCTGTGGCATATGTCATAAAACCCGATCCGGCTCGGCCCAGCCGTATATATAAAAATATAATTTAAAAATTATATTTTACATACATTTAATATAATATACTTCAAGTTTTTGTTTTACATTATCAATATTACATCTTATTTATAATTTACATGCAAAGTAACACATATTATGATTATTGGACTTAGAAAGATTAGATGATGCTAAAAAAACTTAATTATCTTCATAAATTTGATAAAAAAATTAATAAAAAATAATTTACATTCGGCCCATGGGATGCCCGGCCCAGCTCAGACTTGGCTCGGGTTTGGACCTTGAAGTATGGCATGTGGACCGGGCCAGACCGTGCCTTGGACAGAGAGTTTTAGAACCTCGACCCGTTCGGCCCGACCATCACTTTGGCCAAGTCTAGTCGGTTCTCATCGATTTGGTTCCATTATTTCATTTTTGATCTACATCGATTCAATGAAATTATTTGAAATTCGGTTCAACATGTTCGATCGAAATTTGAAATGTGATTAAGCTTCAATCCATTCATAGACAATAATGTTGGTTGGAATTGAACCATCACTACAAGAATGTCAGTTGACATTCAACCCCAAGGACGTCGGGTTAGATTCATTTTTATGGAAGTTAATTATAACGTCCAAAGTTATAACCTCTCACGACATTGCACTTGAAACGTCCATATATGTTACACACATGTGGATGTTTTTTGATCAAAGGTTGGACCATATGTTACCAAAAAAATTTTGATTTCCGTCATCCTGCCTTTTCAGATACCTACCAAACTCATCCTAGACCATTTGGAAAGCCTAGCCTTGCAAGGATGGTTGCTCCTCCTCCCTCTCCCTTTTCTTTCCTCCGACAATGCTAGCAGCAGCCCGTGCTTATCTCGTCGGCTCCTCCTCCTCGGGGACAACGAAAATCAGGCCTTAGGTGTTGTTATCAGGGTTATCAGTGCGCATAATAAACATTTATTATATGAATCCAAATGAATTAACAGAGAAACGGAAACAATCAACAAAATGATAATCATACGTCTCCCATTCATTTTCAGATTACGAAGTGCACAAAGGAACCAATTATTAAATCGGGAACACAACATAGGGCACAATCTAGGAAAGGCAAAGCAATAAACGAATAGCAGCAGAGAAATGAGAAAATAGATTAGATCAGAGATCACCGAAGCTAAGTCGAGCTGTTTGGATCAAGTCCGATTCCCAATGTGATCTAAATTAAATTAATCTGTCTGATCAATTTAATCGAACAGACAAATGAAACCCACAACAAAAGTATCGAGATCCTAATTGACTCTCCCGAGCCCGAGCCCGAGACGGAGCGGAGCGCGGGCGCGCGCGTGTGGTCCTCCATTCCTCCTCTCTACTATTGCTACAAGAGCTTGGGGTGGGGACTCATATATAAGTCCACCAAAAGTTTAGATCTCTAAGGTATGGTACTAAACTTCAACCCAAACTCATCTATGTTTTAAATTTGGGAATTTCCAACTTTCCCTCCAAACCATTTGGTTTCCCAATTGAAACCAAATTAATTCCAATTGTAATTACATATGTTTTCCAATTAAAACCTAAATACAATTTTTAATACAACAACCCCCCATGAATTCACCAATTTGAAAAAGAGATTCAAAAAGATTTAAGAGACTTCTTTCAGCTGCCCATACTTTGCTTTCAGTAAAGGTACCTTCCGGTTTGAACTTCTACCTGAGTTTACTACTTTCACTTTAACGGGATCGAAGTGAACTACATCTTGAACTTCAGACCTTAGTGTTAAAGTATACGGTAGAAACAATAAAGCGTTGTTCTTGGTGCAATCTTCATGGTTGGTGCTCATAAAGGCCATGCACCCTTATCCTGTTTCACGAGTGTGTTCAGGAAAAACCCTCTTCCTTTAAATGCGGCCCACAATAACACTCACATAAGTAGCGTTCTCCAAGGATACACTGCTAACATCCTTCCCAAAGGCTTGAACCCATTTAGAGCCTACGCTCTTCCTAACTTGCACCTTAAACGGCACTCAGGCTTCCAGGGATAAGACACTCATGCTTACGCATTAAGATTAGAGTGCCAACCAATTCTCCAAACAGCTTGTTATTACCACATTAAACCTACTTTGTGGGATCTCCACTCAGATAGGTTGGGTTGCCACTGTGGAGGAACTCCCAATGGGTCTTAGTCCCATCCCAAGCCTAGACTTTAGGACTAAAGATCTATCAAGTCTCTTAGTCAGCGGATCTGCCGTGTTGTCTTTGATCCAACGAAATCCACATCCAACGCACCTCGAGACACCAAATCCCTTAACATCTTAAGTCTAATTTGTATGTGTCTCCTTATTTTCTGATTGAACTTTGACCTCTTGATCTTGGCAATTGTGATCATATTATCACAATGTACCGAGATCGCAGGAATAGGCTGACCTACCATGGGAATTTCACTCAGAAGTTCCCTTAGCCATTCAGCCTCAATTCCAGTGGTGTCTAAAGCACACAGCTCAGCCTCAAAAGTGGATCGAGCTAGAATGGTCTGCTTCACAGACCTCCAGGAGACTGCACCGCCTTCAAGGGTAAATACATACCCTGTAACACCATTACTTCCAGACTCCTCTATTTTCCCTATCCAGCTTGCATCATTGTATCCTTTTAGTACAGAAGGATGTCTACCATAATGCAAACTAAGGGAAATAGTTCCCTTTAAGTACTTCAGTACTCGATCCAGAGCCTCCCAGTGAGTACGGTCAGGATAGCTAGTGTATCTACTCAGCTTTGCAACCGAGAATGAAATATCAGGTCTCGTACAAATTGCAAGATACATTAAACTTCCTATCACTTTTGAATACCTTAGCTGAGCTACAAGTACTCCACTTTTATTCTTAAACAACGTTTTGGATGAATCAAAGGGAGTGCTTACAGCTTTACAATCTTGATATCCAAATTTCTCAAGTACCTTCTCAACATAGTGAGATTGAGAAATTACAATCCTATCAACTGACCTTGTCAGTTTGAGACCCAAGATCACATCAGCAATACCCATGTCCTTCATCTCAAACTTGCTACTTAAGAATGCCTTAGTCTCATTAATAATCCTCATATGTGATCCGAACAACAATATGTCGTCAACATATAGGCACAAGATAATACACTCATCACCTTTCACCTTGGAATAGATACACTTATCGGATTCATCAACCTTAAAGTCACATGACAAAATAGTCTTGTTAAATTTTTCATGCCACTTCTTTGGTTCTTATTTCAATCCGTAAAGGGATTTGACAAGCTTGCAAACCTTTCCCTCATTCCAAGGAGTCATAAGTCCATCTGGTTGATCCATATAGATCTCTTCCTCAAGATCGCCATGCAAGAAGGCGGTCTTCACATCCATCTGGTGGATAGAGAGATCATATACAGATGCCAATGCTATGAGCATACGGATTGTGGTCATCCTAATCACAGGGGAATAGGTATCAAAATAATCGATACCTTCCTTTTGCCTAAAGCCCTTGGCAACTAATCTAACTTTGTACTTTTCAATTGATCCGTCAGGTCTAAGCTTTCTCTTAAACACCCACTTGCACCAAATGGTAGAGCACCCTTTGGGTAAATCAACCAACTCCCAAGTTCCATTAGCCATAATGGAATCCATCTCAGATTTGATGGCTTCCTTCCATTGCTTTGCTTCAGATGGAGCCATGGCTTCCTTGTAACTTGGTGGATCACCCTCTATATGGTAGACAACGAAGTCGCTACCCAGATCCTTGGCTATCCGAGGTCTTTTACTCCTCCTTGGCTCAATCACTTCAAAAAGATCATTGGGTTCAGGTTGAGTCTCAACCCCCACATTCATTATCCTTTCCACTTGATCTGAAATAGATCCTGATGTAGAGGCGCCCTCAATGGTCAGATTCTGAGGAATCCCAGCCTTCAACGGGAAGACATCCTCAAAGAAGGTAGCATCACGAAGTTCAACAATGGTGTTGACTTCTATGCCCGGTATCTCAGACCGAATTACCAAGAACCTATATGCATAGCTATTTTCCATATAACCTTAGAAGACCGCATCAACAGTTTTAGGACCAAGCTTCTTTCTCTTGTGTTCTGGAACTAAAACCTTAGTGAGACAACCCCACACTTTGAGATATTTTAAACTTGGTTTCCTATTTCTCCAAAGGTCAAACGGACACTTTTCCATATGCCTTGGAGGAACCCTATTCAGAATATGACAAGCTGTATTCAAGGCTTCTCCCCACATATAGGTTGGAAGTCCAGAACTCTGTAGGGGAGCATTGATCATATCCGTTAAGATTCTATTTTTCCGTTCTGCTATCCCATTAGATTGCGGTGAATATGGGGCCGTAACTTCATTAACTATGCCAAACGGTTTGCATTGTTCATCAAATAAGTTAGAGGTATATTCACCTCCTCTATCTGAACTAAGGCGTTTAAGCACTTTTCCTGTTTGTGTCTCAGCCTAATTCTTAAATATAAGAAATTTCTCTAAGGCTTCATCCTTGATTTTCATTAGATATACATAGCAGTATCTACTGCCATCATCTATAAAGGTGATAAAGTATTTTTTATTGTCTCGGGTCAACACACCGTTAAACTCACAGATATCCGTGTGCACTAGATCCAAGATCTCACTATCTCTAAAGACAGACTGAAAAGACTTCCTAGGTGTCTTAGCTTGCACACAGATTTCACACTTTTGAATTTTATCAATAGTGTGTTTAGGGATCAACTCTAAATTCATCATTCTTTTAATTGAATTTAAATTTACATTTCCCAATCTACCATGCCACAGATCACAAGATTCTAGATTATTCACAACAGAAGACACAGAAATAGAACATTCAGAACTCAAAACATTCATCTCATTAATGTTTACTGAATCACATCTAATTCTAAACAATAAATCAAAATCAGCCAAATAGCCTTTTCCATAAAAAATACCATGTCTCAGAATAACAATTTTATTACATTTAAAGTATGATTCAAAACCATTTCTAACTAAGATAGAGGCAGATAAAACATTCTTCTTGATATCAGGAACATGCAGCACCCTGTGCAACGTCCACACACGTCCAGAGGAGAACCTCAAGTTGACTTATCCCGACTTTAGCACTCTGGCTGCAGAATCGTTTTTTATCTTCACAGTCCCACCACTGCAGGTCTGATAAGAAGAAAACAAATTTCTGTCAGAACATATATTTACATTGACTCCCGTATCCACAAGACACTCATTTGGATCATGGATATGGTATAGTTCAGGTTTTACAGAGATATACCCATCGCAAGTCTCGAGTCCCATAGTGATCATATTCACTTGTGGACTCCCGTCTGCAGCCTTAGGTTGAGCCTTCAAGGACGGACAATCCTTCTTCCAATAGCCAACTTGATTACAGTGCCAGCAGGGTTTATTCTTTGTCTTTTTCTGGATCTTGCCCTTTGATTTCATTTTATTATTATTAGGACCCTTTCCCTTCTTATCCTTACCCTTCGAGGTCATGAAATTGACCTTAGCCTGAATATCAATAGGAAGCACATGTTTTTGTTTCCTGTGTTCCTCCTCTATGGCAATTATCACCATTAAGTCATCCATAGAAAATTTTCCCTTCCTTTGTTTGAGGGTCATACTGAAATCTTCCCACGACTTGGGGAATTTTTCTATTATGCACATGACCTGAAACTTCTCTGGAGGTTTCATTTCGGCATCCTCTAAACCATGGAGCAGGAGTAAAAACTCATGTGCCTGTTCAGAAACTGACTTTCCTTCGGCCATGGAAAACTTCGAAAACTTGGCCACGGAGTATTTCTCAATACCGAGGTCTTCGGTATTATACTTCCGATCCAAGTCTTCCCATAGCCCTTTCCCAGTCTGCGTGACGAACAGTATACATCAAACAACGTGTTGGACAGAGCCAACAAGATGCAACCATGACATATACGGTCACGTTCCTTCCACGCAGATTGCGCCTTCTGGCTATCGGGTGAGGGGTTTTCCATTTCCACTGTAGGGCAGTCGGTTTCAAGCATCGTGATTAATCCTATGGTGGTTAACCAGATCTTCATGCGTTGTTGCCAACGCTTAAAGTTCTGTCAAACGAACTTTTCAAGCATACCCGTCATATCAACCCTCGATTTAAACATGGTTTCCGACATTATTTTATAATCGGTTCCCAAAATCCTCTCTAAGATTGTTGTTATCAGGATTATCAGTGCGCATAATAAACATTTATTATATGAATCCAAATGAATTAACAGAGAAATGGAAACAATCAACAAAATGATAATCATATGTTTCCCATTCATTTTCAGATTACGAAGTGCACAAAGGAACCAATTATTAAATCGGGAACACAACATAGGGCGTGATCCAGGAAAGGCAAAGCAATAAACGAATAGCAACAGAGAAATGAGAAAATAGATTAGATCAGAGATCATCGAAGCGTCCATGAAATGGACTGTCCTTAGAGAGGATTTCGCCCCTACAATACCGGTACGTAGGGTACTGGCGATCCGTTCCTAGGATACGACGGTTCACGGTCTTCGTCTGCGCACATCGATGAGACCGTCCTCGAAAGCACCTCCGAGAACTTGCAGCCGAGAAGAAACAGGGTCGCAGGCGCGAGAGAGAGAACAAAAGGGACGGCGAGTTTTTCTTGCGAGTGAAGAAAAGCGGCGTCAGGTGAGGGGTATAAAAAGAGGAGCTCGTGTGCCCTAACGCGCGGTCCCTTCGGTTTCCGAAAACGCCTCAACAGGCGTGTCCTTTCGAATTCCAAAACCGCGGCTAAGTCGAGTCGTTTGGATCAAGTCTGATTCCCAATGTGATCGAAATCAAATTAATCCGTCTGATTAATTTAATCGAACAACCAAATGAAACCCGCAGCAAAAGTATCGAGATTCGAGATCCGAATTGACTCTCCGAATTGACTCTCCGAAGCCGCAGCCGGAGACGGAGCGGAGCGCGCGCGCGTGTGTGGTCCTCCATTCCTCCTCTCTACTATTGCTACAAGAGCTTGAGGTGTGGACTCATATATAAGTTCACCAAAAGTTTAGATCTCTAAGGTATGGTACTAAACTTCAACCCAAACTCATCCATGTTTAAAATTTGGGAATTTCCAACTTTCCCTTCAAACCATTTGGTTTCCCAATTGAAACCAAATTAATTCCAATTGTAATTACATAGGTTTTCCAATTAAAACCTAAATACAATTTTTAATACAACATTAGGGACATCAATCCACAGAGGTAAGGTTTTTTCTCCTTAGAGTTTATGGGGCTTCTTTTACCGGTCGATCTTGGCATTGAGGAGGGGAGCGTAATGGAGGATTTGAGGGTCCACAAAAGCTTCGAAGCTTTACGATGAGAAGAAGAGAAAATGAGCGGCCATACATGGCCGGTAATCATACTGATCTCATAGTTTCCATGCTTTGCATGGTGACGTATTGAGGTGATCACATTTCCCGTGTTTATTGCAGGGGTTGAGGTTTGGATGGAAGATTATGGTGGGATCCATAATTGGATTCATCGGAGCTGCTTCTGGCGTCGTTGGAGGTGGAGGGATCTACATCCCCATGCTCACCCCCATCAAAGTGTGAGGATGTGTTTATCATATATCATAGTTATCAGCTCAATTCCTTTCCTAGAATCTTAGGTCATCGGGATCAGGCTATCCTTCTTGCTTTTTTGGAGGGTTCTATGAGGAGGCTGATTGACTGCCGGGGTTAATCGTGTTAGAGAGGATCCTCTACTGTCCCGCACAGCCTGTTGCAGTTTTGTGGATCATCGGAGCTGCTCGATCTTGATCGAGCGGTTCGCAAAAATTCTCACTTTTTTGTGGGCCCTACCGTAAAAATCCATTCCAACCGCTCGATCACGATCGAGCGGCTCCGGTGAGTTCAGCAAACTCTGCGGGACAGCAGAGGATCTGCTCCCTAATCGTGTTGTCCGGTATTGCTTTAGTTGATCTCGCCAATTTTATTGCCCGCTGCAGTTTCGAATTATAATGCTTTAAATTTTCAGTATTAAAGGAATAATTTTGCGAAGTTGAATAATTCGAATTTTGTCGTTGGAGGAATAGCCCCGGTTGCAGCAGACTTTGTAGTAGGGGCCGGAGCCGCTCGTTCTTGATCGAGCGGTTCGCATGGATTTGCACGATACATGCCCATAAAAAGTGTGAATCCTTGAGAACTGCTGGAGCAAAATTGAGCGGCTCCAGCCCCTACTATAGAATCTGTTGCAGCAAAGGCTACAACAGAGGATCCACTCTCTCGGATTTTAATTCATAATGAGATCTCTAGCCCCGTCATTACGGATAGTCCATTTTCTATGCTCCAAATGTTACCAAAACTTGATAATTTTGTAACTAAAGAGTTAAAGATATAAATACAAATTAGAATGATAATAACCTCTTCCTGGAAAGAAATCCACATCTGATCGATTAACCTGCAGAATTTGATTCATCTATTTGTATTATTGTTGTGAACTGATCGATCTGATCACTTCGACTGATTGATCGAATAACCTCTGAATCTGAGAGGGGTGAGCGAACACAATGATACTTTAAGGTTAGGTTTCCTCAGTGGTTTATTTTTGTAAGCGATATGTATAGACTGTTTAGTTTGTCATTCTTTTGTTTTTTTTGTTTTGGTTATAAGATGTATTCTAAACTAATCAAAACACAATATTTTAGATTTTTAGCATGTCTTCACCGTTCACATCCACAACGAGACAAAAGAAAGATAAATGTAATAGGTTGTTCGTAGTCAATCTCAAGCACCACCAAAATCGAAACCCGTTGTTCGTAGTCAATCCCAAGCACCACCAATACCTGCACCACCATCCGAGCATTTTCATGCACTTATTATTTCTACTCAACTACACTCAGATCAAGGACCACCTACTTCTCAAAAGAAAGACAATGAATTTAATTTTTACATTTATAATTAGTGTCAGCATTTTTTTGTGGGTTACTTACGTAAAAAATATGAATGATGTCAGAAGAACAATGACACACGTATAAATATTGTTAAGACTTTTTCCACTACTGGATCAAAGTCATACACATATCATTCGTGAAGAGATAGTGAGTATTTTTAAATTTAGTTCTTTTTTGATATGTTAATTGTTGCAATTCCTTTAATTTTTCTTGATCATCTAAGTCTCGAGATGAACTCGATGGCTGATCGTACGGAGATATACTCTTATTCAAAAAGACAAAGTTTAGTGTCGATAAAACAGGACTGGCACCGTTGGATGAAATTGTAGGGCAACATGGACATTGGTCAAAACCTGAAGCTAAACAAACATATGTAAGTTGTCTAGATGAATAATATAAATTAACCTACTCATATATAATCTTTTTTACTCTATTGCTCTTTTACAGATTACAATGATAGAAATGTCTGCTAAGGTCGATGCAGAAGAACAATCCATTACTGATGCTGAAATAGCTAATAATGTACTACATAATAAGGGACGATCTGATTGTCTCATTGGTAGGGACAAGGACATGTGCCTAAAGGAAGAGGTCGTCATAGGCCTGCATCCAATTTAGAGGATGTAATTGAGCAGATGGTGGCGGAAGAGAAACGAAAAATGGAGATCGAAAACGAAAAGAATGTTGCAACCCTTCAAAAAGAAGTGTTGGATTTGAAGTCACAGATAGATATAATTAATAGGAAGACATCGATAGAGCTTCAAGATAAAATAGCGACTGGAATAGTAGCATATTTTAAAAATTACCCGTTAACAGATGGGATGTCGTCGCTACTTTCTCCACTTACATTATATAGTACTTATTTTAAAAGTATGATCGTTTTAATATATCTTTTTTAACCAATTCTAATATACTTCTTATTCTTTATTAGATGCTACTGAAGGACAATTAAGAGCCAATAGATCTGGTGGTGTTTATCTCGATGCTGAGAGGGAAGAAGGTGCTTAGATAATTTGATTTTCTTTATAGATCTTCAATGTGCTTTTGGTTTGTATTTTTGAATGAACAAAAAACATTTAGAATTTCTTGTAATTATGTTGATACTCGACTTTATTCTCATATTTTAATGCATGTCTCAAGTCTGACTTTGGTCACACTACATCTGCAATCTTAATTATTTTTGTGCGATGTCTTAAAATGCTAAAATGCAAATTGTTAACATTTGATTTTAATATAATCCCATTATTTCTCATTCTAATAAGGGCTTCATGAAAAATTGATAAATCTTGATTGATCATATGCCCTTAATAGCTAATTACATCTAAACATTGGATTGATATATAGACAGATATGTTGGAATTAACTATATTAGGATAGTTTGATGCAATTTGATGGTCAATATCAAGTTGTATTAATGTATCTCAATTCCTGAAATTCAATGTTTCAACCCTATGTGGTGCTGTTTAGTCCCAAATCGTGGAGAGATAAAATTGGCACTTGGTTTTTATGTGAGAAGTCCTGAGACTAGTTTGGAAACAGACTAGAGAGGAGTTTAGACCACAACACACGTACGCACGTGCACGCGCCGTGCCGCGTCGCGGCCTGCGGCTACGGCGTGGCATGGCAAAGACCGAGTCAGTTCTGTAACCGCGCCTTGAATTCCAAGGGTTACGCCCCATTATCCTCTCACGAAGCGTAACCGCCCGGACGCCTTTAAGTATCTCTTAAAGTGCGTGGGCGTAAGTTACGAATATTTTTCAATCCTCAATCTCAGCGTCTCGTAGTATCTCTAGAGGACGCTCGTTTTCCTCCCCTCTCTCTCGATCTCGGGCTTCGTCTACAGAGGTGACTTTCGAGGACGCTCAAGCATGGTGCACACCATCGACGAGCGTGGACCGTCGGACCCTGGGAGCGGCACGTCAAGGCCCTGTGCGCTGACAAAGTGGGGGGCGCTGTCTCTCTAAGGGGAGTCCTACTACAGGACGCTTCGGTTGTGATTTCTAACTTTACTCTTTCTTTGTCGCATTGTTTGTCATGATAATGGTTTCCATATTTTCCCCTTGCTTTAATATGCATATGTTCTTAAAACGGATATTTTTTATCAATGTTAATATGGTTGCATACATACATCGATCTGTTCTGGAAATCTGTTGAAAATCAGATTTTTGTATGTATGCTAATGACGATTTTCTCAACAATCTTAGAGAGACAGAATAATAACGTGATAAGAAAAATGTCGGATTTGATGTTTCGGTCTCGTGTGGATTTCACTAGTATGCCAGAGAAATTCGGGGGTCAGAATTTCAAGCGTTGGTAACAACGCATGAAAATCTGGCTGACCACGATTGGCCTGATTTTGGTTCTGGAAACCGAGTGCCCTAAGTTATCTGAACAAAATCCGGATCCTGAGACGGTTAAGATGGTGGATGCATGGAAAAAATATGACCGTCTGTGTCATGGGTGCATTCTTACTGCACTATCGAACGTTCTGTTTGATGTCTATGGCGCATCCACCAAGACCGCTAAGGATCTGTGGGAGTAAGTGGACAAGAATTACAACACGGAGGATCTGGGTATTGAAAAATACTCAGTATCCAAGTTCCTGAAATTTCAGATGATTGAGGGAAAATCGGTTTCGGAATATGCTCATGAGTTTTTGTTATTGCTCCATGGGTTAGCCGAGGTAGAAATGAAACTTCCTGAAAAGTTTTAAGTTATCTCGATCATTGAGAAATTTCCCAAGTCCTGGGAAGATTTTGGGATGTCCCTAAAGCACAGGAAGGGGAAAATTTCTCTGGATGATTTGATGGTCTCGATAGTTATTGAAGAGGAGCATAGGAAACAAAAACATGTGATGCCTGTAGACGTGAACCCTAAGGTTAATGTGATAACCTCAAAGGCAAACATTGTTAAAGGAAAAAATAAGAAATCGAAAGCCAAGGGAAAAATCCAGAAAAAACCAAAGAACAAACCTTGCTGGCAGTGTGGACAGATTGGACACTGGAACAAGGATTGCCCTTCTCTAAAGACCCAACAGAAGTCTACTGATGTCGTTCCTCAAGCTCTTGTGCTGACTGAGGGAAGGGGGCCCGGTGAGGGGTATGTCTCAGTGAACCCTGAACTCTACTTTGTAAACGAGCCTAATGAATGGCTTGTTGATACAGGTGCAAATGTACACATTTATACTGACAGGACCTTCTTTGTTTCTTATCAGGCTTCAGTCGGTGGAACAGTAATGATGGGGAACAGATCTGCAGCCAAGGTGTTTGGGTCTGGAAAAGTCGAGCTGAGATTCTCAACTGGACGAGTTTGGACTTTGCGCAGGGTGCTGCACATTCCTGATATTAAGAAGAATGTCTTGTCTGGTTCTTTATTAGTTAGAGAGGGTTTTCAATTAGACTTTAAATGTAATAAAGTAGTTTTTCTGAGACATGGTGTTTTCTTTGGCAAAGGATATTTGGCTGATCATGATCTTTTATTTAGAATAAGATATGACATTGATAGTTCAGTTAATAATATTTCTGGTTTTGATTCTTCTATTTATGTTGTTTCAAATATTGAATCTACTGATTTATGGCATGCTAGGCTAGGACATGTGAATTTCAATTCTATGAAAAGAACGATGAAACTTGACATGATTCCTAATCATACTACAGACAAACTCACCAAATGTGAAATGTGTGCTCAAGCTAAGTTGCCTAGAAAGTCTTTTCATTCTGTGAATAGGGAAACTGAAATCCTAAACTTAGTGCATCTGATATTTGTGAGTTTGGTGGAGTGATGACTAGAGATTAAAAAAGATATTTTATCACCTTCATAGATGATAGCAGTAGATATTGTTATGTTTATCTGCTTAAAACTAAGGATGAAGCCTTAGAAAAATTTCTTATTTTTAAGAATAAAGCAGAAACACAAGTTGGAAAAGTAATTAAACGTCTAAGGTCAGATAGGGGTGGTGAATACACATCTAAGATATTTGATGAAAATGCAAATTATTTGGCATAGTTCATGAGGTCACTGCACCATATTCACCACCGTATAATGGAACAGCAGAACGAAAGAATAGGACTCTAACTGATATGGTCAATGTATTTTTACAAAGTTCTGAGCTACCATCTTACATGTGGGGGGAAGCTTTGAATACGGCCTGTCATATTCTGAATAGAGTTCCCCTAAGGCATAAAGATAAGAGTCCATTTGAACTTTGGAGAAATAGGAAGCCAAGCTTAAAATATCTCAAAGTTTGGGGATGCTTGGCTAAGATCTTAGTCCCAGAACACAAGAGAAAGAAGCTTGGACCTAAAACAGTTGACGTGGTCTTCTTAGGGTATTTGGAAAATAGTTATGCCTATCGATTTTTAGTAATTCGGTCTAAGATCACAGGTATAGATACTAATACTATTATTGAACTTCGTGATGCTACATTTTTCGAGGATATTTTTCCAATGAAAAAAGGGATTCCTGAAAATCTGACCAGTGGCGTTGCCTCAACATCTGGTTCTATTCCACAACAAATAGAAAAGATGTCAAATATGGGGGCTACCTCTTCTAAACCCAATGAATCTTTAGAGGATGTTGAACCTAGACGAAGTAAGAGACCTAGGATTGCCAAGGATTTAGGTAGCGACTTTGTCTCCTACCAAATCGAGGGTGATCCTCCCACATATAAGGATGCCATGGATTCTACTGAAGCAAGACATTGGAAGGATGCCATTAAATTTGAAATGGATTCGATCATTTCAAATGGCACGTGGGAATTGGTCGATCTACCTCCTGGATGTTCCACCATAGGAAGCAAATGGGTATTCAGAAGAAAACTTAGACCAGACAGATCCATAGAAAAATATAAGGCAAGACTTGTAGCCAAAGGTTTCAAACATAAAGAGGGTATTGATTATTTTGATACTTGTTTTCATGTTACTAGGATGACTACGATTCGAATGCTCATTTCGTTGGCCTCATTACATGATCTCACAATTCATCAAATGGATGTGAAGACTGTCTTTTTTATATGGCGATCTTGAGGAGGAGATCTATATGGACCAACCTGAGGGATTCGTAGCATCTGGTAATGAAAGAAAGGTTTGTAAGCTTTTAAAATCTCTTTATGAATTAAAACAAGCACCGAAACAATGGAATGACAAGTTTGATAAGACTATCCAGTCTTATGGCTTTATTGTTCATGAATCCGATAAATGTGTGTATTCTATGATTAAAGGTGATATGTTTGTTGTCTTATGCCTATATGTAGATGATATTTTGATATTTGGATCAAACATAAGGATAGTGGAAGAAACCAAGAGGTTCTTGAGCAGTAAATTTGAGATGAAGGACTTAGGAGTTGCAAATGTGATTTTGGGGCTCAAACTGATTAGATCTACTAATGGGATAGTTGTGTCTCAGTCACATTATACTGAGAAGGTTCTTGAAAAATTTGGCTATCGGAGATGTAAATCTGTATGCACTCCTTATGATTCATCTAAACCCCTCTGCAAGAACAAGAGTGGAGTATCTGTAGCACAGCTACGATATTCCCAGATTATAGGAAGCTTGATGTATCTTGCGAACTGTACTCGACCTGATATTTCATTCACGGTCGCAAAGTTAAGTAGATATACGAGTTGTCCTGACCGTATTCATTGGGAGGCCTTGGATCGAGTGTTGAAGTACCTTAAGGGTACTGCACTTCTTGGACTGCATTATAATAAATATCCTCCCGTCTTAGAAGGATATAGTGATGCAAGTTGGATAAGTCAAATGGAGGACTCCGGGAGTAACGGTGTGACCGGGTATGTATTTACCCTTGGAGGCGGTGCAGTCTCCTGGAGGTCTGTGAAACAGACCATCTTGGCTCGGTCTACCTTTGAGGCAGAGTTGTGTGCTTTGGACACAACAGGTATAGAGGTTGAATGGCTTAGGGAGCTTCTCTCTTAGATGCCCATGGTGGGAAAGCCGATACCGGGAATTTCTTTACATTGTGATAGCATGACTACTATTGCAAAGGTAAAGAGTTCAAAGTACAATCAGAAAACTAGAAGACATATCCAAGTTAGGTTTAAGTCTATTAGGGATTTGGTGTCTTCTGGAGTGATTGATGTGGAATTTGTTGGTACAAAAGATAACACGACAGATCCACTTACAAAGGGACTTGATAGATCTTTAGTCTAAAAATCCAGACTTGGGATGGGACTGAAACCCACTAAGAGTTTACCCGCAGTAGCAACCCAACCTAAATGAGTGGATATCCCACAAAATAGGTTCAATGGGAAAACAAGCTGTAAGGGGAACTGGTTGGCACTCAATATGCAATATTTTGCATGTGAGTAATATCCCTGAAAAGTCGAGTGCCTGAAAACTGCAGGAAAAGGTTGAGCATTATGCTCTTAATGGATTCAAGATTTTATATGCAGGATGTGAGTAGTGCATCCTTGGAGAATGCCACCTATATGAGTATTTTTGTGGGCCGCAGATAAAGGGTGAGGGTTTATCCTTAATATACTCATGAAACAGGGTAGGGTGCATAGCCATTAATAGCACCAAAACCAGAAGATTGTCACCATAGACTTCACTCTGTTGTTACCACTCGATACCATTACATCAAAGGATTAAAGTTCAAGACTCAGTTCACTTTATTCCTGTGATGGTGAAAGGGGATAACTCAGGTAAAGGTTCAAACCGGAAGGTACCTTTACTGAAAGCAGAGTGTGGAAACCCGAGATCCTTGGCTCTTTGTGTTTCAACAGTGAATTCGTGGGGGATTGTTGGAATTAACTGTATTGGATAGTTTGATGCAATTTGATGGTCAATATCAAGTTGTATTAATGTATCTCAATTTCTGGAATTCAATGTTTCAACTCTGTGGGGTGCTGTTTAGTCCCACATCGTGGAGAGATAAAACTGGCACTTGATTTTTATGTGGGAAGTCCTGAGACTAGTCTGAAAACAGACTAGAGAGGACTTTCGACCACAACACACGCACGCGCACGCGCGCACGCGCACGCGCGCACGCGCGCCGCGCTGCATCAGGCTGGGCGCGGGCGCGACGCGGTGCGGTGCGGCCACGGCTGCGGCTGCGGCGTGGCACGACGCGGCGTGGCAAAGACCGAGTCAGTTTTATAACCGCACGTTTGAATTCCGAGGGTTACACCATATTATCCTCTCACGAAGCGTAACCGCCCGGACGCCTTTAAGTATCTTTTAAAGTGCGTGGGCGTAAGTTACGAATATTTTTCAATCCTCATTCTCAGCGTCTCGTAGTATCTCTCGAGGACGCTCGTTTTCCTCTCCTCTCTCGATCTCGGACTTCGTCTACAGAGGTGACTTTCGAGGACGCTCAAGCACGGTGCGCACCGTCGATGAGCGTGGACCGTCGGACTCTGGGAGCGGCACGTCAAGGCCCTGTGCGCCGGTAAAGTGGGGGGTGCTGTCTCTCTAAGGGGAGTCCTACTACAGGACGCTTCGGTTGTGATTTCTAACTCTACTCTTTCTTTGTCACATTGTTTGTTATGATATTGGTTTCCGGATTTTTTCATTGCTTTAATATTCATATGTTCTTAAAACGGATATTTTTCTTATCAATGTTAACATGGTTGCATACCTACATCGATATGTTCTGGAAATCTGTTGAAAATCGGATTTTTGTATGTATGCTAATGGCGGTTTTCTCAACAATCCAGATTATACATTTATGTGTGGATGATGTTAAAAAATGATTATAAAACTTAAACTTGGACCAATAAATGTTGACGTCAAATTAGATTTACGCATATGTTTACTAACATCTGTATAATTACTTAATTTGTAGGCGTTTTTAAATAACATCAACAAAGCTTTTTTGATAGCAAATGTTTTTAAACATCTTTGAAGATGTGGATGTATCGACGTTCTTTTAAAACATCCATAGAAACCCGTTCCGACAAATCTCGGCCGACACAACATCTAGACATTTTCTAACATGGGAATAGTGGTCTTCCGACGTTTAAAAGAACCTAGCAAGACATTTCAAAATATCGGTAAAGTAAATTCTGTAGTAGTGCATAATCTTCAATTATCTTACAAAAACTATGTTTAACCAACTATTCCACAACAGCTTCTTATATATAATATTTTCTCGATGTTATAAATTTATTATAAAGTGATAAAGTACTTCGGTAAAATATTGTTTATATTTCCGTGTAACATCTCGTGTTGCATTTTATAAAATTATTTTATATATCAGTTCCGGTATAATATACATTGTTTGTGTATCCGAATGTGTATGTTACTTATGTTTTGATTAAGTTCGGTTTGATCAATTGATTCAACCACTTTTTCACCACCGATTTTGTTTAATTCAATTTAAAAGGGATGGTGATGTCATCATCTAGTGGAACCAATTTAATTCCATGATTCAATTAGATGCGCTCTTTCTAATCAGACATTTAGATTATTAGTTTGGCAGAACCTTATTGGGAAATGGATTTATGACCTAACATCCCTCAATTTCCACGAGACTCGTATTCAGGTCGCCTCAACAGTCATGTCATAATAAGTTTACATATGCAAACTCTTATGACTATGAATCTTTACTTGTACGGTGTAAGTGAAATATAGCTCCCCACCTCAGAAATGGCAAAGAAACGCCCTCCTCGAATTGGTAACTCTAATTCCTCGGTCTAGCAACTCTTTTCTCGAGGAGTGGGGTATTCCCTTCTAAGTTCAAGTGCAACCGACTCAAGAAAAGGAGGAAAGAAGAGGATGGATCGTGGCCAGTGTAACCACATATTTAGGGGTGCACGTGGATTGGATTGGATTGGATTTTGGCTTAATCCGTGTCCAATCCAATCTTAACGGATTTTCATTTTTTGAATCCACCAATCCATCAAATACTTCAATTCGATCCAATCCATCGGATTATTGATTGGATCGGATTGGATCGGATTTTTACAACTCAACATTTTCTCGCTCAATAATCTACTCTCTCATATTTGTATTTTATAGCTCACTAACCCTTGACATTTGAATAATATTTTAAAAATCTATAAGACAAATAGATGTAAAAAAGAGAAAGACCTAATCAGATAAAGTTGAAGGAGTCCATTAATCCATTACAAAAATTTGAAGACCGTACATTGCTTATATTGAATTTAAGATTTATGTATCTTCTCATACATTCAAACAAGAGACTTTTGTGGAAGGATGTTTATGGGTGTATCCAATTTGTCCCACTTTGTGATTTGGAGATCGAGATAGTGGAGCATCACTTTTTTTACTGTGGGAGTTCTTCCACTGTTTAGCCTGAGCTTGGAGTTGACTGGGTGGATATCGATAGCTTAATTAGATACACTATGGCAATCCTTACATGTATCAAACATAGATCTGGAGAGGAGCTCCTCTTTTCAATCGCAGTCATTTGGGCGTCATGGCTAGCTAGAAGTGGTGTTGTATTTGCTTCACAACTTTTTACATTGACAATGTTTTTTCTCATGCAAGGACTCTTCTCAAGTCTTGACTTGTGGAAGTTTTTCTAAGCCCTCTTTTTGATATACTTGGGACATGTTTGGTTGCTGGTTGGACTGGGTTGGGTTGGATTGGGATACCCCTATGAATAGTAAATTGTACCCCTATGAATAGTAATCTGTGAGGAGGATTGAGAGGGTTGGAAGGAGGGATACACCGGTGTACCCCAACCCAACCTAGTCCAACCCAACAACCAAACAGACGATTGGGGTAGACATCTTAGCATCTTTTCCTCCTTTTTGGATTAAAAAATATCTTTTTTGGAATATTCGAATAGCGAACAAATTTATTTAGAATAATGACAACATTTTATAGTCCATGGTTTCCTTTTTTATTATTAGTGCGGATTTGTTTTTTCCGCATCCTTACCTTTGCCTTCTATGTTAAAACTTCTTAAAAGAGATTTTCTAATACTTGAGTGCAAGGTTTTTGAAGAACTTTTTGGTTGGTGATTTTGTATAATTGAGATTTTTTCAAATATCTCATTTCATTAAATCATTACTTTAGCATATATAGTACTAAATCCTCTAAGTTAATGGTGAACTTTAGATTTATATTCAAGTACAGTCATCATAATAATATTGCAAATAGATGGTGCAATGATGAATTCCTGAACTTCCAGTCTCTTGTAATTTAAGAATGATCGGAGAAACAAAAGTAGTTAAATTTCCAACCCCTCAATAAAAGACATGAATGTGTTTCATTTGTAACTATGTACCTGTATAAATATAGAATTTTATCATTTTAAGGCAACCTATTCGAATGGTCTACTGATAATATAGTGTGTCTACCATTCAAAAGACCATGGTTCAAATCCCCCCTGTGGAGGTTGCGTTAGGTGTAGCCGACAGCCATTGTAAAAAATAGTCGGATCTTTCAACATAAATTTGAGCAAGAATCCATATAGCCGATCCTACTTAAAGTGAGAGAAGGCTTCATCATTTTTTTAATAAACTGAGGTTCATGCCTCACACATCGAGGCTTACACCTCACATTACTTGTAGGAAACTGCTTCGATCTGCCATTCATTTTTTAAAGCCATTATATGAAAACCTAGCCTTTTTCCCACAAAGAGTACATGGATTCTTTGTTTCCAGTAGGATACCCGTGGGATATATGTAGCTTAGATTTGGACAAGTGATGCCGAAAGCCAGCGTAAAATATAGTTGGATGTCTCAATATGGATTTAAGCTAGAATCCATGTAGCCGACCCTACTTACAATGAGAGAAGGCTTCGCCATTTTTTATTGAAATCGAGGTTCATGCCTCATACCACGTCGAGGCTTACACCTCACATTACTTGTAGGAATCTGCCTTTCATTTTTTAAACCATGACATGAAAACACAGCCTTTTTCCCACAAGGAGTACATGGATTCTTTGTTGACAGTAGGATACCCGTAGACATGGTTAGATCTAGAGGGGGGCATGGAGGGGCGCATGCCCCCTTTGGATTTTAGGTAATCTTCCATGCATTATTCCTATATATGTTAAATATATAGTGTTAATTTGATTTTTATATACTAATATAATTTATAAATTTTTTTTAAAAAAAGTTAAAAATAGTAATACAATGATCTATTTTTACAATTTTCTCATTCTCGTTCTTTCATCGGCGAAGCTTTCCCCACATATTATCTTGACACATCTCTCTTTCTACCTTTCTCCTTCAAATATCTATTTTCCTCTCTCGATAAAAAAAGAGTGCATCTTAATTTATTTTATGATTCTATTTCTTTATAAGTTCTTATTTTCAGTGATGTCATCTAAATATGCTTGAGTGTGTATCGATTGTGTACTACTATTCTGATAACACATTTAATTTTTGAAGCTTTATTTATTGAAATAAGTTTCAAAATTTTACTACAATATATAATTATCTAAAATTTTATCATTACAACAAATTACAATTGAAGTAATAAAAATAGGATCGAAAACCATTAGCTATCGATTATTTCTATTGTCACGAACTTTTTGTTGTTACAAAATATGGGATATTTTGTCTATAAATTTGGCTGACACAATATATTATCTATAATTAGAGTAATAGTAACTGTTAGAGATTGCAGAAGATTTCCTTCTTTATATTCTATTGTAATCCCACGAGGGCTTTTATGTTAAGAGAATATTCTATGTGGCTATTTGTTAAGTGAATATTCTATAGAGAATATTCTATATTCTAAAGAATATTCTATAGAATATTCTCCTTTGAGCCCTCTAAGGTTTAGTCCTATATAAGGACCCCTAGACCTCTTGAATAAACAACGAATCATCCTTTCTTATCACTCTTTCACATGGTATCAGAGCAGCGGTCCTAGGCCGGTGTCACCTTTTTCGAACAAACTCGCTTCTTCAATCAAGATGTGTCTGACATACCATTAGAACTTCCTCCTCCACCAATTGTCTATAAAAGAAAACATGTGTCCCCTCTTGTTTCTGTTCCTCTACCAGTTCCTTTGTTGCAGGAAAATATGCCATCTTCAAGTGGCCCCACCAATACTTCTCCGGATGATCCTCAGGAGCTTCCCATTGCCCTACGCAGAACAAAGAGGCAATGCACTATCCATCCTATGTCTAATTTCACGTCCACTGATAGCCTATCATGTTCTGATAAAAGATATGCAGATGCTCTTATGACAATCTCGGTCCCAAGAGACTATCACATTGCATTACAGGACCACGGGTGGCGACAAGCTATGAATGAAGAAATGGATGCTCTCAATTCCAGAGGAACATGGGATCTAGTTCCGTGTCCCGAAGGTGTCAGGCCTGTTGCCTGCAGATGGGTCTTTACTACGAAACATTCTCCAGATGGTTCTATTGACAGACTGAAAGCAAGACTTGTGGCAAAAGGCTTTACATAGACATATGGAGTTGATTACTTCGAGACTTTTTCACATGTTGCCAGGATGGGGTCTATTTGCACTATCCTCTCTGTAGCCGTGAACAAAGGCTGGCCTGTTTTTCAACTGGATGTCAAGAACGCATTTCTATATGGTGATCTTGAGGAAGAGGTTTACATGATGCAACCCCCAGGTTACGAAGTCGAGGGGGAGTATGTTTGCCGACTTCGCAAAGCAATTTATGGTCTAAAGCAAAGTCCGAGGGCATGGTTTGAGAGACTTAGTTCAGAGATTAGCACTCTGGGCTTTCAGAGAACTACATCTGACCATTCAGTCTTTGTCAGAAAACGATCAACATGTACTGTCATACTAGCTGTATATGTGGATGACATGGTTGTTACAGGTGATGACGATAAAGGAGTGGTAGAAGTGAAGACTTTTCTGCAAAAGGTTTTTGTCACCAAAGATCTGGGGCAACTTCGCTATTTTCTAGGTATAGAAGTCTTACGCACCAAGAAGGGGCTTCATATGTCACAAAGAAAGTACTGCTTAGATATACTAACTGAAGCTGGATTACTTGGGTGCAAGCCATCTGGCATACCTGCAGAACCAAAGAAACATTCTACACCAGATGATCCTGCCTTTGAAGATACTACAAGATACAGAAGCCTGGTTGGCAAACTTCTGTACCTTACTGTTACTAGGCCGGACATATCATATGCTGTGAACAGAGCTAGCCAACACATGGAGAAACCATGCTACAGCCACTGGCAAGATGTTCTTCAGATCCTTCGCTACCTGAAGGAATCCCCTGGACGTGGTCTATTCTATGGGGAAAATGGATACACTAAGGTTGCTGCTTATGCTGATGCTGATTATGCAAGCTCACCTGATGATCGTCGTTCTACGACGGGCTATGCGATGATGGTAGGAGGTAACCTTGTTAGTTGGAGGAGCAAGAAGCAGACGGTGGTTTCCCGATCCAGTGCAGAGGCAGAATATAGGGCAATGGCCCAAGCCACATGCAAAATTACATGGTTACTGTCTCTTTTGCAAGAACTCAATATTGCTATCACTACTCATGTTCCTCTATACTGCGATAACAAATCTGCCACTTATATTGCTACAAATCCTGTGTTCCATGAGAGGACCAAACACATTGAGATCGACTGTCATTTTGTTCGTGATGCTGTACGAGAAGGCAAGATTTCTACACCACATATTTCAACAGATCTTCAGCTTGCAGACATATTCACAAAGGCCTTATCAAAGAAGCGCCTTTCTTGGATATCTTCCAAGTTGGGCATGATCGATGGATATGCTCCAACTTGAGGGGGAGTGTTAGAGATTGCAGAAGATTTCCTTCTTTATATTCTATTGTAATCCCACGAGGGCTTTTATGTTAAGAGAATATTCTATGTGGCTATTTGTTAAGAGAATATTCTATAGAGAATTCTAAAGAATATTCTATAGAATATTCTCCTTTGAGCCCTCTAGGGTTTAGTCCTATATAAGGACCCCTAGACCTCTTGAATAAACAACGAATCATCCTTTCTTATCATTCTTTCACAGTAACAAACATATCGTTGCCACAAATCTTTATTTAGCCTATATTTAGCAATGAATGTTATATGACAATAATCTTTAGTCGAAAAAATTGTTGATATAATTATAAATTCGATGTCCTAGATCGTTGTTGCAACATTTTTTATAATGTTTATATTAATAGAAAGTACTTCTACACTGTATATTATACTGATCCAATCTATATTCAACTTAATTTAAGAAATAAAATGTTGCTTTACCACAACATATACCTGACTTGTGACGATCAAAATTTAGCACAGAAATTATCTGACTTCTGGCAATGTAAATTTTGTTATTGCAAGCTAAAAAAAATCCATTGTCGGACTTTATTTATTTTGAGTTTATGAATTTTGATTATTATGCTGTCCATAATTTTATATCTGTGTAATTAGAATGAAGTGGTTTTCCAAAAAAAGGAAGCCCGAATCTCTTACATATGTCCCATTCACATAAAGCTAAAAAATAAGGAAGTTCAATGAAATTATGTCATTTTTTACAGCGTCATAATTACTCGACCTTGTCAGTTGGTAATAGAATAAACAACATATAAATGATTCTTTTAGTTTGTGTCCCCTCTATAAAAAGTTTATGGCTCTGTCCCTCCCGTAGAATATATGTGGCTTAGATTTGGACAAGTGATGTCATATTACATAGTTTCCTTGTTTCCTTTGGGGTCTTTCTGAAATTATTAGAGAGGAGTCATCACGCGACATCCCAGGAATTCTGATCAGGACATCGGTTAGCTTTCTTGGCATATTGCTAAGGCACTCTAAATGCAGGACTTGTTTGTCATCTATCGGTGCCATATGAAGTGTTTTTAATTAAAGTTAAACTAATAACTATATAGTGTTGATGTCATTAAAATGTTTATTATTCCTTGGAGAAATATGGTCTGTTCATGCAATTAGTCCTAAATGATCTCGTCCCTCATGACTTAAATAATATGAAATACGTTTCTCCTCTAAGCAGTGCTTTATATTCTTATCTTTATCTATCTGCGAAAACCCATTATTTCAGGACTGTAGGAACATGTCCTAAAAAACCCAACTTGACTGACAAACAGGAAAGCATTTTATTAAAAGAAAAGTGGCTGGAAATATTTTCTTCTTAAAGATTAAGGGGGAGTATGGGAGCGTATCGTCTGCTGTAGAGCGGATCGCAGCAGATTCTGCAGCAGTGACCAGAGCCGCTCGATCAAGATCGAGCGGTTCGTATGAATTTGCACCGTATGGACCCCCAAAAAGTGTGAATTCATGCGAACCGCTCGATCTTGATCGAGCGGCTCCGAGCTTTGCTGCAGAATCTGCTGTGATCGACTCTGCAGCATAGGATCATTTTCAGGGAAGTGGAGGGTTTTGGCAGAAGGCTGAACTCTGCTTGGCCAGAAAGGGTACGAGAGATTCTTTCATTAGGTCAAGAAAGAAGAATCCCACTCTCCATTAATGGAAGCGGCACATTGCAAGGTTATGCTGGTAAGTTCTCAAGGTAGTTCCGTAACTTCCGCTTATTATTGCTTTGCGTGCATTTTACTGTCTTGCTCCTGCATTGACACCAATGTATACTTCTTGTTGTCGGGCGCGGATCGTCTGTCGTAAGTTATTTGCAGCAGATTCTGCTGCAATGCGGGGATGGATGTCACGTAGCGGTGCAAAATCTAACGACCAGCAATATTTGAGAAAAGTTCTGAAACCCCCCCTATTTCCTCCCTCCACCGACATTCCCCTCCCCTCCCTTCGATCAGCTCCCATCCGCCCGCACCTTCACCTTGCCCCCATCGTCTTCAAATCGGAGGATGGGAGTAGCTCGTGCATGACTTCTCTTCTCCTACCTCAGAGCCATGCACGATGGAAGATGGGCAGAACAGAGTGTTGCTGCTCGAACCTTCGAGGTCGAGCTTCACCCGATGTATGTCTCCACAGGTTAGATCTTGTGGAACAGAATGGAAGGTGGAGAGGGACCAACAGGAAAGGGACAACTCCCTCCAAGTAGTTGTTCTTACATGAGAGACAACAATTCATATGGAATAATATGCAGAATCTAAGATGGAACATACAAAAGCTCTCTCAGATATGCAACATTGTGTGAAATCCTACTTGAGTACACTCTATTATACAAAAATCCCCGTATTCCTGCAAAAAACTACATGTGCATATACATAAGATGGAACATACAAAAGTTCTATCAAATATGCAACATAGAACAGAATCATATAAAAACTCACTTTATTATTAGAAAAATTCTCGTATTCCTAAAAAAGCTACTTGTTCGGCATACATAAGATGGAACATACAAAAGTTTTCTTAAATATGCAATGGAAAACGAAATCCTACAAGAAATCACTCTGTTATACAAAAATCCTCGCATTCCTACAAAAATCTACTCGTGTGCATACATAAGATGGAACCGATACTTTAGAGAATATTTATATCGTAGTTTATATCGAGCATCTACATTGGATGAATGTTTATATCAAGCAATTGAAAGCATTGTCATTTTCCACATGTAACCAATACTCTAGAGAATATGAACAGCTCCTGATAAAACCATCTGGAGGCCATTCAATGTCAGCGCTTGTAAACAAAAAAAGCATCGACATGGATAAAATTGAGCATCTGAATCTCATTGTCCAGGAGATTACACATTCAAGCCCCAGATCACCGACTTCAGCTCTGCACATGGAGATCAATATTGCCTAATGAAGATTCATTGATTAACACGTGGAGATCATGCCCACGTGAGATTGTTTGCTATCAACGGTCATATGAGAACAATCAACTCCTATATAGATTTGATCAGAGCACATGTGATCGTCTGGAGAATTTGCAAAGATAATTTCCCTCCGAGATCAAAGTCAACACAACGACCATCCAATTGTTGAAGGGGTGATTGATCAACACCATCAGAGTCCAACACCATCTAAGGATCGATTCATTAGTCGATCAACGAAATCATCAAGCCTTGGAATAGCATGGAGACTAAGAGTACTACTCGAGAGATTCACCGCCTCACTCCGATCAATCATCTAGTAGTATACATCTTTTAGTAATTTCATCACATTGTAAGTTGTTATTCATGTTATGATATGTATGGTGATAGCGATGTAACAATGTATGGAAGGAACTCAAATGTTGTCTTTTGACAATGTGAAAGGATAATATGATTTTGACTTGTTTCTTGTTGAGTTTGGCTCTCAAGTTGTAAAGTGAATGTCACTTGCATCATCTCAGTAGAGTCTTATTTTCATAACTTTGGATAATGTTGAATGTTATTTTAATACTTAACACATGTATTTCCATATAAAAGTATGAGTTCTTGTGAGATTTCATTTTCTATTTCATATTTGAGAGAAGTTTTGAATCTATTTTTTTATGTGGTGAACACAAGGGGTGTTTTATAGGAGAACGAAAGTTTTTCTATAATAGAAAGCGTTCTAGTATGATTTCACTCACTGTTGCATATCTGAGAGAACTTTTGTATATACCTTCTTATGCATGCATACAAGTGCTATTTTGTAAAAAAATGAAACTTTTTGTATAATAGAGTGTGTTCTATTATGATTTCACTCACTATTGCATATCTGAGAAAACTTTGTATGTTTTATCTCATGTATGTGCACGAGTTCTTTTTTGTAAGAATGCGAGGATTTTTGTATAATATAATGATTGTTTGTAGGATTTTGTTCTCTATTGTATATTTGAGATAACTTTTGTATATTCCATCTTATGTATGTGCATGAGTAGCTTTCTATAGTAATACGTAGATTTTTGTAGAATAGAGTGAGTGTTGTAGGATTTCGCTCACTATTGCATATCTGAGATAATGTTTGTATGTTTTATGTTGTGTATACATACGAGTGGTGGAATGTGAGGATTTTTGTATAATAAAGTGATTTTTGTAGGATGTCGTTCTCTACTGCATATTTGAGAGACCTTTTGTATGTTCCATCTTATATATGCACATGAGCAATTTTTTTAGGGGTGCAAGGGTTTTTGTATAATAGAGTGATTGTTTGTAGGATTTCGTTTCATTTTGCATATCAGAATATTTTTGTATGTTCTATCTTATGTATGCGCACGAGTAGATTTTTGTAAGAATGCGAGGATTTTTGTATAGTAGAGTGATTTTAAGTACATTTCTGTTCTCTGTTGCATATTTGAGAGAACTTTTATATATTCCATCTTATATATGCGAATGAATAGCTTTTTATAGGAATACGAGGATTTTTGTATAGTAGAGTGACTTTTTGTAGGATTTAGTTCACTGTTGCATATCTGAAACAATTTTTGCATGATTTATCTTAAATATGTGCACGAGTAACTTTTTTTTTAAATGTGAGGATTTTTCTAAGGATGTCGTTATCTACTGCATATTTGAGAGCTTTTGTATGTTCTATCTTATGTATGCACACGAGTAGCGTTTTGTAGGAATGCGAGGATTTTGGTATAAAAGTGATTTCTTATAGGATTTCGTTCTCCGTTGCATATTTAAGAAAACTTTTGTATGTTCCATCTTATGTATGTGGAACAAGTAGCTTTTTAAGGAATACGAGAATTTTTTTATAATAAAGTGAGTTTTTATATGATTACGTTCTATGTTGCATATTTGATAGAACTTTTGTATGTTCCATCTTATGTATATGCACATGTAGTTTTTTTGTAGAAATACATGGATTTTTGTATATAGAGTGTGTTCTAGTAGGATTTCACACAATGTTGCATATCTGAAAGAGCTTTTGTATGTTCCATCTTAGATTCTGTATATTATTCCATATGGATTGTTGTCTCTCATGTGAGAACAACTGCTTGGAGGGAGTCATCCCTTTCCTGTTGGTCCCTCTCCGCCTTCCATTCTGCTCCACAAGATCCAACCTGTGGAGACATGAATTGGGTGAAGCTCGACCTCGACGGTTCGAGCAGCAACACTCCGTTCTGCCCATCTTCCATCGTGCATGGCTCTGAGATAGGAGAAGGAGAAGTCATGCCCGAGCTACTCCCATCCTCTGACTTGAAGGCGATGGGGGAAAGGTAAAGGTGCGGATGGATAGGAGCTGATCGACGAGAGAGGAGGGGAATGTTGGTGGAGGGAAGGAGATAGGGTCGGTTTCAGAACTTTTCACAAATATTGATGGCCATTAGATTTTGCACCGCTACGTGTCATACATCCCCGCATTGCAGCAGAATCTGCTGCAAATATCTTACGGCAGACGATCTGCGCCCGCTGATAGAGGGGATCGTCTGCTGCCGGCCTAAATGCAGCAGATTCTGCAGTAACTGTGTACGCCGCTCGATCACGATCGAGCGATTCGCACGATTTTGCACTTTTTGTGGGCCCGTATCGTGCAAAATCGTGTGAACCTCTCGATCAAGATCGAGCGGCTCACGCCATCATAGCAGGGACAATACCACAACAGACGATCAACCTCCTGTTATTGATGTTGACAGAGATGGCGAGCTTTGTTGTTCTTTGATATTGCTTTAGTTGGGACCCTGTAAACTAGAAGCAGTGTTGTAAGCTGCCGGTGTCATTGCCGTGATTGATCTGTTGTCTCATTGTATGAGCAGTGGCCATAAAAATATGCCTTTCCCTGCAGTGTCTGTAGAATGTCGGTTGTTTTGCTTAGTCAATCACCATAAGTGGCATCAATAAACTTTCTTAATCTTTTTACAGGATTTATGTGGCTATTCAATCTAAATGTTTCTGCTTTTGGGGGGTTAAGATCTCGGAAGTGGATCGTCTACTGTGCATGTCCGAGAGCCCACAAAAAGTGTGAATTCGTGGAAACCGCTCGATCAAGATCGAGTGGCTCTCGAGCATGCAGCAGAGTCTGCTGCATCCCATGGCACAGCAGACGATCCACTTCCTAAGATCTCGCAGAGAGGATCGTCTGTTATAGCCCTTGATGTAGCAGACTTTGTAGTAGGAGCTACAGCCGTCCGATCACCTATCCCCGCCTCGAGATGCGAGCCCACTATCCCGGCCTCTTAGAAGGGTCATTGGATCATCATCCGACGTTTCTCGTGCATTACAACCCCTGTTGTAAATGTCATTTACAGCAGATGATAGGTTTCCAAAATCTCGATGTTTCTCGGTCTCATTGGTCTTAGTTGAAACTTAATTACCTTCGAAGTAATGCCGGTGTATCTCCATCGTAATCCGATTTCAGTTTTAGAGAAGAATGTAAGAATGTCGAAAATTGTAAACCTGTTTCGACATTAACTTGATGTTGAAAGTAAATCTAGTGCTGTCGTATCTCGATCATTAAGATAGACTTATCTTAACATTTAAACATTTGAAAAAGATAGCATTAGCTTGTCTAAACGTTGAAATAAGATGCTCCAAAGTATGGGAAAATGTCCGCATATGTAATTGATGTTTTGGGCTTCGAAAATAAGTAATATAGTACTTGTGATCGAAAGCATACTTTGCAAAAAAAATGTAATACCCCAGCTCTCAAACATAATCTCACATTTAAAAACTCACAAAGTAGTGGGTGTGGGTTATAAATGGTGTGAATTAATACTTGGGAACTTGGGGTTAAGCATTTTGGGTGGTTGTCACCGGGTTCGATTGAGTTCGAACTCAACAAGTTGTCCGGGTCAATTTTCCCCGATAACGGACCGGGGATCTACGTCTGAGATGTTGCAAATGGTATCAGTGTCAATCTCCCTCTGATAGTGGAAAGGACTATTTGAGAGGTGGAGTTATCTCTACAAAAAGAGAGGAGGAAAAGGCTACTGGCTACTATATATCACGGACTTGAGAAAGGGGTCAGTAACTTGTGAGGAGGTCAGTAGCATCTCCTATCCCTGTGAGAAAAAGGTGCACTTAACCAGTTCTCTTACACTAATATCTTGAGCCCAGAGAGCTGTATAGCTTCCCCTTGTTGTCTATCCTCATGTTAGTAGTAACTAACATTTGTATTACATTTTTTTTTGAGTTGACGTAAAAAATAGTGTCTAGTAAAAAAGATTTAGCCTAATTAATAATTCAACTACAATAATTATAAATACTTTGTAGAAGAAATATATAAAATTATTGTATTATTGATTTTCGATCAAAAAGAATGCGACTGATAGGTGATGAATCCTTGATTCTCACTCTTTATTCTTTTATTTTAGCTATTTATCTTGGCAAAGCATCATGTAAATAGGTGTAAATACAATAAGTTAGCATTCAGCATGCATGTGCCAACATTATATAAGTAGCATGTATTTGTGAAAAATAAAAGAATAAAGGAAAAGAAAAAGGAATGAGGTTTTTAGAATAAATACAGAGTGACTTGAATCCCAAGCGAAGGTCAAGCCTTGACCTGATCACCAAAATAAAATAAGTAGAGAGAGATAGGGCTTACTCTATGTTGTGCATATTACTTATATATGTAAATAATTATTTTTGATAAAATAAAATAAAATATTATTATTATTACCTCCTTGTATATATTTCCAAAAATAAAACAAAAATAAAATAAAAATCAGAAAAAATAAATAAATAAAAATAAAAACCTTTCTCACGTGTACAAAGTGCATGTATATATGCCTCTCTCCCTATTTATTCTATACCTATAAATAGACCATAAAAATAAAATAAAAATTATTTTGTACCCCTACAAAAATATTTGGAAAATAAATAAAATACAAAATTGGGGTATTTGTGTAAAAATAACAAAATAAAAATAATTGTACAAAATACATAGGTATATTATACTTGTATATAATACTATATATTGTATATAGATTAATTTATTCTTCATAAAAATTATTAAAAATCACAAAAAATAGTTTGAAAAATGATCAACATTTTTCATTTTATACATTTTTTATTTTGAAGGCATTTACTATTTTTTATTGTTTTTGTAAATATTTTGTAAAAATCGATTTTCTGATTGGTCCAGCTCGGATGTTGACCTCCAGTCAACGTCTCCCCCTTCCCGGGTCATACCCGGATTGTGTTCTCCGGACCCGCTTCTCGATTTTCTCCACCCCACCTCTGAGCTCCTTTTGCCTCGAAATTTGGACCCGATAAACCTCGTACATCCATCATCTTCGCGGGTCCCTTGGATGATCCGGATCACTCTTGGGTTTCACGCTTTTCGTCGATCCTTCTTGACCCTCAAGCATCCTATATAGTATCTCTTCAGCCTACCCAGAGCCCTAGCTCGTTCCTCGCCCGTTCTTCCACCCCTAGGCACCTTTGGTTGAGTGACAGCTACCGGAGGCCACCCTTGGAGCGGAGTTTGGTCGTGTGGTTCACGCAGCTCACTCACGTGGCCGGCGAGCACCGTCGCGTCTAGCCTCCTGACCTTCCACAGCCTGGTCGAGGCCACAACCCTACCTTCCAGCATCGCCTGACTCATCTGAGTTTGTCAGCAACCTCAGGTATCCCTCATATCCCCTTCATTTATTTGTTCGATTCACTCATTCATTTTTGCACCGCTCCACGTTCATCTGCTCCACCCGGTCGTCGGAGTCTCATCTCACCCTCATATCCTTATTGATCGAATCCCCTACGAACGCTCAATTTCGCACTGCAACCTGATCATCCTTAGGCCCGACCATCAGGTCGAGATTGAGGCTAGGATCTCCCTCTACCATCTTCGCTGAAGATCGACCCCCATTCGCCCATGCTTCTCCCTTCCTTATCAAGCAATAACCCGACCAGAGAAAAGCCCATGACTCACTTTCCCCTTTGCAGGCCTTTGCGCACGCAAGGAACCACTTCCGAGCTCCCAGTAGCTCAGGTGGAGCTCCCCTAGGTGACCAACCATCGCCACCACCATCCGACCGTCGCCAGCTCGATCAGGCCCCCCATCCCGACGCACCACGACTCCACGAAGCTAGTGGACCTCCTCACTCTTCAATCGGGTCAGTGGATCTCCTCTGCTGCTCGAGCGAAGTCCGGTGGGGAGATGTTCTTCCAGATCCTCTTCCCACCGTCGGATCTCCTCCCTTGCTCCAGACATCATCCCAGTTACCGACCGTTGTAGCTTTTCAGCCCTCAGATCTAACGTCCCCTGGCGCATCTGACCGCACATAGCGGACATTCTCTGGACTGTCAGATCTGAGGGTGCCAGTGATCAGAACCGTACGTCTACGCCTCCTCCAGAGACCGCCATGCATCCTCACATGGTCCGCGCACACCCTGTAAGGGTATTTTGCATCTTTTATCCTGCATTAATGTGCTTTATTATTTAGTCTAGTAAATAAATATTGTAGCGTAAACATTTTGTAGTTTGGACCTCGTATTTTCAGTATTTGCATTTTAGTCCTCCATAACCTAAGACACGTGCATGTACACGTGAGTTGTGGTTATTTGCATGAATGATCCTTGAACTTTATAGATGTTATGTTTTGAGTGAAAACTTTCTGATTATTGCATATATATACCCCTGTGCGTGTATTTTTTAGCATGTTTGTGAATTAAGTGGACAAATTACAAGTTCAATCCAAAGCTTTTTATATGTGTTATATTTTGGCCTGGAAACTTTTTCATAATTGTAGTTAGGTCCATGTTTGATGTGTACTTTGTTTTAAATCAAATAATTACTAAATCAACTCCAAAATTTCATAAAAATTACAGTTAGCTCCTGCTAATACGTAGTATTTATGTATTTTTATGGCTTAATTTAGTTTTATTTGATATTTTCTAAAAATAAAAACACTCAAAAACTATTCTGACTATTTTCTAAAATACATAAAATTCAAAAAATTGCCTGAAAAATTCTATAAAAATTTGTGTGTGTGTGTGTTTTTATGTGCTTTATATTCAGTAGCATTTTTGTTTGAAAATCCTTTATAAAAACCATAAAAAACTAAAAACCCTAAAAAACTCATAAAAATCATTAAAAATTCTAAAAAATAAAAAAAATAGGATTTCAGTTACTGTGTGATATTTTTATTTACCTTTTCATAAAAAGCACACCCAGGACATTAAGGTATTTTTACTATTTTATACTTACCTTTTAGTCCAAGCTGTACATTGTTTCACTGTTTTGATCTTATTTTATTTTTATAAAATCATACAAAAATTGGAAAAATCCCATAAAATTGCCAAAAATATCTGAATATTTGAAAAAAAACATAAAAATATTTTTATTTCCTATTTTTGGGTATTTCTAGCCTTAATAAAAATTGTTAAAGCTCATTTTTACCTTATTCTTTTTATTCGTTTTCTCATTTTAAAAATATAAAAAATTGCAAATTAAAAATCAAAAGTTATGTTTTTATTTCTCTGATTGTCGACTACTTCGTATATTTCCATGCTCCTTGTGTTCGACCATGGTCGCTATACCAGGTTAAATAGATAGCAAAGACCGCTGACATTTCTTTGTATTGATTGATTTATTTTTGAGTGTTTTCTATTCTTCTTGTTGAGATTTGTCCTATTGATTGGGGTCACAACGATCCGTATTTATTCTTGTTACTTAACCCTAGTTGGTAGGACTCATCAATAGGTAGCACACAACTACTGAAGAACTTGACCTAGAAGGCAATAATCTCAACATCTGATGTATGTGTTGCATTTTGTGGCTTGAAAATGCGATGGATGTGAAAGAGAATTATATCATGCATCTCCGAATAGTGAAGGAAGCCAATGAAAGTGGCTTAGAGAGTTGGGATTGGATCAATAAGTAAGCTCCACTTGAGAAGGCGATGCAAGATCCAAATACTTGCATTGTCAATTTGTGAGGTTGGCTTTGAGAAATATAATAGGATAGTTGTTTAATCTAAAAGTTATCTTTCTTTCTTCTTAGCATGGTGGTACATGTTAAATTAAAATTAAAGCTCCACTGACTAGCGAGGATGTGGATGGAATTCATATTGCGAGATAAGAAAGTAAGTTGTATATGTTAATAGTTGACATTAATGATGAGATCCAATTCAATCCATAATTTAATGAATTTCGAAATATCAATCCGATCCAATCCATTGGAATGACAAAATCAATCCAAACCACTCTGACAATATCATATTGGATCAGATTAGGAATTTTAGCCGATCTATGTGCACCCCTAATGGAGGAATACTAGAACGAGCATGTAGGATATGACCGACTAGACCGTTCTATGTTGATTCGAGTCTACTTAATTGAGGTTCATTAGAACATCATAGTTCCCTCGCCTTTTTCAAATTTATGAGTTGTCCACAATTGAACCTAAATTACACATTTACTACCATTGGTACTTAATCACAGGAGTGAATGTGCAAAATTTGAGGGAATATAGAGTAGTAAATATATATATATATATATATATATATATATATATATAAGAAAAGCGATTTTTTTACATCATGACCCGTAGAATCATGTTCTATAATCTTTGCAATTACACCACAACCTTCTAAATCACACGATGACACCTATAATCCTAGTAACTTTACACTACAACCCATGGGCGGGGGGCATATATGTTATCTAGACCAAGATTATAGGGGTTATGCTGCAATTAGACCGATCCGAAAAAAATAAATGGCATATCTTGTATACTATATGTATAGTCTCATTACAAAATGACCGCATAGCGCAGTGGATTAGCGCGTTTGACTTCGGATCAAAAGGTCGTGGGTTCGACTCCCACTGTGGTCGGTTTTTTTCCAGAATCATATTATCGCATATATTAATTTTGATGAATTTGCAAACATAACCTTCTCTTAATTTTAAGCAACATCAGCAACGACTTTGCTTTAAGGGTTTTGCTCTGGTGTGATTTAAAAATGTATGATTTGGATCTTATCGAGTTAAGCCATATGTTCCTTTTGATTAGATTAAATCTGGGCAAGCAATTCATAATAACATGTAAATAAACGTAACAATGTGGTACCCAATCGTTAATATATCTCATTGTGATTTTGGATTGTGTGGTTTAAAGTGTATAATTAAATATTATCTGAGCAAATTGTAGACACGAATCTAAGTTCTTGAAATTGCACAACAGTCCCTGGATGACTCACATGTAATTAACAAAATTTGAATATTAAGGCTGCAATATTCACGTAAGCAAAAGGTTTGAAAAAGGAAAATCGTAGAGAAGGTATTGAAAAAGTAAGAATTGCAAGTGGATCCAAGGTATTTTTTAAAAAAAATAGTGAAATTAAGGTGAATTGCAATAACGTCCTCGATCTTGAAGATCAAGGACAAAGGTGTTCGATTAGAACCGTGCTCGTTGCATAACATGATGATGAGAGTTCGGTGGTCCGACCACGAGAAGGTGCGGTGGAGCTTGAAGATGCACGGGGAGGCACGATGAAGCTCTGCATCATACGGGGGAGCACGACAACGCATAGAGACGGAGGAGACATGGGGCAAACGACGATGGATTCTTCTGGCAATGATACCCATTTTTATTGCAGAGTAACGCGACGGTGGTAAACACTTACGCTACTCTCAGAGGTGGACTAGGGTTACTACCTAGGGTTAGTAGTTGGGGTGTCAAGGGTGATGGTGTTCCCATGTGATTTCGTGCAGTAGAAGAGGAGACAGGCGCCACCCCTCTTATCAAGATAACTTGCACTTTGACTGTCATAATAAAGGATATACTTGTCTTTAATGAAATTAAATTCTGCATTGACATCTTCATCCATTAAAATTCTTTACTTTCTTCCATAGCTGCAATTGACAATGCACACTCTTCTGCAACCTTAATTGCTGCAACTGCATATTATCATCCATATAGCATGCCATATTAGAGTCTATGTATCCCAAAGGTATACCTTCACAAAAAAATGTGTTGCGAGTGTTGGAAAGGTGTCTTAAGATTCATCTAACTGCATTGGCATGCTCCTTTCCTCGGTTGAAGATAAACATGCTGAGAACTCCAAGAGAATGAACAATATCAAATCTAATACATACCATAGGGTATAGAGAATGAATAATATCAAGTCTAGTACATACCATAGTGTATATCAACTTGTATACGATAGAGGAATAAGGAATCATCTCCATATCCATGTTTAACTCAGAAATATTTTTTAAATGTTGTTCTTTTGAGATTAAAAAAGTCTCTTAATATTTCCGTCATGAATACTCTTCACACCCAAAACAAGATTTTGAGATCCTAAGGGCCCGTTCGGTTCGGGAATAAGCAGGAATAAGGATGGGGAATAAAGAGAATAAGGGTCTATTCTTTGTTCGGCTGGAGGATAGGAATAAGGAGAATAAGGTGAAATAAAGGTAGGTAAGGTGGGATAAAGATAGGAATAAGAGTGAAATAAGATGGGATAATGAGAAATAGTTGTACCACTGGAAACCGTGTCGGGAGGAGAATTGGCTCCTTATTCCAAGGCATATTCTCCAACCGAACAGAGCCTAAGTCTTTCGTAGCAAAAAACTCAATCAGTCCCTCCTTAGAACTTGAGATTCTTGAGGTATTACTACCAATAACGTGCATACAATCAACATAAATCAACAGAATAATCAGAAGTCATCACCTGTGAATTTCTTCGCGGACACATATTGCTATGAAGAAGGCTTTACGTAACCATAATCATCCATAAAAGATTCAAAAATCATGTACCACCATCAAAGAGCCTGCTTTTGATGATAAACATTTCCCTCCTGCGAACATGATCGCCTTTTTCCTTTGATCATAAATTTCTCTTGTTCGATTTTCTCTTCAAGATCACCATGGAGGAAGATGATCTTCACACACATCTATCTACTTAATTTTCACATCTTGCATGGCTGCTAAACTGAGAATAACTCCAGTGGATGACATCTTCACCGTGAAAATGAATATTTCATCAAAGTTAACACATTTTTTCTAGTTGAAACCTTTCACAACCAACTTAATTTTGTATCTTGTTCTTATCGTGCTTCATTAAAAAAACCCACTTCTTTTTCAAAATCCTCTTTTTCCTTGTGTAATTTTTCACAATCTTGAAGATATGACTATCTTACAAAATCTCCAATTCACCATACATTAATCTACTTTTCTTTTGTGCATTATGCATAACCTCTTCGTAGTATTCTGTCTGGCTACTATCCATCAAAAGTACATAATCGTGTGCATGTTATCTTGTATAGGGATATCATCCCATCCCCCGAAGGAACATACTCTATACAAACTGGCTTGCACTTATTCTGAGATGAATCCTTGGATGCCTTCTAAATATCTTTGATGATTTGCGCAACAACGATTTTACTTGTCTTAAAAGATGAGTTTTATGCTATCATTCCACACACATGAAAATCGAGATATTTTATGTTAAAAAATAAAAAAATGAGCCTAAGAGTAAATCAATAGTGTATAGCGTCAAGCCTGAGAGTCAAAGAGTAGGACTCATTGTATTTTTATGGCATTTTTGGCTTTATTGGACTCAACAAAAGACTTATATTCCCTTTTGTATCCAACATCTTAGAACGTGGTGAAACATATATCACTAGATTCTAAATATTTGCTAGACTCTAAATAACTTGTTTTATTTTTTTTGATTTTTCTATTATTTTTATGAGTTTTTCAAGATCTATAGGTGTAAATATGATGTCTATAAAAGTTCGGAGGCCTAAGTTAAAAGAACATGAAACTTAGGAGCATTTCTGTGCTAGTATATGAAAATCGCCTTAATATACGTATAAATTTTCGATTTTTTATATTTTAATTGTTACTGTTAAATTAGATAAATAGTAGAAAATCAATAAGAGTTTTTTAAATTGAGAACTTTGCATGAATAATATATAGAGCAACTTTGCATGAATAATATATAAGAAAATGGGAGATTACATTTAAAATATGAAAGTTTAGCGTAATTAGGAAAAGTTTAGAAGTTATAGGAGAACCAAAAGAAATTATATTTGCAACTTAACCCTTGACCTTGGAAGTCATGTGGACATCATGCATGATGCATAAGTGAGGACAACATAAGGGATCAAATAAGAGAGATGCTGTGAATCCATTTCATGGAAAATGAAATGCATCCAATTGACCTTAATTCTGTGAAGGACATAAAACATAAGAATGTCTGTGAGATATGTGACCAAAACTTCTTCTCTAGCAAGGAAATTCCAATCAATATTATCAAAGATCGTCTTCGTGGAAGTCTTAAAAAACTTGTAGTTGACGGGTTCACAAAAAGTTATGTTGGTTGGAATCAAAAAGCTCGTCGCGCATAATGGATCGACTCAAACGTACTCCTTCTCAAGGTTGGAAAGAGTATACCCAAAAAGAGTACCTGGGACATAAGAAATAATGGTACTATCGAGATCAAATGGTAGGTGATTGATCAAAATCATCAATCCATCACCAAGGACGGATCCAAGGAGGGGCACATGCCCCCGTAAATTTTTGGAGAGAGTATAATACACCTTATGTATGCATCTTGAGGTTTTTAAAAATTCCATAGTCTTTCATGTATATATGTACTCATAACTCTGGGATTTTTGGAGTTAAAAACTACCATGCGTGCCCCCTCTTGGATTATTTACTCAAATAACTTATCTTTTAACATTAAGTTATCACCAAATCCCAGTATATTTTATCTTGGATCGACTTTTATTAGTAATTTCTTATACAAATAAACATGTAATAGATATTATACAATGATTATCTTATTGTTATTCACATAAATGTAAAGAATCATGAAAACTCAATCAATTATTTGTCACAATACAATAGAATGTGTTTATGCGATGTTTTTTTCTAAAAATTGCTACTATATTATATGTTGTTATATATACAATGACAATATAAATCTTCAAAAAAATAATTTTTTTATTGGAAGTAGCGACAAATGTCTTATTTATTGTTATATCATTAGCAATGATCCATATAATGATGCTTATGTATTGTTACTTTTCAAAATTTTATCTAATATCGCTAATTTTTCAACTAAAAAATAGTGATGGTTAGGTAAAGTTTAGAATAATAACAACAAATAAGTGTTGTTATAGAATCGGTGCTAATGATATAACAATGGATATGGTACTCATCATTGATTTCAAGTATAAAATATAATTCGGCAATAGATAATATCACCATTATATATTAAACAATAGATGATATAATGACGGATTTTAAGAAAAATGTCACTCTAGACCAAGTATGTTATAATGTCAAATCCGATTACCACATACAGAGATATTAACTGGATCTCAAATTTTGTTAATAAATTTTAAAATTAATAATTTGTTGTTCAGTCTTATAGAGTTTATCATTACTTTTATTGTTATAACTAGATTGACCAAATATATATCTAGATGTATCATACTCGTGCAATTTTATACATATACATTAAATTAATATTTCAAATTATTCATAATAAAATGTATTCAATTATGTATACTATATTTTAAATTTAATATAGGTTGGAATAAGCATAGTTTATGTTACGAGAAGTCGATCCATAAGATCAGATTTTTAAAAAAATCAAAAATACTAGAACACAAGTAATTTATGAAAAAAAGATACAACCTATCACTAAAAAACCTAGACATCCTTGGTCAGATTTCTAAAAAGGAGTTTGAAATGATTACTAATATTTATATGGAAAAATACAGATGACATAATCTACCCTTTTTAGTGTCATTGTTATGAAGTTATCATGATAGTATTGAAACTAATAAGTAATTTTTTTAGCTTGTGCCCCCTCCTCAAAATTGTTCTGGCTCAGTCCCTGAGAAATATAATCATTGACAAGAATTCGAAGGAGATAAATTTGTGTACATAGCAAGAATCCATTAGGTCGAGGAGAGAAAGCGAATGTTTTGGAGGTGAGGTGTTGGGTTCTTCCTCTTTTCTATGGTGTGGAAGGGAAGAGAGGGTGGTTTAGGTGGGTTTAAAAAGAGGGCTGGGTTTGGTGGGTTTAGCTACAACCACTTGCCCATTTGACTTAAATAAACTTAAGACTTTAAATATCAACCTAAATCTCAATATCAACATACTCTCATAATAACCATGTTTCTGCCAAATCCGTTGGGCCAGGCAGAGGAAAGTATTGAACTCCTCTTTTCAGATACTTCAAAGGGCTAGGTTGGCCCTATAGAGATCATAGCTCATGAACCTCTTTCTATTTCAAACAACTTTGGTATAGTTATAAGGGATTGTTACCCGGCAGACCCTATAATCTTTTCTAATTACCTCTACGACCTTTGAAACATCATAATTCCTCCCCCGACCATGTAAACTTGCTAACCCTTACCCTACAGACCCTGTGGATAACCCCCGTTCATTTACCTGTTAAAATTAACCGGATTCCGTTATGTTCTTTTATATTATACCCATTTTGTTTATTAAATTTACATTGAGTGCCACTCCATCATCCCTGCCCCCCCCCCTCCCCCCTCGGCCCGCCGATGGAGACCCCCCCACCGATGGAGGCCCCCCTGCCGCCGCTGCTCCCTGCCCACCCCTCCCCCAACCCCGATGGAGCCCCCACTACCGCCGCTGCTCCCTGCTCCCCCCTCCCCCCACCACCACCCTCGGCGATGCTGCCCCCTCACCCCCCACCCCCGCCGTCCGTCATTGCTCCTGCAAGAACGTCTGCATCCAAATCGGCAAGAACTCTCATGTCTAATTTGCAGGATTTTTTTCTATTTTTTTTATTATTTTGGCTAATCCTAACCGTTCGATGGTAAATTGGTTAGGTTAACTCAAGACTAACCCGAGTATTTGACTCAAATATAGTTAAAATTGACGACAGGGTTTGTTGGGTAAGACGGAGCAACTTTACAAGGTCGAAGGAGGAATTAGAATGTTTCAAAGGTCGTAGAGGTAGTTGAAAAAGATTATAGGGTATGCCGGGTAAAAATCCCTAGTTATAATGTTGAGTATGACAAATCAGGTAATTTGCAAATGTTAAGTTTTACTATAATAATATTAAATCTTTCATAACATAGGGGTTAACTTAATTGATTATTAGCTTGAACAAAATCAATACCAACTTCTCCTCCATTACATTCTCTCTTAAAAGTTGATGTCTAACAACTATATGTTCAGTTTGAAGTGATTTATGAAATTTACGGCATTGTTACACCATATTTTAACAGAATCGCAAGAAACATCAAAGTCGAATATAATTTTTCCATTCATAGTACTTGAGCACATACTAAAGCAACAACGATATTTTTTACATCGATTGCTGAGAGAGACACTCAATTTTCTTTCATCGAGAATCAAAAAATTAACACAATATCGATATAGTGACAAGTCCCTCTAGTACTCTTGTGATATTTCTAGCTACTAGCATAATACACATCACGGAAAACACATAATTACCTTTATAGTAAAACATGCCAAAGTCTACACCATTAATCAGACATCTTAAGATATTTTTCCAGCAAGTCAGTGTGATTTTTTAGGGCTAACTTGAAAGCAATCACAATGTCAAGTTAGTTAAAGCATATAATCGATCATACCTTAGTAGAGCTTATATGTATCCAAGTGTGATATGACTTATATGTTGAGCTTTAAGGGGCCCATTTTCTTGCATGTTGAAAAACCTAAAAAATAGATCCCTTAGATCTTCATCTACCTCAATATTTCTATTGCCAGATTCCCAATTACGGAAAAGATGTTTGCTCTTTCCATGAAATCCTCTACTCAACGGCTACATTTTATCTTTTTAAGCAATTCTTAATTTAATTCATCACCACATCTCTCTTTCTCAATATCTTTGTTGTTATGTTCTCTCGATTTTTCTCTCCCGAAAAATTCGAATGGGAACAACACTGGTAATTCTTTTGTTGTTATTATGTTATCATATTTTTTAATCTTCTATTCTTTACTTGTTTCATAGTTCAAATTTCTTTTAAGTTTCTGGGACTGTGATTTTGTTTATGGATTTATTGTTAACCAATAGCAGGACACACGTGCATTGTACATCGAGGGATAAATTTCATTGCATCGTCCGTATTGTTAGTTGAGATTCAATGTGGCTAATTGCATGCGAATTAGTATAATTGTGTTATTATCAATAATGGATAGCAGATGTGTGATTTTCTATTTAATCTGTCTCCTATATTTTTCTAGATGCTGCTAAGGTTGAGATAGATTGTAATAAGTTTAGCTAATATATAACATATACTGCATTGGGAAACGAACAGATTTGGCTCTTGCTTTCGTCGTGAAATACTTATAGATACAAGATAACGAGGCATATGCTATATTGAACTATATATATCCTCTCTATTCATAAAATAAGAGCGAGTTCAAATACCCACGTAGTTGTTGTATTTCCTTATAGCATAATGACTTTAGGCCATTATTTTCCTTCTTCCAAAGAGATAATGAAAACAATAGCAGGGATTGTTGTGAGTGTTGCAAGTGTACATTGAAGATTAATGAAGGGAGGAATTTGTTTGGATCGTAAATCATTCGCTTGAGAATGATTTTGTCTAGTAAGGTATTTATCCGGTAGTAATAATGTGAATCTCATGGTAGTATCAGGTTCGTCCATGAGGGTAGTTTACGAGTGCAATGGCACAGGGCTCCATCAACTTGAGTGGTTGATTTTTACATGTATTCAGCCTTTAATTTAGAAAAAAATATTGTATGTCCTAATGAGGCCTTGTAAATCAATTTTTTAGTAAAATAACTCACCGAAAAATGAGCAATTGAATTTTTCGATGAAATAATTAGTTAAAAATTGAGCTCTTAGGGAATCGATTTTTTGGTGAAACAACTCGTAAAGAAATGAGCCCTTATAGAATCAAAAATTTTAGTGAACAACTCAATGCTTAAGTCATGGAATTATATAAGGGCGCATTGTTCATCGAAATTTATAAGGGCCCTTTTTTTTCTTTTGCCCAGGGCCTACGAAATGTCAGGGACGGCACTGCAAGTGTGTCCTCATAGGCATCGAACATCCACCACCTTGACTTTTGGGGCCCATTTGGTTACTGGGGTACCCCGCGGTACCCCGGTGTATCCCCCTACAATCATGGGTTGGAAATCCATCACAAGTCAAGGTGATATCATATCGCATTCCTTATTCCAACCCTCTCCCAACCCTCATAATCATCCAAACACCTATTATTCACAAGTGGATACCCGAACTCACCCCATCCCAGTAACCAAACGGACCCTTGGTTGAGCTGCTTTGGCTACATGTTTGACGATGCATGCGCTCTCATTATTACTTGGAAAGCCTGGTATGGAAGGAAGGAAAGAAAGCCTTCTTTGGTTCTACTGTTCATTACCTGCTGATATATGTGTATAACATTTGATATTCAGTTTGTCTTTTTTATTGTTTTGATTATACCTTAAGATTTTGCTCTTGGTAAACATCTTATGTAGACTTTCATCCTTGCATACTTCTTATTTACATCCTCACACTCTGCCGTTATGTGACATTTAATGGGACAAAATCTAACAAGAAATGTCGGAAAATGACTATTTTAGCCTTTAGATTTTACTAAATTTACAAATCCCCGTCCGTTCAATATCTATCTCTTCCTATATCCACTTCTAAAACCTCTTGTACCTCCCATGGACACCCACTACCATTGCCTTTACCTCCATTGAGTTTTTCTGCGATTAAGCTGCAATGAAGCTGTTAAAAATCAACATCTCCTCTAAATAAACAATCTTCTAGAGAAATCCTTGTGTCGGCTTCTTTGAGAAGCCACTTCTGAGTTGACTTTTTTGAGAAGCTATGGTTATCTTCCTTGGGAAGCCATCTCCAAAGTTGGATTCTTTAAAAAGCTGTCACTTGTTCTAATGTACTCCATTGACCTCTATAAATAGGGCCCTTGAGGTTTGAGTGTGATCAACCAAGAGAAGAACCAAGAGACTTAGAGAGCCACCAAGTACAATGGAGAGGAAAGTATAGAGAGCTTGAGTGGTGTATAGTTAGAGAGTGTAAGTGAGTGTATGTATGTGAAGTGTGTATATTTGGGGGCGTTGTATAATGGTGTATTGTTAATGTATCTTATAGTGAGTCATTATATTGTCCTTGTAGTCAGATTCCAACAACTGGTATCAGAGCCTTGTTAGGGTCCTAATTAGTAAGAATACAATCCCCACATTGTAGAAAACCAAGTCCAACTAGTTGTATTAGAGGTCTATAAATAAATTAGGGGAGCCTTTGTCGGTATGTCTGGACAAGTCTTGAGTTTTTTTGGTAAGGGGAATTCTTTCTGTGTGCGGTCACGGACTTTAATCGGGATAGGTCTAGGACCAACTTCGCTAGGTGAAGGAAAAATATAGTTTCCCCAAAATTATGACGGATCCCTTCAACTCTAGTTTTGGGATCAAGAATTGAACGGGCACAATTATAGCTATTGGAGGACCAACATTGAATCTTATCTGCAAGCACGGGATCTCTAGGAGATTGTCAGAGGAGATGATACACCACCACCACCAAAGGAGAATGCCGATACCATGAGGAAATGGAGGATTAAGGTTGGTAAGGCAATGTTCATATTAAAGACCACGATCGAGGAGGAGCTGATCGAGCATAACTGAGAAGTCGCTACACCGGAGCGTAAGACACATTTTCTACATTGTTCCCATGCAAGAATGATGCTCGACTTCAATTCCTGAAAAACGAACTGATGTCTCTCAAATAAGGAGAGATGACAATCAATCAATATTTCAATAAGGCACGCTCTCTATGTCGTGAAATCTCCCAATTAGATCAAGAATCAAAGATTAGTGAGTCACAAATGAGAACGATCGTCAACATGGATTACGATCAGAATATGGTGCTCTCGTAATAGTCGTATCTGGTTGGTCTAAAAAACCAACTCTCTTAGAGTAGAGAGTCTCTTAGCTAACCAAGAGACTTTGATGAAATAAATGGCCAGTGTTTCGTTAAAAAGAGAAGAAGAAGCCATCTTTACTACAAAAGGAAGAGGTAACAAACAAATATCGACCCATCACATGCCGAGGAAGAGTGTGTCATCTACAAGGAACGAAAAGTCCAGAGAGGAGCTTTAAGCCAGAGGGAGCCTAATTAGATCGTAGAAAGAGTTCTGATCTCAGCACACGAAAGAAAAATGGAGAATGATTCAACTGTGCATGAAAGAGACATTTTACGTAAGACTATAAAATAAAGAAAAAGACAATTCAAAGCAATGTTGCAATGTCAAGCTATCACATAGAAGATCTTAGTGAAGAAGATTGGGAGCAACAAGCTTCAATGGCGATTATTGAATCAAAAGAAATGGTGTTGGCAGCAACCATGATCAAAGTAGTCGATTATGATAATGATTGGATTGTGGATTCTGGTTGCTCCAATAATATAACTGGAGATTAAAGGAAGCTCAGTGACATGTTCGAGTACAAAGGAGGATGAGTTGTTGTGATAGCTAACAACTCAAAGCTACCAATATCCCATATTGGCACTACAACTATAGTGATACGCTTCAACTCCAAGGAGGTGGAGTTAGAGCATGTATACCATGTACTATGTACGAAGAAAAATATTCTCTCTGTATATGGGCTTACATCTACAGAACATTATGTGGTGTTCAGGCCTGAGGACGTGCGAGTGTATCAGAACCTCAAGTTACATGATACTGCTATCATGGACGGAAGAAGAATTAAGTCTATCTATGTTATGTCAGCAAAATCTGCATATGTAGATAAGACAAAGAAAAATAAGACTGTGGATATTTGGCATGCTAGGCTTGGACATGTGAGCTATCACAAGCTTAAGATAATGATGCAGAAATCAATGCTCAAGGGTCTCCCGCAACTGGATATTCGAGAAGACACAGTATGCGCTGGATGTCAGTACGGTAAGGTCCATCAGCTGCCTTACAAGGAGTCAAAGTATCGAGCCAAGAAGCCATTGGAGTTGATCCATTCAGACGTGTTCAGGTCAGTCAAGACTCCATCGATCAGTGGTACGCGATATATGGTGACATTTATTGATGACTACTCATGGTACATTTGGCTCTACTTTCTCAAAGAAAAGTCTGATGTTTTCTCTAAGTTCAAGAAATTTAGAGAGAAAGTTGAGAAAGAAATCAAAAGAAGGATCATGTGCTTGCGATCTGATAATGATGGAGAATATATCTCAAAGGAATTCACCAATTACCTAAAGCAAGCTGGAATCAGAAGACAACTACCATGTCCGAGCACGCCACAACAAAATAGAGTAGCGAAAAGGAAAATCCCTATCTTGCAGAAATATGTCAAAGCTTATTGCATGCGAAGAGCATTCCACAGATATTTTAGGCAGAATGGATGAAGGCAGTAGCTGATGTAACTAATCATCTACCTCAGGCAAGGTTGGGATTCTTCTCTCCCCTTGATAAGCTAATAGGACTTAAGTCAAGGCAGTTATAAGTCACTTTTGAGTATTTGGATCTGTTTCTTATGTCTTCGTTCCTGACCACCTTCGCAGTAAGTTCAACAAAAAAGCAGTAAGATGCATTCTTATAAGATATGATAACGAAATGAAAGATTGGAGATGTAGTGATCCGATCATTGGCAAGTGTTATGTATCAAGAAATGTTATCTTTGATGAATCATCATCATGGTGCTCATCTGAAGAAATTAGCTTACGAGACATGAAGACCTCAGAAGATCAATTAGAAGAAAGGCTCGAGGAGATACAACAAGAAGATAAGACACTAGATAAGATGGTGAGTCCTTAGAGGAATGGAGTTCATCAGCCAACTATTGAAGAAGTTCGTCCCAACCAGCACGAGATTGAAGAGGATCCAATTGTGCCTCCTAGAAGAACCAACGGACTCAGGAGGCCAAATCCCAAGTATGCAGATGCAGCAATCGCTCATGAAGAAGCACCTCGAAAATATCAACCAACGATGCCGGTGAGGAGCGTGGGTGCCATCACATAGGAGTGGGATCTGGTTGTTCTCTCCCGATGGAGGCAGCCGAGGGCGTCGGAGCTCCATGACCTCAAGGTCGTAGGACAAGCCATCCACGAGGGAGCTCAGATAATGATTGTCAAGAAGCACGATGCGGGTTCAAACCGAAGGCTCGTTATCCAGAGGGTGCGTGTGGCGAAGGCGATGAGCCAAGCAGAGCTCGCGAAGAGGATTTGCGAGAGGATGCAGGTGGTGCAGGAGTACGAGAGCGAGCAGGCGGTGCCGGACCAGGCTGTGCTCGCGAATATGGAGAAGGTGCTAGAAGAAGAGATTGAGATGAAGTCGTTAGTGACGGAAGACCAACTAGCAGATATATTTACGAAAGGACTTGGCACAACGAAGATCAAGTATTTTCAAAGATAATTTAGACCGCGGAGAATCGATGTTGAGTGGGAGTGTTAAAAATCAACATCTCCTCTAAATAAGCAAGCTTCTAGAGAAATCCTTATGTTTGCTTCTTTGAGAAGCCACTTCTAAGTTGGCTTCTTTGAGAAGCTATTGTTGGCTTCCTTGAGAAGCCATCTCCAAAGTTGGCTTCTTTAAGAAGCCATCACTCGTTGCTAATGTACTCCATTGGCCTCTATAAATAGGGCCCTTGAGGTTGTAGTGTAATCAACCAAGAGAAGAACCAAGAGAATTAGAGAGCCACCAAGTATATTGGAGAGAAAAGTGTAGAGAACTTGAGTGGTGTATAGTTAGAAAGTATAAGTGAGTGTATGTATGTGAAGTGGTGTATATTTTGAGGTGTTGTATTGTACAATGGTGTATTGTTGATGTATGTTTTAGTGAGTCATTATATGTCCTTGTAGTTTGATTCCAACAGAAGCCACATAGTAGATGATCCAATTATTAAAATAAAACTGACTTAGAAATCTTTACCAGGAAATTCCTGGAAAGGAACTAAACTTAGAGAAATGATGCCCTTGGTAGGAATACACATGATCTTTGTCGTGATGCTCGCAGGGTCCAACAATCCACTACCATCGGTGATGCACTTCGCGCAGTTGTCCACAACTGCAACCTCGCGAACAAAATCTTATCTCAAGAAAAGCCATATATAGAAGAATAGAGAGAGAGAGAGAGAGAGCGCAGAAGAGGTATAGTTGGAAGTGTGCTTACATCCATAGCCCATCCTCGGAGAGCATCCAGAAGTTACAAAAACACGAGAAAATAGGAAGGGACAACCTTGACATTAAGAGCGGTCTTCAAGTGTAGAAGGCAGATCCTCTGTTGTTACATCGGGTACTGTAATGCAGAGGAATCGCTCGATCACTATCGGACGGTCTGCGGAGGAGGCCAGGGATGGTTGTGCGCATCTCGAAGGTGTCGAGCAGCAACAGCACCTGCTGTAACAACAAAGATCCGCTCACTCGAGCAACCATTCATTGCCAGCACAATGCACCTAGAGCAGAGCTTCTTGTCCAACCAATCAAAAGTCCAAACCATGCAAATCTTTGACATAAATACCTTCGAATTACTTGAGAGATATCAATTATATTAGAATAAATATTTAAAAGGAGAATGTCTGTCAAATGCAATGTCAGAATAAAAATGAACCAACTGCAACTGTAGGAGCAAATTAATAAGTAATAACCACCTTTATTCTGGTGACTATGCCTCCCAATTAATAACTGTAGAAGTTACTTTTTCTTCTCTGTTTCCTAGAGGTAGTCGTGTCAGATGGAAAAAACACATTGTTGCAAGTAACGGAAGAAAAACACACATAAACACGACCAATCAAAAAGACACGCAAACACATGAATTCACAAGGCTTGTCAGTAACTGAGCTACATTCTTGAACAGCAGCGATCGATTTCACTATTTACGGAGAAGAAAATAAATAGGATATAGAATACCCTAATCCTACAGAGTTTATATAGCACTCCCAATACAAACAGATCCCAAATGCAGGTGGATCCAATAACTCGTATAAAAAGTTCATTTCAAGATGAGGGTGTGGTGCGATAAATGGTGCATAAAACAGTTCTTCAACTGAGTTCAGCAGACAAATGATTAGGATTCAACGCATATGAACATATACTTGTCAACCTGTAATAAGCTTGACTCTAGAGGAGTCTATACAAGCCTTCATGTTCATTATTCTATTGGCCAGGTCTTGGTTGTATTGTTGTATCAATCTTGGTTAAGCTGAGATCCACACGGTCACCCCAAATAGGGTTTAGTCAATTCGGTTTAGACATGACTTGAGAGCCAGGCTCAAACCACAGGTCCACTTCTTGCACAAGCTTTTGTGGCAATTGATCAATAATTCATCCATCTCCCCAAATATATACCTCCTCATTATTTACCCCTCAACCAAACAAGACAGTGAATTGCCTAAGATGTTTGATTTACAAATTTAAATCTGAGCATATCTATAGTACTGTGACATGCAATCCTATGTTTAAAATCCACATGCATACATGCAGTTAGTTCCCTTTACATCTAGTATGTTTGCATTTACATTGGAGAAAGGAAGTTGCCCGTCGGCAATAATATAATAAAAGAAAGAATAGTTCATCCTGACTAGCTTTCCACGAATCATCGGAACATCAGCACAATCCTTCGACTCAAATCAAGAGAACTCGATCTCCCTGCAAGACTTTTAGTCTAAATTGTTGTTTCACCGCATCTGAAAGAAGGAATTCAGTTTGCAGCACCAACAAGCAAATAACTAAGATCAAGAGAAGCTCTGGCATTATTGTATGATCACCGGTTAATCAGACAAGCTAACCTGAACTCAAAATCCATTTGTAGGTTGATGTCGGGGAGCATTCATATAATCATTCACATTTGCCCCACGAGTTACTGCAGTTGTCTAATTGGTTTCTCTCGGCACAAGCTCTTTACTTCATGCCACAGACAAAGCATCGTATCAAAACAATCTTCATCTGCACAATCGCCAATCCGAGAAACTTCCAGTAAGGACTTCAGGCATTCCTCATGGTAACTTGAGAATTTTGACCTCATTTCACTGGACTTGAAATTGTTCCCAATCATGGCCTTCATTGTCTCTCGCGCTCTAGATGCAGCCTCGACAACAGAGCTCGGGATCCCAGCCATCAATGCAACTTGCAAGCCATAACTCTCGGGGCAGGCTCCAGATGTGAGTTGGTAGAGGAAGAATAGCTCTTGATCTCCATCAGTTGAGCCTGATGTTCGAGGCCGAAGTGCACAAGCCATGTGTTGGAGACTTACGAGTGGGTGAGATGCAAATTCTTTCGTAAGAGGATGATAATGTGTAGCAAACAATAGGCGGCAATGTACCTTCTCTATGAGATGCCGGAATACCTGCATGGAACAAATATAAGATGAATGCACTTTTTATTATATCACGGAAAAGAATGCAATCACAGTTGACATAATATTAGAGCATGATTTCCACTTCCATACCTAAGGATATTATTCTAAAAACTTTCATTCTAAGCACATTAAATATTTGCAAAATAGTATATAAGTTAACCAGTAGTAGGTGTTGTTTTTATCAGAGCAGATGTTGAAATCTACAATAGAGAATAAGTATATGCAGCGGAAAGACAAGAAGAAAATAAGTGTATATGTTATTCTAATTCTGGCTGGCAACCTGCAAACATTTCCAATATCGAATATCTTTAATCTTCGACACAAACAAGGATAGAATCTGTCATGTAAAAGCTTACAGCATATGCTATGGCATAGCCATCGAACGTGCTCGTTCCTCTCCCAAGCTCATCAAGTAAAACCAGAGAATCTTCGGTAGCGTTTCGAAGAATAGATGCCGTTTCTGCACACTCGATAAAGAAAGTACCTATCATACAAATATAAAAATTAATCAACGTTAATGAATTTTGGAAATGGAAAAAGAGAATCTCACTCGGAGCAATTATAAAGTCCTTCAATGCAATTCCAATCAGCTTTTAATAAAGTGAAGGATGGAAATGGCAAATATATCCCAAACTTTTGATTACATTAAATATTACTTTTTAAACAAGTCAATATAAAAATACACACAGATAAGCAACCACGAAAACAACCATAAGACAAGATTTACAAGGTTCACCTGTAATTGGATGTGTCCTTGACAACGGCGGTGAGTCTCGTAATATGGTGGATAATTGTAGTATAAAGAAGATTTGAAATACTAACCCTTTGGAGGTTCATATAGTAACCCCTACAGACAGATCTCCCCAAACAGGTATATTCTCAAATTTCCCTAAACAGACAGATTGCTCAAATCTCCCAAGACGAGAAGATTCCAACATCTCCATCAATTAAAACAATAAAAATCTAGATGGACCCTTCGATTGTGGATTACCTAATCACTAATCAATTAGAATATGTACAGATTCCTAATCAATCAGGATTCAAGCATATTAACAAATGCCAATATAAAAATGTATTACACATAGCGTAAGTAGGTTACAAATCAAACACAGATAAGCAAGCATGAAACCAACTACAAGACAAGATTTACAAGGTTCACCTGTAATTAGCTACGACCTTGACGGCGGCGATGGATCGCTCATAATACGGTGGAAAATTGTAGTACAAAGAATGATTCATAACACTAACTCTTTTTGAGGTTTATATAGTAACCCCTATGGAGAGAAATCTCAACCAACAGTCAACATTTAACAACTTCAAACAATGTTTGAACTTGCACATGGGAACTGCCATGGTGAGCATATCAGTTGAATTATCTGTCACGTCGAACTTCTCCTTAATTGTCTTCTTGAACATAGGAAGTAATACATGGCATTAATATATTTGATCCTCTCATAATGCACCTACTCCTTGTCCAAGCATATTACGTTAAGATTGTTATCATATAAGATATCTTGATTTTATCTGGAGTGATATCTCCAATTAAGCTTTTCAAACAGATGCCTTCCTATGCAACTTCTGTCAACACCATATAATTTGTAGTAAACACAATATACTTTGCATTTATGATAGACAAAATAATTGAAGGTTGTAAGGTAACTTTCCAAACTAATGAAAGAACTCCCCCAAGGTGAAGGCATAACATGTCATTAATCTCCTCCCATCAACATCTATAGTATAATATAAATCTAAATATCCAACAACTAAACCTTATAAATCACTTTCATAGATGAAATCAATATTAGATGTTCCTCTCATATATCAAAAACTCTTCTTGATTGCTTGTCAATGTTCTATCCTGTGTTAACGCTCACAACATGAGCAAATATGGTCTTTTGCATACTATGGCAACATGAGCAAATATGGTCTTTTGCATACTATGGCACATGCATCGATATAGTAATGCATCACAGAATCAAGAATTAAGGCAAAAATAGATATCCCAATTTTATCAATTCTGTCCAAATTAGTATTTTTTTAAATGGCAAAGCCTTCTCCCAATGTAAGTAGGGTCCGCTACATGAATTCTTATCTAACCCATGTTGAACGATCTGATTGTTATTTTTACGCTGGCTTTAAGTAGGATTTTATTAAATTAGGGTTTTTCTGTCCAACAATTAAAGTAGGATTGTTCAGGGTCACCGGCTGATTCCATGAGCAGAGAGAGCTTCACTTTCACCCATTACACGGTCTCCGGTACAACAAATACATTATTTTCAGCTCGAGTTTGTGTCATACCCTCTTGTTCATGAAACCGAGCCTCATCAGATTTAGACTTTTACTCAGTGGACATCAGATTCTCTTTTGCAACAGTCACCTCAACAGTTTTTGGATGACACATCCAGTTCTTTAGGACATTCCTATGAGAATTTGGCTTTAGATAATCTTGTTCGTATGATTACCGACCAGTATGAGATGTATAGGTGAGATATGGATGAGTTCAAGCAGCAGATTTTGGATTTAGTACTTGATGAGGCCGCCATACACACATAGATGAAAGATTCTACTTCTCAATCACAGATGCCATCAGATTATGTGGAGGATGTTGATTTCATATCTTTTAGAAATGGTAGAGTCCCAGCTGGCGGTGACTCAGCTAGGCATGTTACAGATACACCAGTGGATGGTACCTTTGAGCCAGTTGAGCATGACATTGATAGCGGTGTTGATGCCGCTAGTATCCATGAGGATATGGATGGTGGTGTTGATGCCACCAAGTCTGATGAGCATGATGCAGAGATATCCGTGCTACCATCATTAGTACATAGCGATGAGGAGATAAAAATACAAAAATAGGAAGAAGAGACAATCCAGAAAAAGAAATAAAGACAAGACTACATCTGCTAGTTTTTCTTCTTCTGAGGATACGCATGTAGGTAGTCCTGATTTGGCAAAAAGATCCTCTCCTATATTTTCTGATCCTCCGGGTGTATATACTGGTGGGGAGGATGTACAGATTCATTTTCCTCAAGCACTCGCTTAGGAAAAGGTGAGAAAAAGAAAATCCCAAAAAGATTCAAATATTGGATTTGACGAAAGAGATGCTTGATAAATTCACCACCCATTTTACTCTTTCGGAGGCCTTGGCACACATTCCTCTTCTAAAGAAAGAACTTAAGGAGAGAACTACAGTTCGTAGAAAGAAGAGGCAATGCAACCATTATTCTGAGATTCATATGTTGACCAAGGAGATTTGTTATACCATTCATAACCGTCTCCCAGCCAAGTAATCAAGCGCGAGAGCACTGTATGTCAGATGTGAGATCTTAGAACAGAAATTTGATCGTACTCTAGTAGATAGTGGATCCTCGACAATCTCCTTCCTTCTTCCTTACTCGACAAGTTCGAATTTGAACCTCTTCGGCCAAGCAGGACGGTCTTGCAGTTTGCTAATAGATCGATCAAGAGGTTGAAGAGATTGATTGAGGACGTTATTGTCATCATTCAAGATTTGCAATTCCCCATGGACTTCATCGTGTTGGACATGGTGGTCTCTAAATTTGTGGCTGATATACTGATCATATTAGGATGACCTTGACCGTGTCTGATTATGATATCAGGAAGGCGTACTTTCGTGTCAAGGGCGAGAGTATACATATAGAGAGGATTTAGGACCTCAGAGCCAGATCAGTTGAGTCAGTGCGAACATCTGATGCGAGCCAGATAGTCACCAGGACTGTAATTTTGTGCAAACAGATGATGAGGTTGTTTGGGCTGAGTCGAGTACACGATCTTTCATCACACTTTCAAGAGAGTTTGGGTTTCAGATACTTGATTATGGAAGATTGGATAGCACAGTCTTGGAGCATACACATCTTGAGGCTGAGGTAGATGATTCTGATGATGATTCCGAGTTTCAATCTTGTTGTGATGAGATTATTGATCCCTCCGAGTACGAAGTGAATGCCGATTGGCAGTGTTTTGATGAGTTCCTGACTTTCACCGATCTTTTATCCAGCATGGAGGCAGAGATAGAGCAGTTTTATCAGACACTTGATGATCGGTCTCCAGTTCAGTCAAATTCAGAGGATGCCGATTGGCAGTTCTTTGATGAATTTCTTTCACTTCAGACTTACACCACAGAGCCTACAACCATCCTATAGACCGAGCTTAGAGCAGTTCTATCAGTTACTTGATGAGCAATCTCCAGACCAATCAGATTCAAAGCAGGATGAGCTTGCACACATATTTAGTAGCCTACACACAGGCCCTCACTAGACTAGCTCTCCATGTTCCTTCTCTCCCCAGATCTGAAGTTGTTACCTCAGAGCATGAAATATCGATTCCTTGCAAAAGAGCCCAAAATGTTTCCTATCATAATCGCGTCTAATTTGATCGAAAATCAAGAATCCCGTCTGATAGAGATTCTTGAAAAGAATCGCAAGGCAATTGGGTGGTCAATAACATATCTCCATGGGATTAGTCCGGCCATGTGCTCCCACCACATTTTTCTAAAGGACGATGCCAAACCATCCCATGAGTTTTAGCACAGGCTGAACCTTAATCTTCGAAAGGTGGTTATGAAGGAAATATCCAAGTGGTGAGGCACCGATTTTATCTATCACATCTCCGAGTCTAAGTGGGTCAGTCCATTACATGTGGTAACCAAGAAGACGAGTATCACTACAATGATTAATGAGGACGGAGAGGAGATTGCTACCTGAGTACCAACTTCTTAGTGAGTCTACGTGGACTACAGACAACTGAATTAGGCGACCAAGAAGGATCACTTCTCGCTACCATTTATTAATCAGATTATAGAGAGATTAGTTGGGAAGAGCTATTATTGCTTTCTCGATGGGTACTCAGGGTATAATCATGTGGCCATTGCACTTGAAGACCAGTAGAATACGACGTTCACATGTCCATTCGGAACATATGCTTTTAGACGGATGCCCTTTGGATTATGTAATGCCCCGACTACATTCCAGAGGTGCATGCTTTCAATCTTTGTAGACATGATCGGCGACTTTTTGAGGTCTTCATGGATGATTTTTCGATCTATGGTAATGATTTTGATTCCCGTCCTTCTAGCCTACACCGTGTTCTTCAGACGTGTGCTGAGGTTAACATCGTTCTTTCTTGATAGAAGAGTCATTTTGTGATGACTCAGGGGACGATCCTTGGTCATATCATTTCCAACAAGGGCATGGAGGTCGATCCGGCTAAGGTGAATATCATCAAGAAGCTCAATCCGTCGTCCAATCTGAAGCAGTAACGATCTTTTCTGGGGAATGTCGGTTTCTACCAACTTTTCATTCGAAGCTTCAGCAAAATTGCTCAGTCGTTATCTGATCTTCTAGCGAAAGACTCCGAATTTATGGCTAATGATAAGTGTCTTTCAGCTTTTGAGACTCTTAAGAGTATGTTGTAGAGGCTCCTGTCCTCCAGCCATCCGATTGATCTCTCCCATTCGAGATCATGACGGATGCCTCCGATTTTCTTGTTGGGACTGTTTTAGAACAGAGGAGGGATGGTCTTCCATACGCCATACACTACGCTAGCAAAACTCTACATCCCGTCCAGCGAAATTACTCCGTTACAGAGAAAGAGATGCTAGTTGTAGTATTTGCCTTAGACAAATTTAGGTCCTGCATTTTAGGATCTAAGGTTACCATCTTCACTGACCACACTGTCATCAGGTACCTTATGGATAACAAGGATTCCAAGCCACGCCTTACCAGATAGAACCTTCTACTCCAAGAATTTGATATTGAGATTAAGGATAAGCTTGGAGTTAAGAATGTGGTGGCAGATCACCTCTCCCGATTAGAGCTACCCGAGACTTCTAAGTTTGATACACCTATCACTGAGACCTTTCCATACAAGGTAATTCTTGTTGTCACCTCGCTCACATGGTACACCGACATTGTGAACTTTCTTGTTGCCAAGAAAGTTCCACAAGGTTGGTCCAGGCAAAGACTTGAGATTTTTCTTGCGAAATCCAAGTCTTACCATTGGGATGATCCGATCTTTTATCATGAAGGAGAAGATTGTGTCTGACGTCGGTGTATTCATCATGAGGAATACCATAGTGTCATCATGTATTGTCATAAATTAGAAGCTAGAGGACACCATTCTGGGAAGAGGACAGCACAAAAGGTGCTTCAATCCGGTCTTTGGCGACCTTCTCTCATTGCGGATGCTCATGCATTCGTGAAGAGATGTACTGACTGTCAGAGGATGGACACTTGTGGACATCAATGTTGTAAAAGTCGCCCGACTGGCCCGACTAGTAGGTCCTACTAGGTGGCCGGCCGAGTGTCGACTAATTCCGACTAGGCACACTAGTCGACCAATTTTTGCTTAGAGATACAATATATTTTTCATGTTTTTCTTTTTTTTAAAGCAAACTTATTATAATATGCTTGATGTTTTATTTAAATTCAATTGCTTCTTTTATTTTATTATGATAAAAAATGTATAAAATATATGTAAATATATGTATAAAAATGAGTTATATATTTAAAATAATCATAAAATTCAAAGCCAATTAAAGTCCGACTAAATTCAATTAGTCGTCCGACTGCCGATTAGTCATTAGTCAGTGACCTGACCAATCGAGTACCGACTATCGCCTTTTGCAACCTTAGTGGACACAAAGATATTATGCCGATGCGGACGATTCACTTCTGTGAGGTTTTCGACGCATGAGGCATCGACTTTATGGGTTTGTTCCCTGAGAGTCAGGGATTCGAGTACATTCTGTTAGCTGTAGATTATGTGAGTCGTTGGGTGGAGATTATTCCTGTCTGAGCCGCTGATGCAAACACGATTTGCAAGTTCCTAAGGAAGCATATTATTTTGCAGTTCGGGGTCCCTCGAGTTCTTATCTCAGATGGGGGTAGCCACTTCATCAATGACAAGGTAAGAGCACTTGCTAGCAAATTTGGTATCGATCATCGAGTTGCTACTCCGTATCACCCTCAGACAAATGGTCTAGCCGAGGTTTCGAATAGGGAGGTTAAGACGATCTTGCATAAGGTTGTTCGCCCAGACCGAAAGAATCAGTCACAGCTTTTGGACTCGGTTCTTTGGGCTTATAAAACATCCTTCAAGACACCATTGGATACATTTCCCTTTCAGCTCTTTTATGGCAAGCCATGCCACTTACCTGTTGTGATCAAGTACAGTTCATGGTGGGCAGTAAAAGAAGTGATCTTTGATTTAGAGAATGCGAGAGATCAGAGGTATACAGAGTTGGCAAGCCTGGAGGAGTTGAGATGAAGCTTTCACGAGTAGCCTTCATATAAGGAGAGGATGAAAGAATAGCATGATGCACACATCAACTGTAAAGCCATGAACTTGACATCTCTCGGATCATATATCATAAGATCCGACTCATCAAGAGAAAACCAACGAAATTTGTTTCGTGTGAATCGGACTTCGTTTCGATTTGTTATGATTTTCGGAAGAAAGACAAGTAAGGAGGGTTAAGATGTCATTAACCCATAATGACTGTCATTAAGACTAATTAAGCATGATTAAATAAATCAATGATAGATTAAAAACCGCTAATGATCATTAGCAAATACTAATCAATAATTAGCAAAAGATAAGCGTAAACCGCAAAAGTTAAATCACGATTAGTGAAAGTTAATCACGATTAGTGTTAATTAAGCGCCATTAGCGAATCTAGAATCCTCTGGAATGTTCTAACTTAAGCCCTAAGTTTCGGATAAGTTTTGGCCAAAACCATGGGCCGCTAAACCATGGTTAAGATCTAAACCATGGTTTTCTAACCATGGTTAGTGGTTTTTTGGAGCCTATAAATACCCCTCCACCCATTCATTCTCTACGATTTCCACTATCACCACCACCCAAGGGCTAGGGTTGAGAGGTCGGGAGGAGGAGTGGGAGGCGGGGAAAGAACGCTAGCGAAACACTACCGGGAGAACGAGGAGGAAGGTATGATCCTCTCTTAGTTTTCTTTGTAAGCTAGGCTTTCAATTCATCCTCTTTTCTTCCAAGTTTTGTTCTTGATTCATCTTTCTTTCCGATTTATTTCCTGTTGTGGTTCGAGGAGAAATCTGTGTAATACCCTACTTAGGTGCGGGCGGTTGTGCACGTCAGTGAACCCTATAATTCGTCACATATTCACTCACCTAAGATGCGTGGTGTCTACTGATTCTCCATTTCTTATTGTTCTTTCTTTTCTGCTTTTATAGTTATTTCGATAGAGAAATCTGTGTAATACCCTACTTAGGTGCAGACGGCTGTGCACGTCAGTGAACCCTGTGATTCGTCACACATTCACTCACCTAAGACGCGTGGTGTCTATCGATTCTCCATCGCTTGTAGTTTAATTATATTTTTTTCAGTTTTGTTGTTGTTTTCCTCTCGATTGATTATATAAAGGAAACTCTTTTCGTTTTTATTTTGAAATATGTCCCGATATAAGGGGAAACTCTGCCAAAATTTTCCGAAAAATATGTCCCGATATAAGGGGAAACTCTGCCAAAATTTTCCTAGAAATATCACCCCATATAAGGGGAAGTTCTGCCGAAATTTCAAGAGAAAATATGTTCTTGGCATTCTTCGTGTTCTTCGCGTTCTTCATGTTCTTCGTTCGTTCTTCGCGTTCTTGACACGTTCTTAGCGTTTTTTATACGAAAATGAAATTCGATCGCTTCAGGAGCCTTAAATCATCCTTTCTGAAAACGAAACACGATAAAGCACTGCATACGCGAGAGAGCTCGATTAGGTAACGAAATCCTTCCTTTTGTTGTTGGGTTTTCATATGTGATCGTTGAAATTTCTGATTTTATGTTCTTTGCTACGAAGAACCCTAATTTGGTTATTTTTGAGAAAATATAAAAAGTTGTGTGATTTCAACTAAAATAAGGTCTAAGCATCGAATTGATGCAGTGGCTTGGAAAGTTAGAGTTTGGAAGTTAAAAGAGCATAATTATGAGTATATAAATATATGAATTAATATATATGTAAGTCTATACTCAGTATTTTATGGTTATACAAATATAAGGCTGAATTGAGGAATTACATCATGGGAATTGATGTGTTTTGAGTTGGATCCTGAAAAGGGTCGTGAGTCACGTTAAGGATGAATAGGAGTAGAATTACAGGTCTGGCATGCAACCTATAGGTTTGTCGGAAGGAACCCGTATTAGCATATCCCTACCTAGGTGATACACGGTTGCCATGTTATGATAAGTGTGCACGAAATGAATGATTTGCAACGCGTGGTACCGAGAGCCAATATATTCGGGTTGAACGACGGAAGATGTGGTCATGCCATGTGGAGGTACGGGTGGTTCAATAGCGGCTGGGTCACGACAACATGTATTTAAGCTGCTAGGTTATAATGTTAGCCTGAGGTTTTAAGCAACCGAGTCCTCGAGGACGGTGTGCTCATTTGTTTTCCAAGCTGAGGGTTGAGACCCTGGTTAATAAAAGAAAAGGAAATTGTCAGGGTATTATTAGAGGATTGGTTGAGGCGACGTGCGGCGACATAAGCTTACCAAGATCAACGCAATCTCCAATCTCGAAGTGTCCACAGCTTCGGAGTCCAAGAATGGTGGGGTTCCCCTGGACTAATCCCTGACGTGGAATAGAAAAGGAATAGGACTTAAATTAACGAGAAGGAATGAAACCTTTTGTGATAACAAGTTTTGCAAAATTACACAATTTGTTTGCTTTTCTCTTCTTCGTTACTTAGCATTCACTATTTTTTATCCAATGATTTATGGAAAACCCAACAGGTGTCAGTGAGCCATCGCAAGGACTTTAAAAATCCATTCAGCTTACATACTAGACATCCAGCCAGCCACAGTAGCTTTTCTTTGTAAGGTAGTTAGTAATATTTCTGTGTATTTCCTATAAGCTGATGTACATGTAAAGGGTTCTAGTGGGACAATGGATCATGTAAACTTTATTTTGTGAATGGCAAAGTGTTGAAATACTTCCTTCTGAGTATTTTTATTTGCAGTCTGTTTTTAAATGTTAGTTGTGATTGCTGAATAAATTATTGATGAGTAACCATATCCGAATATGGGAGGATCCGACGGCCCGAGATTCGGGAACGCGATATCAACCATAAGCAGTTTGAGCATGAACAAATAGTTTGGCTATTCGATGCGAGACTTAAGTTATTTCCAGGGAAACTTTAAAGCAAGTGGAAAGGCCCTTACATAGTGCAAAAGGTGTACGAGAAAGGTAGCATTGACATATCCGAGTTATCTTCTGAGTCCACCTTTCGAGTCAATGGTAAGCATTTGAAATCATTTCTTGATCACGAGCCGTCAACCGTTGAGGTTGCCCCCATTCATTTTGTATGAGATGTGTTCTTCATTTTTCACATTCTGCATCTCATACATGAGTTTCACTTTGATTCATTCATTATTTTTCATCTTGTACATACGTGTTTTTGATTTTATTCATTCATTCTTTCGTTTATCTTACACCCCTAGGTCTCACTTAGGATTTTTGCTATATTTAGGATGTACTTTATCCTAAGTATGGGGGGTATAGACATTGTGTTGTTCATATTTTTATGTTCTATTACCCCTATTGTTGCTTATACTTAAAGTGTGATTTACCCTAAGTATATAGGGGGTAGTATCGCTTGTTTTCGTCTTTGATTGTTTTCATTTTGTGTATCGTCTGCTCTCTCGCTCTCAATTATTGATATTCTTCTTTATACTTAGGTATATTTTACCCTAAGTATAGGGGGGACAAGCCGAGTCGTTGATATGTGTACATTCTCTTGACCCCGATCATCTTCGTTTTTTATTTCCTATACTTAGGATTAGTTGATCCTGAATATAGAGGGGATGATTAACTTTTATTCTTTTATTCTTTCTTTGAATTGTTATAATATACTATTCTTTTCACCGGTCTATATTTAGCCTAAGTTATGTCTTCCTTTATCCCTTCTTCGGTCACTATGAGGACATATTTCATGATAAGTATATAGGGTGTTGTATATAAATTCTATATATACTTTAGAAGCCATAACTCGTACTTTATTGTATTTTTTATAATATGGCACTAAAAGTATGGGTATATATTTTAGATTTTTAAAAATCGATAAAAAAAAACTGTAAATATGAGTTATAAAAAAGAACGCTTTTAAAAGTTGTATATAAAATGTGTTGTAAAATACTTGAATAACAATCTTAATTATTTAAATTTCTGGTGTAAATCTTATATAAAATTTGTATAAACTTGTATATAAAACATGTATACAACTCTTTGTAAAAAAATGTACATAATTATGGTAAATTCGTGTGAACTAATTCAATTCGCTAACTCTTAAAAAAATAAAGTTTTAAAATTCAGCAAAATTTTACAAAATTATAAAAAAGTACATAAGAAGTTTAATTCAAAAAATCCACTTCACAAAAAATTGTTGCATCCATTCGCATTTTCCAGAACAACTTTGATTTTTGAACCAAATGGAGCTAAGCCTAAATGATGGAGCTTGGTTTAGGCCTTAATCCACTTAATTCTAAAGGGACTTTATTAGGAACTGGAGTTGGCGTCAATTGTGTTTGCCTTAAAAATCTGGCACCACTATCTATATGAGGTGAATTCTGAGACTCACATATCACAAGAATCTGAAGTACATGTTGGATCAGAAGGAGCTGAACATGAGACATCGCAGGTGGCTTGAGCTATAAAAGGATTTCGACTACACGATATCTTACCATCCCAGTAAGGAAAACATGGCGGCAGATGTGCTTAGCAGAAAAGCTCATGCATATACGACAAACTAGCTATATACGTGAGATATGCTCGTAACTATGACTAATTGACATCCTTATAAGAGTGCGTCTATATCTACTGTCTTACCTCCGCGATTCAGCAGTCTTTGAGATTGCATAGTAGGACATAGGACATATCCTTGGATTTGAGACAAATACATGCATGCCAACAAGGACAAAAATGATAATTTTGTGGAAACTAAGTCTACTTTACGAAAGGATGGCTACGCAGTTGTGTCCAACAATGAGCAATTGCGTAGAGATTATTGATGAGGCACACAGTTCACAACTATCTTTTCATCCTTGCAGTACAAAAATGTATTGTAATCTGCGCCAACATTCTGGTGGACCGGGATGAAGCGCGATGCAGCACATCATGTTAGCAGATGCTTGACCTGTCAGATGGTCAAGGTTGAGCATAGAAGACCACCATGATTATTACAGTATCTCCCCATTCCCAAGTAAAAGTGGGAGAGTACTTTTATGAATTTTGTTACTTGACTACCAAGGACACCATGGTGACCATAAAGCTTTTGGGTCGTTGAAAGATTGACCAAGTCAGCTCATTTTATACCTGACAGCATAATCTACACTTCATCTAGGCTGGCTAGATGGTATGTGCAGAACATCATCAGACTTTATGGTGTACCACGTGAGGTAATGTCTGACAGAGGCTCGAGATTTACATCTCACTACTGGCACCAGTTCATGTCAATACCACAGACAGAGCTGAAGATGAATTCTGCATACCGTCCCCGGACCGACGAACAGAGCAAGCATGCTATTCAGACACTTGACAATTTGTTACATGCATATACTCTAGAATGGAAAGGGTCCTGGAAGGACCACCTGTCGATTGGTAGAATTCCCGTACAACAACAGTCATTATTCCAGTATTGGTATGTGTGAACCCCCTAGGATCCGGGTACCTGTTTACGAACGTTCGCACCATTACATTCACATGTCATCATAGAAAGTATTGAAAATTCAAGGAAATTTTTTTTGAGCAGAAATCATACCTTCTGGTATATACACGATCATCAGATCTCATCAACAGCTACTGAGCAGTAGAATCCTTGCCTGCCAAAACATGTTAGGAACGAAGGAGCGTCAGCGAGCGTTGGTACACCCATATATCATACTATTATATATATAAAATCCCTGAATTTGCAATATTTTCTACGATGACATGGGAATGTAATGGTGCGAACGTGCGTAAACAGGTACTCGGATCCTATGGGGTTCACAGTTTGGTATCAGAGCCTAAATTAAGATATAAAATAGTTGGACACCTAATCAGGTCGGATCCAAGTTTAGTTGGAACCCGGATGTTACCATTAAATTATGACGTACACTCTCCCACTTGGGGAGATGTTAAGAGAGTACCCCTCCCATGTGAAATGGAGGACACTCCCTTATCATGGGCCTTTATGATCACCCATAAGCCGCATCATTTGAAACCCCTATGTGGGCGGAGATATCCCACACCTCTTAGTTGGCATAAGGTAGGTGAACACACTCTTTACTCCGTATATTTCCTTGGAGGAGACTGCGAGGGATGTTAACCTTGTGAGGTGAAGGCTTCTGACGGATTCGGGCCACCAGAAAAGTTATGCATATCGTTAGAGAAGAGAATTGAAGTTTCAGGTAATCCGCTCATCTTCTCTTAATCCATTCAAATATGACTTATCAATATTCAACTTAGTCTCTCATATCGATGACATTTTTGTAAACACAGGAAGGAGATTGAGTGTTTCTACTAGTATTTCCCATGAAGGGAGTACAGAGATTTGATGTTCATGGCAAGTTGATGCCATGATATGTTGGACTATTTGAGATTATTACTCGTATGTGTAAGGTGATCTATCGAGTAACCCTTCCTCCACACTTATTAGCCATACATGATGTCTTTCATATATCCAACCTAATGAAATACGTGTACGATCCTCGCCATGTCATCAGCTACAAGAACCTTGACGTGGAGCCGGACTTGATATACGAGGAGAGGCCAGTACATATACTTGATAGTACTGTGAAGAAACTTTGTAGCGAAGAAATTTCCTTAATCAAGGTGCTATGGAACCGACATGAAGTCAAAGAGGCAACATGGAAGACAGAAGTGGATATGTAGGCACGATACCCACATCTCTTTAAGGTAATTGTCAAACCAAGCTCATTTAATTATATATATTTAAAGAACACGGCTTCTTTTCTCTTTGAGGTTTTTATGGGTTCAAAACCTTTTGAGGTTTTTATGGTCAGATGAGATCCAAACAAGACACAAAGTAACCTTGACTCGAGTCTCGAGGACAAGACTCCCTTTGAGGTTTTTATATTTGTAACATCCGGATCTGAATAAACTGAAGCTCCTGTCAAGAAGAGGTTGCCGCATGTAAGTTTGGATCTCCAAATTGGAGATATCTGAAAGTACAAATCCCTCTCCTCTTTGCTCTCATTAAAGTCAATGTTGAAGTTTCTAATTCAGTTTTTTCCCTTTTTATGTTGCTTTCCATCAAGTATTTTAGCTATTGTTGTATGTTAGATAAAGCCACAAATACCCTTCAAACTTAGAGGATCAAAGGTACAATCTTTCTCCCTCTTCTTGCAGCCTTACATGCATGACTTAACTTATAAAATTTTTATTACAAAAGTCTTCTAGGTATCTAGGGTTGGGACATAAAAACCTCCTACTTGATATCATCTTATAAGAAAGTATTGGTCATATCAAACTCACAAATAAGCCAACTTTTGGTGCACCTGGACTCCATACTAGTTACTAGAGAAAAGACTTTGATATAATCAACTTCATAAAAGAATTCTTTTACTGAAAGTCCCTCTTTAAGCCAATCAACCTTACCATCAAGTGTATCCTCTATAGGAAATAACCATCGACAAGAAACAAGAGTTGCATTCAAAATAAAGGACATGAGGTTAGATGAGCATTCTTCTTATCATTCATGACCTAACTTCAGTTAGAGTTTTGTAATACATCAATATAATCTCTTAGAATCAATACAGTTAATAGTACATCAATGGATTGCATTCGGGATCAGATAAGTCATTACTCGTGATAAATTAGAGATAGAATGGCGAACGCATGATCTCGCTGTCAACCCCTCAGGATCCGGGTACCCGTTTACGCGCAATTCGCAAGATATCATTCACAATTATATCGCACAAGTTGTGAAAATACTGGGAAAATTTTTTTTTCGCGACTATGACATTCATTCTCAACACATGACCACAAGTAAAAGAGACAGACATCACCAAAATTTCTTTTCATTAATATTCATATCCATTTACAACATGTACAAGCATATTCCATGTTACAACATATATCCCAAAATGTGACAAAAGAGATAGCATTTACATCATCATCTGTACAAAAACTAAGACAAAGTAAATCATACCGTCGGGTGTACACTATATCTCCTGGAAGCATGTATATACTGAGCGGCTACTAAACTGCAGGCTGTTTGCCTGCCACACACAATAGGAAGAAAAGGCGTTGAGTTGAGGGAGCTGAAGGTGCAGTTGCAGGAATTGCTTGACTTGGGATTCGTGAGGCCGAGCACTTCACCTTGGGGTGCTCCGGTTCTATTTGTCAAGAAGAAGGATGGATCCATGAGGTTATGCATCGATTACAGGCAGCTGAACAAAAGAACGGTGAAGAACCGTTATCCCTTGCCACGTATCGATGATTTGTTTGACCAGCTCCAGGGATCTTCGGTTTTCTCGAAGATCGATCTTCGCTCAGGTTACCATCAGCTGAGGATTCGCGAGTCGGATATTCCGAAGACAGCCTTCAGGACTCGCTATGGACACTACGAGTTTGTGGTAATGCCGTTTGGGCTCACCAATGCACCTGCGGCTTTCATGGATATGATGAACCGTATCTTCCGTCCATACTTGGACAAGTTTGTAGTGGTCTTCATCGATGATGTGCTCATCTATTCACGGAATGAATGGGATCATGCGAATGATCTACGGATTGTCTTAGATACATTGCGGGAGCACAAGCTATATGCCAAGTTGAGCAAGTGTGAGTTCTGGTTATCCCAGGTCTCATTTTTGGGGCACATCATTTCTGGAGCAGGTATCGCGGTTGATCCTGCGAAGATAGATGCAGTTATGTCTTGGGAGCAGCCCAAGACTGTTACACAGATTCGGAGCTTCCTAGGATTAGCGGGCTATTACAGACGCTTTGTCAGCGGATTTTCACGCATCGTCCGTCCATTGACACGATTGACGCAGAAGGGAGTTCCATTCATTTGGGACGATTCATGTGAGCAGGCCTTCCAGACGCTGAAGGAGAGGTTGACTACAGCACCTATTCTCGCTCTTCCTTCAGGCACTCAGGACTATGCAGTCTACACGGATGCATCTGGAGAAGGTCTGGGAGCAGTGTTGATGCAGAGAGGACAGGTGATTGCTTACGCATCACGGCAGTTGAGACCGCACGAGCGGAACTACCCCACACATGACTTAGAGTTGGCGGCAGTTGTCTTCGCCTTGAAAATCTGGCGCCACTATCTATATGGGGTGAACTTCGAGATTTTCACAGATCATAAGAGCCTAAAGTACATCTTTGATCAGAAGGAGTTGAATATGAGACAGCGTAGATGGCTCGAGCTGCTGAAGGATTATGATTGCACGATCTCTTACCATCCCGGTAAGGGAAACGTGGTGGCTGATGCACTTAGCAGGAGAGCGCATGCTGATGGTACGGCGAACTGGCTATACACGTGGGATACGCTTGCAGCTTTGACCGATTGGCACCCTCAGGAGAGCGCATCCATTTCTACCGCCGTGCCTCCACGATACAGCAGTCTTTGGGATCGTATTGTTGAGGGCCAGAAGACCGATCCTTGGATTCATGATAGATACATGCGCGCTGTCAAGGACGAATTTGATGACTTTGTTGTGATGGAGTCTATTTTATGGAAGGCAGGACGGGTCGTTGTACCCAATGATGAGCAGCTTCGCAGAGATATTCTCGATGAGGCACACAGTTCACGGTTATCTATCCATCCAGGCAGTACAAAGATGTACCGTGATCTGCGTCGACATTTCTGGTGGGATGGAATGAAGCGCGATGTAGCGCTACATGTTAGCAGATGCATGACCTGTCAGATGGTCAAGGCTGAGCACAGGAGACCGCCGGGATTACTGCAGTCTCTCCCCATTCCCGAGTGGAAGTGGGAGAGCATTTCTATGGATTTTGTCACGGGTCTGCCGAAGACACCAGGTGGCCATGATTCTATATGGGTCGTTGTTGATAGGTTGACCAAGTCAACCCATTTCATACCTGTCCACACGACTTACACTCCATCCAGGTTGGCCAAGCTCTATGTACAGAACATTATCAGGCTGCATGGTATACCACGAGAGGTGGTGTCTGACAGGGATTCGAGATTTACATCTCATTATTGGCATCAGTTCATGTCAGCACTACAGACAGAGCTGAAGATGAGTTCTGCATATCATCCACAGACCGACGGGCAGAGTGAGCGCACCATTCAGACGCTTGAGGATCTACTTCGCGCATGCACTTTGGAGTGGAAAGGGTCCTGGAAGGACCATTTGCCCTTGGTGGAATTCACGTACAACAACAGCTATCACTCCAGTATTGGCATGGCACCATTCGAGGCCCTATACGGGCGGAGATGCCTCACACCTCTCAGTTGGCGTGAGGTAGGTGATCATGCTTTGTATTCCGTGGATCTCTTGGAGGAGACTGCGAGAGCTGTTGATCTTGTGAGACGGAGACTTCTGACGGCACAAAGTCGCCAGAAGAGTTATGCAGACCGTCGGAGGAGAGATTTAGAGTTTCAGGTAATCTAATTAAATTCTCCTCATCCACTCAATTATAATATATATGTGTTCAACTTAATCTCATACTAATGACATTCCTATAAATTATAGGTTGGAGATTGGGTATTTTTGCGAGTATCTCCCATGAAGGGAGTGCAGAGATTCGGTGTTCGTGGCAAGTTGGCGCCGCGATATGTTGGACCGTTCGAGATTCTGGCTAGAGTGGGGAAGGTTGCTTACCGAGTAGCTCTTCCTCCACATCTTTCTGCTATTCATAATGTCTTCCACATATCCAACCTGAGGAAGTATGTCCACGACCCTCGACACATTATCAGTTATGAGAATCTTGATGTAGAGGCAGATCTGACCTATGAGGAGAAGCCAGTTCAGATACTTGACCGTGCTGTGAAGAAGCTTCGCAGCAAAGAGATTTCGTTGGTCAAGGTTTTGTGGCATCGACACGGCGTCAAGGAAGCGACATGGGAGACTGAAGCCGACATGCGGGCACGATACCCGCAGCTTTTCTGATGTAATTATCAAAACAAGCTTTTGTAATTAGATACATGATAAATATATGGCTTGTTTTCTCTTTGAAGTTTTTATGGGTTCAAAACCCTTTGAGGTTTTTATGAACATATGAAATTCAATCATGACAACGGATAGCCTTAATTCGAGTCTCGAGGACGAGACTCCCTTTGAGGTTTTTATATTTGTAGCACCCGGTTTCCAATCAAACCTGAAGTCGTCCGATTTTGGGTCTAATGAACCCAAAAACGTTGTCGGTCAATACTAAACAACCTAAAACGACCAATTGATCATGAATCAAAAGTCGTTCGGGCGAAATCAACCGAAAATCGGTCACATCGTATTGCGCGCCGTGAAAAGCCGCGACGCAAATTCGGAAACCGCGAAATAAACCGAGACCGTCATTAGATTCGCTTCGACGATACAAGACCAACGGAATCAATCGTTCGTCAAACGGAGGTCGTTTGATATTTTTTAAATCGTAAAATTTAACCTTAAACAAAATCCGTATCCGAAAATTTCGGGGGTTCAAAACCCAACCGAAAGTATATCAATATTATACTCATATTGACCGTCATTTTGAGACGATCAAATCGAGATATAGCGCGTCAAAATCCGACATCTGGGACGTAAATACGGTTAGCTTTAAGTTTTCAAACAAAGAGAGAATTTAAAAAAAAAATAATGCAGACTGACAGTCTGTCTGCTCGGTTACAAAAAAACTAATAATAATTAATTTCTAATGTCTGTAAAGCCGTAGACTGCTCAATCAGGCAAGGTGGCCCAAAATGCTCTGCCACTTGTCATTATAAGGAGGTCTTCTATCTTCTTATTTATACCGACCAAGACTTCCCTTCAAAACCATCCAACGAAGGAAGAGCCAAGTTGTTCTTTCCCTTTTTTCTTCTTGCCTCAATCGTGGATTGTTGCTACCAATTTTTCCAGCAGCAAACTGCCATTTCCTTCTCCTGGAGTTGGATCAAGTCCAACATTCTTCTTCTGTTGCCTTCATTTCAGCAGCCCAAAAGCCTGCAGCTGCATGTGTTTACCTCCAAACTGGAAAACTTTTAGGTACAATCTCTCTCCCCATTATTGCTGCCATGCATGTAATCCTTCCAACCCCTCTTTCTTCTCTTTTGGGAAATTTTGTTATATTATAAGATCAGTATATTTCTCTTTTAGGATAAACATGTCAATTACACAAGATAGGAGCTGACAAGAGCTCTCTGTAATCTCTTCATGGCTGAATGTTAATCCGTTTGAAATCAATCTGGAATTACTGTTCTTGAAATCAGGAGTTATTGAAGCAAAATTTTTACAATACAAACAAGGTTGATAGCAAGCTTTTTGACCACACAATTATTGACATGACTTGTAATTTCTTAGAGGAATGTTCTACATCAATTTAATTTTGACTTGTTAACTTTTCATCTAAGTGTTGGTCAAACTGTAGGTTTCGAAAGATAGGATGACCCTTAGATCACAAGAATTATGGGGTAGTATTTTATCTACCACATGAAGAAGATGCAATAAATAAATTATCTGATGTTATTCAGTTTCTTCTGTTTACAGTCAAACTTCATTAGAATAGAATAGACGAATGTTATGAACACCCCTTCTTCCAGTTTTTTTTTTTAAATTTTCTTCTATTTGGTTTCATAAAGGAAGTTCATAACTTTTAAATTATTTTTTTTAAAGGTCTATCTTGAAAGGCATACAAATCTGTTGACCTGGGTTTAAGATCTTCTAGAAGCTTTCAAACCACTTGTATTTAAAATCTTGTTTTATCTACTGATTTAGTTGGTCTACCATTACCTTGCAATCTGAGAGGAATTGCATTTAGCTACAACTCATTCTAGTCCACAATTAGAATGGATACACTTTTTAAATAGAAAAGTAATGGTTGTTAAAAAAAAAAGGGGGGGGGTTAAGGTTAATTGTATTAAGATATATATATGTATAAATGCTAAGAACCATAATTCTTTACCAGTATGTATAAGTTTTAAACATTCATGAGTACTTTTCGAAATTCATAAGGAATTACATGAGACTACTTCATTGTTATAAATGATGTGTAAAAGACAAGTATATCGTAGGCTGTGGCTTGTTGGTTGAGACTTTAGGGGCAATGACTTCACTATAGCCGCATACTTTTTAAACCAAAAGGATTACGATTGGATGTTAGAGGTAAGTGGGTTGGTTTGCTGAAATCCGAACCGTGGAATCAAATACCACTTGTCAAAGCCATTAAAGGTCGAAATATATCTATATGGTGGAGCATCTATCGGAGCAATAATTTTAGTAGAAATATAAGGAGATCCAACTTATCGTACAATGAACATGTTGATATTGGTTTACACAAATAATGTCGAATAAATGTCTTGGATTTGTATATAAGCAATTGAAGTATGACTATACAATCAATGAACTTGGAGGATCGATAAGAATCTCTGATTTATAAATTTGAGTGCCAGTCACGGTGAACCTTACATCTGACTGTGCGAGGGCGCGGTGACCCTCAACTGGGCGGAGGAAAGGAAGCCCAGTTAGGGCAGTGGCCGCTTAATGCGCGGGTCTAGGATCCCAGTCTTCATCACGGTTTTTACGCGAGCTCGCAGTGTTTTTACGCCTCGTTGGGATCCAGACTTTAGACCAGTTCCGCTGACCCTGTTTTTAGGATACCTAGGCGGGGGATCCTTGGTTTTCAGTTTTACGTACGAGCTCGTCCGCCCGTACTAGTCGGGCAGTTTTCTAGAGCGACTTTTCTAGGGAGTCTCTCTCACCCGTCTCAGTGGCGTAGTTGGGGAGTAGACCTATCCCTCTATTGGACCGCGCTTCCAATTAGAGGGCGAGACGGAAGAGCCATTTGTAGGCTTCTTCACCGCTTGAGTTACTTCGCCAACAGACTGGCGATTCTATATCTAGATCATCCATATCTACATCTACAACATCTGGAGTTATATCTGAAACATTGAAGATTGAGGAATTGAGAAGTTAAGATCAAAAGACCATTCTCTCTACCCAAGAATTTAAATAAATTAATAGATCTCTACAATCTCAACTTTTCCATTCTTTCACTAACCAACATGATCTCTAAGGAAAATGATATATGCATTCCCCCTCACACACTCATGATTACGCAACTGCTATCGAAATAATGTTACATATGGGAAATGCCGGGTTCAGGGGAAAGTCATTAGAAATGCATTACGAACATTTGAGATGCTTACAAGTAACCTGAAAAACTGTTTTCATTTGCAAGTAGAATTTAATCTTAATTTGAGTTGCTCTCGCCTTTCTGCTTGTTTCTTTTGTAAATAATAAATGCCCGTTATTTTATATAAGTTTTTGGGAGGTACCAGCAACCGCTGACGCCTTTTCTTCCTATTGTGTGTGGCAGGCAAACAGCCTGCAGTTTAGTAGCCGCTCAGTATATACATGCTTCCAGGAGATATAGTGTACACCCGACGGTATGATTTACTTTGTCTTAGTTTTTGTACAGATGATGATGTAAATGCTATCTCTTTTGTCACATTTTGGGATATATGTTGTAACATGGAATATGCTTGTACATGTTGTAAATGGATATGAATATTAATGAAAAGAAATTTTGGTGTCAATTTTCCTTATTAGCTTGTGTTTGTGAATGTGAATGTCGAATGTCACTTGCAAATATATTCATTGCAAAAAATTTCCCCATAAAAATTATACTTTTAATGCGATGTCATAAATGGAATATTGCGAATTGTGTCGTAAACGGGCACCCGGATCCTGAGGGGTTCACACTCGCCCCTTCACATAGGGAAACCAACTGAGGTAAAGAAGCATCTTGAGCAGTGTTTGATGAAGGGCTAGATTTGGTTTGTTCATGAACCTACACGTCAAGAGGAATAGGGAAAAGTATGGATTTTGTCTGTTTAATGTAAATACTTTGACATGAAGTGGTTGCGGCATCTTCAAGGGAGTATCGTGAACTAGATGAATAAGAAGAGTGTGGGCAACATCAAGAATGTATTTTACTTATGCAAAGAGCAACCTATTGTAGCGACATAACCAAGTGAGCAAGAAGCAAATGAATTCTTGTTAAACCATAAAATCATGACTAATTAATCAGAAACGGTATGGGAAAATTAAATAGGTTAAATGACAAAGCATTTTTCCCTGTCTTTGTTGCAAAATGGAATGTGCATATTAATCATTGTTATTGTTCATGAATTATGATTATGTTGCACTATTGAAAGTTCACATTCCCACCACCTGTAGAAATTGTAGTCACTTTTATCTACACCATTATAACTTTTTGTAAACTAGGTTGGGAGAGTGATACCTTCTGAACAGATTTTTGGATAGAAGTTCGAAATTTAATGCATATGTCCATTGGCTACAATCGCTCAAAATCAAAATCTGCCGAGGATTGTTCAATTAGTGAAACTCTTGCTTTACAGATGAACATTGTAAGCCTTGCAACATATGACCATGTTGTTATATTTTTTATAAAAGACTATGGATGGCCTTATTATGATGAATTTCTATCTACCTGTGAGAAATTGCTCGAATAAGAAGACTTAATCACCATAGGCAATCTCCTTGATGCCACCGGTTAATTTCTCGTATACAAACATTGACTGGATTTAATATCTTACTTATATATGACCAAATATGATGATCTTCTGAGAATTGATTCTAGCCTTCATAATGGCTTCCTTTTGGATCAATAATAAAGCAATAACAACAATCCACAAAGAGAGTAAAAGCAACATATAAAAGTGCGTGAACATGTGTAGCTATGTAGATTCACTTGGATGAAAATTTATTCTAACAACCAATACAAATGATACGAATGCCGTAAAATTTGATGTGAGTGCCGGAGAAGATTAATGTCAAGTTTTAATATATCACTCAATTTCCTTTTGCAGAAACAATGTATCTAATTGATAATCCAATATTTATCAAATGCAAATATGTAAACTAATTTACATGAAGATCTTGAGTATGACATTTAGATAATCCGCTGAACTGAGATGTAGAATTCAACTATATTGAGTTACAATTTTCTCCATATATTTATAAAACAACCCTGCAAATATTACCTCCAATGAATATCTAATGATCTCAAAAATCTAGAAATGATAAACTATGACCACAAAGGCCGATCATCTTCATAAATTAATTCTTATATCATATTCTACTGACTATAAATCACTATTGACTGAATTATTGACAAAAGATCAGATCTGTACAGTCAACCACAAAAGAGATTGAGAAAGGCTGAGGAATCACGTCAGTGGTGGTGATTCAACAATGACTGATAATTCAACAATGACTGATAATTATGAATGCCAGTCATGGTGACCTTTACGCCTGACTGTGCGAGGGTGCGGTGACCCTCAACTGGGCGGGAGATTAGGAAGTCCAGTTAGGGCAGCAGCCGCTAAGTGCGCAGGTCTCGGATCCCAGTCTTTTCTCGATTTTTCGCGAGCGCTCACAGTTTTTACGCCTCTCTGGGATCCACAGATTTTCTTTTAAAGACCAGTTCCATTGACCCTTGTTTTTTAGGGTACTTAGGTTGGAGGACCCTCGGTTTTGATTTTTCGAGCTCGTTTGCCTGTACCGATCGGGTCGGTTTTTCTAGAGTGACTTTTCCGGAGAGTCTCTCTCACACGTCTCAATGGCGTAGTTTTGGAGTAGACCTATCCCTCTACTGGACCGCACTTCCGCTTAGAGGGCGAAACGGAAGGGTCTCTTAGGAGACTACCTCACTGCTTGAGTTTTAGTTACCGTTCCGCCAATAGACTTAGTAATTGCTACATGTGAATCAGTTACAGTTGAATTTGGAGGAGTTACAATTGAGCTTTGAATGAGTCACAAATGTGTTTGGCAAAAGTTGAGATGGAGTACAGTTAAATTGGTTACAACTGAGTTGGCTACAAGGAAGCTTGGTTACCGTTGAGTTGGTTTCCATTGAACTAGTTACTGTTCCGCCAGTAATTCCTGACGAAGAGAAAAGACCATATTATGAAAATCATCCTTATCAGACTACGAGCTGCTATCACAGTTGTTAGATACAGCTAGTGGACGTGTTGGGAACTTAGTTAGGATGCATTTTACTCCACCGCGTGCCTACGAAGGCACCACAATCATAAAGCTTCCTTATTGCCTTAGAGTCATAGTGTGAGGTCTTACCCAGACCAAGACCACAGACTATCCACTAAGTTTGAAAAATTCAACAAGAAAAGAATCAAAACACCAGACTCATCATAAGCATTTAATAAAGACAATGATCATATCAGAGACTCATCGTTCACATTCCCAAGACCCATCAAATATATATTATAATTAATAAAAAGGCAATGACTTATATATATAGATCATATAATATTTGTATAAAAATGATTAATATGGGTAATTAATGTAGGATGAGTAGATTGGGGTTTTGCATACTAAATAACTTGAAAACATATTTCAATGCAAGTAGCTCATTAGATTCAAATGTCAAGCCATATTTACTTGCTTTCTTTTGAAGCCACTTAATTTCTTGTTAATCTAATTAAATAGATTTACTCAACAGTTGTAGACGTTCTGTTCTCCCTAATGCATGGATTGCAAGAAAACACCTGCAGTGGTAGTAGGAGAGCTGAACGTAAGTTGCCGCAGTAAAACAAATCAGGTATGCTTGTTATAGTTTTTATTCATGATATTTTAATGTTTTTCTTTCTCTTCTGCTAAAATTGGGATACATGTACATTACGCAGTTTCTTTTGTTACATGTTAAATGCCATGGAAATTTATGCAATATAATTGTTAACATATTGTAGTTCGGTGGCTTGTTAGTTAAATGTGAATGTCATTCGTAAATGCGAAATTTTTTTCCAAATTTTCAGTACTCTAATGCGATCTTTAGCGAACACGATATTACGAATGATGTGTAAACGGGTATCCCAGATCCGTGGGATCGAGCATCACATTACTACATCTACTACAATGGTTCAAACTCCCTCTGCTATGGCAGCCTCTCATGGCAGAGGAGGTACTTCACAGTTTCGTGACCGAGGACCACGTGGTCGAGGAGGACGTCAGCGAGGTTCATGTTCGCATTGCCACCGTCCTGGACATTCTGAGGAGACATGCTATCAGAAGCATGGGTATCCACCGTCTTCCCGGGTTGTTGAGCAGACCAAGCCTACTTCTACTCCTGCTCCAGCTCATGATGTACGTTTTGGTGATATTGTTTCCAAACTGCGAGAGATGATGACTACTCCTACCACTTCGACTGCAGGGTCTTCAGACGTCACACACATTGCTAGAGCCTCTTCGAGCTCGTCGGGTATTGCTTATGCTCTAACCAGTAGTAACAATTCAGATTTGTCTGATTGGATCATGGACTCTGTAGCATCTCATCATATATGTGGCGATCGAGCACAGTTTGTTGTTTACAGCTCTATCCCTCCTGGTAGATCAGTGGTGATTGCCAATGGGGTTCATCTACCCATTGTTGGATAGAGGGAGATTGCTTTAGCTCCCTCGATGCATCTGCAGAATGTCTTACATGCTCCAGCATTTCAAATGAATCTTTTGTGTATTAGTGAGATTACAAAAGATTTACATTGTCGTGTCATATTTGATCCCTCTTCTCTTGTGTTTCAGGACATACTCACGGAGAGGGTGATTCGATGTGGTCGTGAGCAGAGAGGACTTTACAGACTTGTCCAGCCTCCGTGTGTTGGTGCTACTACTATCCCTTCTGGATATGTTTCACCTTTCATGTGCCATCTTCGCTTTGGACACCTTCCTCTGCAGAAGTTGTGCTATGTCCTCCTGCAGATCTCTACTCGTACTACCTTGGAGAGTGAGGCGTGTCAGCTTGGGAAGCACCATCGTTCCTCTTTTCCGAGTCGTCAGAGTCGTCACAGTGGTCAATTGTTTGAGTTGGTTCACTTTGATATCTAGGGTCCTAGTCGTGTTCCTGATCATCACGGACATCGGTTTTATATGGTTGCTCTGGATGATTTCTGTAGATTATCTTGGGTATTCCTAATGAAGAATAAGTCTGAAGTTGGTCCTGTATCAATTTTTTTCTTATTAAGATTAAGAAAATTTCTTCTGCTAATGTGAAATTTATTCGCATTGACGGTGCCTTGAGGAACCTACTTTACATTTGTCTGATTTTCTTAGATCTATTGGTGTTGTTCATCAGACTTTGTGTGCTTACACTTCGCAGCAAAATGGTGTTGCTGAACACAAACACTGTCATCTTTTGGATGTTACAAGGACTATTTTGATTCAGAGTCGAGCTCCTCATTCTTTCTGGGGTGATGTGGTTCTTACTGCATGTTACTTGGTGAACCGCGTGCTGTCTACTATGCTTGGAGAAAAAGTTCCTTTCTTGATTGCATCTTCCGAGAATGACTTATTCTCTCTTACCCCCAGAGTCTTTGTATCTGTGGCTTTTATCAACAATTTTACTCCTGGTCGTGACAAGCTCTCTCCTAGAACTGTCAAGTGTTTGTTTGTTGGATATTCTTGTACCCAAAAAGGGGTATAGATGTTTTGATCCTGTTGGGAGAAAATATTATGTGAGTACTGATGTCACATTTTTTAGTCTATTATGTATTTTTCTCCTACAGGCGACGGTTGTCTAATGCTGCCTCTGGTGAGGACACATTTGTTCCACACTTCCACTGCCTCCATCATCTCCACCAAGAACTCCTCATGTTGAATATCAGTCACCTACACCTCCACCACCTCCACCTCCATCTACCATGCCTCAGTTCCTACCTCGATTTTACATTCGCAGGTCCTCTACTCGCCCCTCTGCTCCTGCGCCTTACCCGTCATCCAGCACGCCCCATGTATGTAGTGAAACCATTGTTTCTACTGATAGCACTGGTGCTATGCTTGATCCACAGGATACTACACAAGAGGAGCTGATACCAGAGAACAGAGAGGCTGATGACCTCAATGTACCTATTGCCTTGAGGAAGCCCCGTCGCAACTGTACTACGTACCCTCTAGTTGCGCATGTTTCCTTGGACCATCTTTCAAAGGAGTACAAGAGGTTTGGTATGGACCTTTCAGCTATTGTTATACCACGAACATATCAAGAGGTCATACCGGATAGCAGTTGGCAACTTGCCATGGAAGAGGAGATGGTCGCTTTGCAGTCTTGTGGTACCTAGAGTGGTATCTGTTGTGGGGTGCAAAACGATATTTATGGTAAAGCAGCGAGCAGATGGCAGTATGGATCGCTACAAGACAAGGCTTGTAGCACGTGGATTCACCCAGACTTATGGGGTGGATTATCAGGATACTTTCTCTCCAGTGGCCAAATATTCGAGATTACGCATTCTCCTATCAGTTGTTGTTTCACGGGATTGGCCTATTTACCAACTTGATGTGAAGAATGCATTTCTTTATGGAGATCTACAAGAGGAGGTTTATATGCAGCAGCCACCAGGGTTTACTGCTGAGGGAGAGTCTCGGAAAGTGTGTAGGCTAAACAAGGTGATCTACGACCTAAAGCAGAGTCCCAGAGCTTGGTACCAGAAGCTTTCAGAATTGAGAGCATTAGGGGTTTCCCGGTCCACTGCGGATCGCTCACTTTTTGTTCAGAGAATACCAAGCTTGCAAAAGTCAGCCGACTAGGCTGACTAGTCGTCCTGACTAGTCGAGTCAGGGGGGTAGCAGACTCGACTAGGCCTAGTCGGCCTTAAGTCGGTCCACCCGACTAGTCGACCGACTAGTCGGCCTAGTCAGCCAACTAATCGGCCGACTTTTACAACAACCTTTTTTATTTTTTTAGTTTTTCACTTTTTTTAAAAATCAAACATATTCTATCATGCTTAATTTTATATTTAAAGTCAATTACTTCTTTTGTTTCATTAAGATGGTATATAAAATGTACAAATATATGTATATATATAAGAATATATGTATAAAAAATTATTTATATATTTAAAATAATTAAAAAAATTCGAAACCGACTAATGACCGACTAAATCTGACTAGTCACCCGACTGCCGACTAATCCTTAGTAGGTGACCCCGCCGACCGAGTACCGACTACCGCTTTCTGCAACCTTGGTGAATACAGAGAGGTACTGCTGATATTCTTGTCTATGTAGATGATATTATTGCCATGGCCTCAAATTTCAGCGAAATTCGGTCGAATTTCTGTCAAATATCGATATCCAGTCGAAATCGAAATTCGACTGAAATGACCGAAATATGGGGGTCCTAGTACAAAAAATGACCGAAATGACCGAAATTTTGGTCGAAATTCCACCGAAATTCCATCGAAATTCTGTTTTGGTCGATACCGAAATGGTGACCGAAACCGACATTTAAGACCTTGATTATTGCCATGGGTGATGATGAGCAGGGCATTCAGGTGACCAAGGAGTTCCGAGGTCAGTAGTTTGTGACCAAGGACCTTGGCAATCTTCGATACTTCCTTGGATTAGAGTTATCCAGGAACCAACGTGGTCTTGTGATGACCCAGAAAAAGTTTGTTACTAATCTTCTTCTAGAGATAGGCATGACAGGGTGCAAGCCTGCTACTACTCCTATGGATCCAAGTATGAGATTATATGATGATGATATTGAGGACGTAGATCAGAGAAGATACCGAGAGCTGGTTGGAAGGCTTTTATATGCTACCATCACTAGGCCAGATATATCCTTTGTTGTGAGCAAAGTGAGCCAGTTCATGGAGCAGCATGAGAAGGTTCATATGGATGTTGTCTATATGATTTTGAGATATTTGAAGTCTTCACCATGAAGTGGTCTTATATTCAGTAGAAGCACTTCTCTTGATGTAACAGCATGTGCAGATGCAAATTATGCAGGATGCCCTAAGGATAGGAAGTCTACTTCTAACTATGCTATATTTGTTGGCAGCTCACTCGTGTCATGGAAAAGTAAGAAACATAAAGTGGTTGCTAGATCTAATGCAGAGTCCGAATACAGGCCATGGCTCAGGGAAGCACAGAGATGATGTGGATGAGGTCGGTTTTGACAGATCTTGCAGTTGATGTACCTCTTCCTATGCAGCTTCTATGTGACAATCAGGCAGCACTTTTTATTGCAAATAATCATGCTTCCATGAACATACAAAGCATATAGAGGTGGATTGCCACTATACCAGAGACATGATCCAGAAAGGTCTCATATCCACCTCTCATGTTTCTACTGGAGATCAAACTGCTGATATATTCACCAAAGCTCTTACTAGAGGCCCTTTCCAAAGATGTTGTTCCAAGCTGAGCATGATAGACGTATATGCTCCAGCTTGAGAGGGAGTGCTGAGATTTCTGTACATCTTTGGTATTATTCCTTATTTTATTTTCTTTATTTACCTCTCTTGCTATTTACCCAGGGCTTTTCTCCTATATAAGAGAGGCCTAGGGTATCATGAATAATAAAGCTATTCATTTTTCTCAATAGTTATTAAGTTGAGTAACTTTAAGAGTTTAATTAGAGATTGTTAGGGTTTTTTATATTTGTATAATCTCATAATCTCTCCTATATAATGATTATAACGGGTGGAGGTAAAAGGTTGTTACATTTGTAGAGAAATTTGGAGTTTCTCAATCCATCTCCCTCTATCCTTTCTTTTGCACCTCTCTTCCTCCTTGTAGAGATAGTTTCTAGAATTAATAATGGTTTATGTATCTTGTTGCTATTTTTCTCTTTTATGTAGACGTCTCTGTAATTTACCCTTAAGGCCTCTCCCTATATAAGAGAGCCTAGGGTTTTTTCTATGAATCATATCGAAGACTCCTTTCTTCTAGCATGGTATCAGAGCCGCCTTAGGGCTCTCCTCCCTTCCCCACCCGCCGCCCCTCCCTTCTCCTCCCTTCTAGCCGCTGCCAGCGGCTTCCATCGGCCTCCAGCGCCCAGCCCAGCGGCCCCCAGCCGCCCAACGCCCTTCCCAGAGGCCCCCAGCGCCCTCCCCAGCGACAGCCAGCGGCGCCCAGCCGCCCTCCCCAGTGGTCCCGCAGCCCCTCTCAGCGGCACCGAGCCACTCTAGGGGCCACCACCATCCCTAGCGGCATCCGCCTGCCGCCTCCAGCTGCCCCAGCGGCCCCCACCAGCCCCAGCGGCACCCCCATCTACCGCCGTAGGCCTTCCAGTGGCCTCCAGCAGTCCATAGGCATCGTTCTCGAGGCGATTCAAGGGTTGTAAGCTTCCTTGGAGGCATGCCCTAGACCTCTCTTCCTCCGATTTATGGATTTGAGTGCGTAAAAGTCTACACACGTACTCAAATCCGATGCAGTTGGTGTAGACGTTCATCACCTTGTCTATTTACCCTTCGTCTTCTCCGAGCAGCAGTATGTCAGAATCGAAAGTCGATTTGCCCTCCACCGGCGCATTCAAGGGTCCTGCGCCAATAGTGAAGATGGACGGGTCTAACTATGAGCTATGGGTTATGCAGTTCATGAGCCTCATGAAATCAAATGGTAAGAAACACATTCTTACCGAGGATGAGCCTGCGGAGAAGACAGAGATCTATGCCTCATGGGAGGCCGATGACGCTTACGCAAAAGTCTGGTTGTCTGGTACGTTGACAATGGAGATAGCTAACGATGTCCTCCATCAGCCCACTGCTAAGGCAATGTGGGACATTCTTACTGCTACGTACTCGCAGGTGCGAAATGAGACAAAGATGTTGCAGCTTCAACATGACATCTTTACGATGAAGCAGGCCGGCAGACCTCTCCATTCTCTATACACCTCCCTGAGAGGGATGTTCGAGAAGCTATACAGTACCATTCCTCTGACTGCTACTCCGGAGCAGCAGAAGAAGTTTCGGAACGCCACCATGGTGGGCGTTCTACTTGCGGCTCTCGATCCTGAGTATGATGCTGCACGGTCACAGATTCTAGCAGATGCAGTAATTCCTCCAGTGGAGGATGTCTACAGAAGGCTCAGTCGCATTCCAGTTTCCTCCAGCTCTTCTACTCCACCCCCATCTGCGATGGCAGCTTCGCGTGGGAGAGGTGGACCGCCTTCAGGGCGTGGTCGTGGACGTGGCCGTGGACCTCAAGGTAGAGGAGGTCGCTTCAGTCAAATGTGCTCGTATTGTCACAGAACTGGACACTCGGAGGAGACATGCTACTCAAAGCATGGGTTCCCAGCATCGGCACGGGTTGCAGAGCATTCACAGTCTCCATTACCGTCTACTGCAGATCATAGATTTGACGAACTTGTGGCCCGTCTCCGCGATATTATGCTACATTCTTCTGGTGATTCATCGGGTGGCTCTTCAGATATTGCAGCCACAGCCTCTGCCAGTTCATCCGCCGCAGCCAGTTCCTCAGGTAGATCATCAGCACTCATACCTTCTCATGATATATCTGACTGGGTTATCGATTCCGGAGCCACACATCATCTTTGTCGAGATAGAGGAAGATTACAGGCCTACAGGGATATTCCTCCCGGCCGCTCCGTACAGATAGCAGATGGATCTCACTCACCCCTTGTTGGCCAGGGGGAGGTTTTCTTATCCTCCACTATGCAGATGCAGAATGTTTTACATGCCCCTGAGTTCTCACTGAATTTGCTGTCTATTAGTCAGATTACAAAGGATTTGAATTGTCGTGCTATATTTGACCCGTCTTCTCTCATTTTTCAGGACATACTCACGGGCAAGGTGATTGGCTGTGGCTCTGAGCAGAACGGTTTATATCGGCTGGTTCGGGAATCCTATGCTGGCGTCTCCTCTCACTCCACTGGACCAGTCTGACCTTACATTTGGCATCTTCGTTTTGGTCACCTTCCGCTCCAGAAAATGCGCCATCTTCTGCCCCAGATCTCTCCAAGTTCGTCGTTTCGCTGTGAAACATGTCAGTTGGGAAAGCATCATAGGTCGAGCTTTCCAAGTCGTCAGAGTCAGAGCAGTAGCTCCCCTTTTGAGTTGTTACATATAGATATATGGGGTCCGAGTCGTGTTCCCGATCACCAGGGACACAGATTTTATCTTGTGGTAGTAGATGATTTTTCTCGTGTCTCTTGGGTATTTCTTTTGAAGAATAAATCTGAAGCAGGAGATGTTATCAAAATTTTGATTAATGAAGTGCAGAATGTTTTCTCTTCGTCAGTCAAATATGTTCGGACCGATAATGCCCTGGAATTTTGTACACGCTCTCTTTCTCAATTTCTGTCATTGAAGGGTATTATTCATCAAACCACCTGCGCATATACATCCCAACAAAATGGTGTGGCGGAAAGAAAGCATCGCCATCTCTTGGATATTACTCGTACCCTGTTGATTCAGAGTTGTGCTCCTATCTCTTTCTGGGGGGATACTGTCCTTGCTGCATGCTATCTGGTCAATAGAATGCCGTCCTCTGTCCTTGGAGAGAAGATACCCATCTCTCTTATTTTTCCAGACAAGGAGCTATTCTCACTACCACCACGTGTCTTTGGCGCTGTGGCATTTGTCCATCGTCAATCTCCTGGACTTGACAAGCTCTCTCCAAGAGCAGTCAAGTGCGTCTTTGTTGGTTATTCCAGAACCCAGAAGGGATACCGGTGTTATGATCCTACATCCAACAGGTACTTTGTTAGTGCGGATGTCACTTTCTTCGAGTCGGTTATGTATTTCTCGCCAGCTGAGGACAGAATGGTACCATCCACCACCACTGATGATATTTATGTTCCACCACCACCTGCTTGTATTTCACCTGAGTCGTCTCCTGTGTCAGTTCCTATGCCAGCACCACCGCCACCACCACCACCTCCACCTCCACCCATTCCACAGCGAATCATATCACTGTTTCCTAACCACTATACGCGTCGGTCAGGTCCTGCTCAGACAACAGATCAGCCAATCACTACGCCTCAGGTATGTTCAGATGATGTTACTACTGACGGGTCAGGTTCGGTACATATGCAGGATGACTCATTACAGGTGGACACAGATGATGATCTTGATGTTCCGATTGCTATTCGGAAACAGAGACGACAGTGTGCATCCTATCCATTTGCTTCACAGGTTTCCTTCCACCGACTCACAGGTGATTTTCAGAAGTTTGCCACAGCATTGTCTTCCGTGGCCATACCACGGACATACCAGGAAGCAAGGCCTTAAATGTCGGTTTCGGTCACCATTTCGGTATCGACCAAAACAGAATTTCGATGGAATTTCGGTGGAATTTCGACCGAAATTTCGGTCATTTCGGTCATTTTTTGTACTAGGACCCCCATATTTCGGTCATTTCGGTCGAATTTCGATTTCGACTGGATATCGATATTCGACAGAAATTCGACCAAATTTCGCTGAAATTTGAGGCCATGCCAGGAAGCCTTGAAGAGTGAGTGCTGGAGATTAGCTATGGAAGAAGAAATGAGGGCCTTGCAGTCCCGTGGTACATGGTCTTCGGTCCCTGCACCTCCTGATGCATCCGTTGTGAGCTGCAAATGGGTCTACACAGTCAAATATCATGCAGATGGCATGTTGGACAGGTACAAAGCACATTTGGTCGCCCGTGGATTTACACAAACATATGGCGTGGATTACATGGATACATTCTCTCCAGTGGCGAGACACTCGACTCTCCGTATTCTACCATCTGTTGTAGTGGCTCGTGATTGGAGCATTTCTCAGCTCGACGTCAAGAATGCCTTTCTGTACGGGGATTTACAGGAGGAAGTCTACATGCAGCAGCCACCCGGGTTTACTGCTGAGGGGGAGAAGCATATGGTCTGTAGACTTCACAAGGCGATATATGACCTCAAACAGAGTCCACGAGCATGGTTCCAGAAGCTGTCCAATCTATTTGAGCACCAGGGATTTAAGAGGTCCAATGTTGATCATTCGTTGTTTGTCCAGAAGTCCTCGGCAGGTGCGGTTGTCATAATGGTCTATGTGGATGGCATTCTTGTTACAGGAGACGACGTTCAGGGCATAGCGAGGGCGAAGGCATTCCTAGGTCGTCAGTTTGTTACAAAGGACCTTGGAACCCTAAGATATTTTCTGGGGTTAGAATTTGCAAGGAATGCACATGGTTTGGTGATGACACAATGGAAGTACATTACAGACTTCCTGGTTGAGACTGGTATGGATGGGTGCAAACCATCAAGCATCCCCATGGACCCCAGCATGAAGTTGTATGATGGTGATACTGATGAAGTAGATAAGAGGAGATATAGAGAGATGGTGGGAAAACTCCTCTACATTACCATAACCCGTCCAGACATTGCATTTGCAGTTAGCCGGGTGAGTCAGTTTATGGAGCAGCCAAGACAGATCCACATGGATGCTATACACATGATACTGAGATATCTGAAGTCTTCTCCAGGGTTAGGGCTGCTATTCAGAAAGGGCACAGACTTATCCATCTCAGCGTGTGCAGATACAGATTATGCAGGATGCCCTAAGGATAGAAAATCAACCTCAGGGTTTGCAGTTTTTGCTGGAGGCTCTCTGGTTTCTTGGAAAAGCAAGAAACAAACTGTGGTGGCAAGGTCCAGTGCGGAATCCGAATACAGGGCAATGGCTCAAGCCAGTACGGAAATGATGTGGGTTCGCTCCGTATTAGAAGATTTACATGTAGTTGTACCTCTACCTATGAAGCTTCAGTGTGACAATCAGGCTGCATGGTTCATTGCCAACAATCCAGCTTTTCATGAGAGGACCAAGCATATTGAGGTTGACTGCCATTATACCAGGGACCTGATCCAGAGAGGATTGATATCCACTGCACATGTTAGCTCAGGAGATCAAACTGCCGATGTTTTCACCAAGCCACTGCTCAGAGGACCCTTTCAGAGATGTTCATCCAAGCTGAGCATGATCGACATCTATGCTCCACCTTGAGGGGGAGTGTAGAGATAGTTTCTAGAATTAATAATGGTTTATGTATCTTGTTGCTATTTTTCTCTTTTATGTAGACGTCTCAGTAATTTACCCTTAAGGCCTCTCCCTATATAAGAGAGCCTAGGGTTTTTTCTATGAATCATATCGAAGACTCCTTTCTTCTAACACTCCTCACTCTGTGCATTTGCGTGTTTCCTCCCCCAAACCTCGCGTATTCAACGCATGTTCATCTTCTTCCTCTCATCCTCTTAAATATTCTCCGTCCAAAAGCCTAGTTATATCATACATACTTTAAATTGTTGAGTTGGTATATGAGTTAATGGATCGTGGGTGGGGAAATATCTAAGTATCTAACCAAGTGGGATTATATACGTAACTCATTCCCATATTTCTTTGTTGTTTAAGAAAATGAAGACAGATATTTTTTTAGAAGAAAATGAAGACAGTTCTAATCCTAATCGCCAGTATGCATTAAGGTCTCCATTCTTGCGGTTTTTCCCTTCCGTTGAGAAAGATTTTTCATGTAAATCATCGCATCACAATGGGATACAATTTCCTCCTATCAAGGATTAGAGTTTCTAGCCCTTCAGAGGATATCTGATTTATTCTGAGGTGATCTAAGTCATCACCATAGTTATAGCTTATAGATGATCGATTGATCTCCACAACTTGATTGATTAGGACTATCTCACGTTCCCCTTCATGTTATGTGCTAGATCAATCACTCTTTTCTAAGTGAAGATCACTCATAGTATATGTTTCTGAATCCTAATTTTAATGTGATTCGGGGATCCATCCAATATTGTGATTGAGGGATCTATCTGTACGAGGATTATATATAAATCTCCTTGCGACTAGGACTATTTTGAATCCTATGTGCTATAGTTCTTCCAACAATAATGAGAAATCCACCACCACTGCCGAGGACATAGCCCGTTTACGAGTGAACCTTGTACATTTTACGTATTAGTTGTTTTCATGCTTTCTTATCAATGTGTTTGATTAGTGTTCTACTTCCACTATGTGCAATTGTGGGTCTACATCATATAATACAAGCTACATGGACAAGTTGAGAGAAAAAAGGCTAAATTGGATGAAAAGTTTCCAGTTAAATAATAAAAATATGGCATTAAGTAATTGACAGACTTTAGCTAATGTAGCAAAAATGAATATTGTTCATGTTGAACTCTTTTTGGAAGTATTTCGGAACGAGAAACTTCATCAAATGCATGTGAAGAATGACTTCTTCTTCCAAAAAGAAGTTTACATGCAAATGTCACAGTCTACTAAAAGACAAGGGAATGCAAGTTAAAGAAGGTATCATACGGGCTGAAGCAGTCTCCACATACATAATCTGGGAGGCTTAGAGAGAAAACAATCAGACTAGATTATCACCAAGGTAATTTCGAGATCATAATCTTTTTATCAAACAACGTAGAAATGGAGTGTCTCTTCTTCTCGTCTACATTGGCAACATGATAATCGCAGATGATGATGAAAAGGAGATTACACAATTGAATGAGAAACCTACTGCAGAATTTGACTTGAAGGACCTCAGGAATCTGAAAGTATTTTTTGAACATTGAAATTACAGCGTCAAAATAAAGGTTTGGTACTGTGCCATAGGAAATTTACTCGGAATCTATTAAAAGAAATTGGGAAGTTGGGATGTAAATATGTTTCCATGTTAAAAGAAACTGGAGTTGGATATAAACCTATGAGGCTTTGAGGAGGGACCATGCCTTGAATGATAACGCATTCTCAACAAAGTGTTCTTATTGAGTCTAAGGTCCCACTTAGCAGCCTCAGCTGGCAATCTCAAGAACTTGGTCCTAGGTTTAAGAATTGGAACATAATAACAAGAGCTAAATAGAGGTCGGAATTCTAAAAGACTATCCTGCTTCTTGCAAATACAAAAGAAAATATAATATAAATCGTAATCAGAGGCATATGGACGATACTTACTTTCCCCGGACATAATACGATCAACAGCACCAAGTCTCGTAAAGATGACATCCACCAGTGATAAAACACAAGAATCACATGGCACTAAGCAACCAAGCTGCAATAAGATATAAAAGACCGGAACTCGCATTTTAGAAAATCACAATGCATAACTGGTTTTTCAATGGGACTTCTAATCTGCAAACATCTACAAAGTGGATCTAGAATGAGACATATACCTGAGCTAGTATCACAGATAAACATGTTGCTCGCAACAAAGTTGACTTGCCACCCATATTTGGTCCAGTCAACAATAGCGTTCGAGGGTTGCATCCGTCAGAAATTTCACCACCAAGGCATATATCATTTGGAACTACAGGACCACCACTTTCCACCATGGCATATGGGTGTCTAAGACCCTTAATTTCAAGTACTCGAGCTCGATTCACTTGACCTGGTTCTGATGAATGGAAACTAACAGGAAGAAAAACTGGCCTACTCATGGAACCCCCAGATGAATTTGCAGTTACAGCAAAAGCAAGCAGCACATCGATACAGCTGAGGGCATGAATGACTTGAGACCAGTCTGGCATCTTCCCAATGAAGGGCTCAATAAGTGCAGATAATGTTTCAGCATCTGTATCTTTCACATCAGGGTCCTGATACCCAGATTCAGCACAAATGTAAAAAAGGATTCATTTTTTCTGGTTAATAATTTACATTATATTCATTTCAAAATAACATCTTACTGACAGCTTATCTTTTCCAAAAAGAAATAATAGAGGTGTGTCATATAGATTCTAAATGTCAAATTAATTCCATAAAAAGATGACATTTTATTTTTGTTCAAAACTTTATTAATAGCTTATTTTAAATCATATAACACCACGCTGATGAAATCAGTTGCATGGCATAAAGTACATTCTAATATTAAGCTAACCGCAGATTTAGAGCAGGGTAGTAAGACTAATGTGCTTGTAGGTACAATAATACATACACATATCTTCAGAAGCATTATACATGAGCTAGTACTGAAAATCAAAATAAGGTACCCAGACTGAGGCTTTTAACTGCCGGGAGTATATTCTAAAGTGAAAGAGAGATATAACGATGGCTCTCGTTCATCAATGGAAAAAAGAATGCTTCCCGTATGAGAGTTTCAGGGATTGCAGCTACCAACCTGATAATGAGGAAAGACATCATCTATAGCCACTTCAAATTGATTAAGAAAATCATCAAGCTTGCATAGATCAGGAAGATTCTGAGCTCTAAAAAAAGAAGAATATGTACTGCCTTCTTCGTACAGTATTTTCAGCAGCTCCATTCCAACCCGAAGGCCTTTAATTAGAGACCCAAATGACTTCACCTGCATTATGACAAAACAAGATCTATTAAGCAATAAGGCAAGAAAACTACATCCCAACAGCCAGTGAACTGGACGACAATATGCACATGATGGATGGCATGAATAGGAAATGAGATGGAATGAAATGGGCAATGAGTATAGTCGCCTTCTTTTTTCTCTTTCTTGCATACCTTCCTATCATATCAAGGTCTCTATCCTATATAGAGAGGCGCTGTCATATTAGATAAATCATTCGTATGAAAACAAGCAAACAATCGAGACGACCGTTTAACGTGGAAACCCTTCACGATGGAAGGGAAAAACCACGGTGGGAACCCACTTAAATGGTTTGGTGGTACTGCAGTGTGCCTATCACCCAAATGATCACGGTTCAAATCATTGTCATATCTTCATAAGAATGTTCATTACCACTTAGAATAATTGGTCTTGTCCAACATTCCAATTGAGCCAAATGAAAGAAGCCTCATATTTTTCTATCACTTTCATATGTCATACCAGGGTCCTTTAACACCTATGCACATCCAGTGCATGCATGCTCACAACCTACAAATATTCATAAAGAACTGAACTATAGATCATAGAGGCGGACAAAGCATCAAATGATCCAGAAGTGAACAGGGGCAAGCAAACTGGGGGTGGTGATGACAGAGCCAACTACAGAAATACATATCTAGAGGGAAGGCTCGGCTATGATGTCAGTGACATGGATGGTGACAGGGCCGAAGGGGGCCAACGATGATAGTGGTGGTACAGTGACGTCGAAGGCAGTGGTGGTGGAAGTGGTGAAGAAAGGCAATGACATGGGGATGTAGAGAGGGAGGGCCGCAGCGAGAGGTGGTGGTGATAGGTAGTGGCGGTGGGAGTTTCCAACATTCGCTAACTCACATAAATATGGGTCTAGTCAAACCGAGGTTGGATCAGCCAACAAAATAAACCCTTCATGATTTACGTGGAAAACCCTTCTCAAGGGAAGGACAAAATCACGGAGACCCTAGCACGCATAAGCAACTAGGGTTGTCTTCTCTTTCTCAATAAAAGAAAGAGGATGAGTAAAATATATAGTCCCACAAGTTTAGGTGGATCCTCACCCACAACCCCCTGATCCATATAACAACTCAACAATTATACAAAACTGTATGTGCCAGGTGCACCTGGCAAAGGAAAGGATTATTGTTGGCACCTAGAAATAAATGAAGACATTCCCAGTCCTGGTGTATAGGAAACTTAAAGGCGCTCAGCAGGTTAAACCGTATAAATATGGCAGGAATGCCAATAAATAACCAAAAAAACCAGATAAAAGATGGGCTAATTTCCAGTGTCATCAACTTATGTGGGATGTCAATCCAAAAAAATCTAATTTTACCAAATTGTGCACCCAAGTCAACTGATATTGTGTGGAATGTTGTTTCATAGAAGGTTGAGCTGTAGAATCGAATTGCAAGGCATGAAAAAAATGAACAACCTGACATGCGATGCAGTGACACACCTGTTGTTTCAACAACTTCTCACCGATTGTAGGCAATACAAGTACGGCCTCAGAACCGACCGAAGCTTTGATACGACCTAGAAGTCTTTCAAGATCAGGAAGCCTCCGTAAATATTCCGATATGACAGAAATTATGCCTGGATTTTTAAAAATCCCCTCAACCACATTGAGTCTCTCGTTTATATCTGAGACGCTTTTAAGCGGATTGCAAATCCATTTTCTTAGAAGACGCTTTCCGTATGGAGTTAAACAATGATCAAGGTACTTGTAAAGGGTTCCTGCAATTAAGAAAATAAATTAATCTACCATCACTTTCATCGAAGCATAACATGTTAGATAGCACTGTAGATTTACCAGATGAACTGCCATCGATATTATTGTTAAAAATCTCAAGATTTACAAGTGTTTGTCCATCCATCTTTAGGCCATATTTGAAGATATGATAAGGTGAAAGACCCCCATTGCGCAAGACATCATCTAGCTGACATGAACATGCATAAACCAAATATATTTATAAGAAATTATATGCATACAGATAAAAGATAACGGTCAGTTTTTATTACCTTCAATCTAGTTACATGGTCAACAAGTCCACCCAAAGCACATAATGCAAGATCAAGGTCCACCTTGCAGTCAATCGTAGAAATCCAAGACTCAAAAGAACCCGAGAAATATTGTCTGGTGGTTATCAGCTTTCTGACTTCAGAAGCATCAAGAAATTGCAATCCAGGAATTGGAGTAAGTTGCATTGAACAGCAACCTGAGCTTGTGATTGAAGATAGATAAATATTATGGTCATTATTATTTATTAGAATTCAAACTTTATAATCAAACTAAAATGAAATATCCATGCTTTCACATTTAATAAGTCAACCATTGCTTTTTCCAGAATATCGATGTTTAGCCGACTCACATAACAAATGGCTTGATTGGTTTTTGACACTCTCAGGTTTAAACAAAAGCTGCATATGTTCCAGTCATCATTAATACAGCATAACAATTGCATTAACCACCAGAAATAATATAGCACAAAATATTGGTGCAGAACTGGTGGATTATTGGTAAGGTAAGCATGCAGCAAGCTCACTTTTGTTACCACTAAAAACACTTTTCAACTCCCCTTGTTTCTCATGGATGCTAGAAAATTACCAAGCATATTCCAATATGCATAATAAAAATATCTATCCTCGTTCCAAGCACTTAAAAATGTCCAATCTCTTCAATGAATATGCAATAGACAAGAGAACCGTATGGCTACTACCTGTTGAGGCATATTTTTTTATTGCTTTAAGAGTGTCTTTGGAAAGCCCTGAGAGGAGAAAATAGAAAAACTAAATCATTTGTATAAGGAAATAAATAATCTGAAATGCAAAGATACCGACCTTGACTTTCATAAACAATTTCTTTTGGAGTTATCTGAACAGGGGAAAAACATTAATCGTTATCTAGCAATCTGGGGAAGAAACTTACATAATGCAACTGAGCTTACTTGTACCAACAGGGCACCCAAAGCAGAGTATGAAGAATCATCACGAATAAAACCAGACCAAAGCTTCAATTCAGCATAATCAAGAAATGCAAATCCATATACGATGCGGTTGTTTCCCGAAACCCAATTTCCCTAGGAAAATCAAAATACCCAAGATCTGGTAATTATAAGCACAATAAATTACCCTGGACTGCATTCTCCATTTAAGAAGTCAGAAAACCCAAAGCGAAGGATTCAAATGCGTCAAGATGCTGAAGGTAGAGGTATAGTTAGCAAAAATATTAATCCTAAAATTGAGAATAGCAACACTATGAGAATAATTACATTCTGATGGAACATAAAATCACAAGAAATAATAGGATCACTTATAATACACCCTTGGCTAAGGCAAAATGCAAATAAACAATTTTAAAAAAAGGACCTCTTTCAAGGCAAGAAGGTGGATAGCATCTGCTCCCATACTGCCGTCACTTGTGGTGGAAGGACAGCATACCTGAACTAGCTTTCTTTGGATCACCTATCAATCACATGCATAAGCTTTCACCAAAATGCATTGATACCGGAAGATTACATGATGGCTAAGAAACAGAATAAATGCAAAGGACCACGAATTTACAAGTGCAATTAATGCAAGAAAATAAGAACCTGCGAAAAGGGAACCTATCCCAAATACAACAATGTGAGATGTCTGGTGGGAATCAAATCATATTTTTTTCTTCCGTTATAGTTCATCAGCATTGTTCACCCAGAGATGGAGACAACCAATAATCAGGAAGGGTACATGCATTCACTAAAATTTCAATCCACGACATTGGATTGTTTGTGCTACGAAAAGGAATGCATATGATTTTCAAAATAAAAAGAAAGTTAAGGCAACAATACGAACGAAAAGAAATACATATCCTTTAGATTTTGTCCTTCTAATCTAAAATGGAAGGTAATGAAAACCATGTGTTTGTGCTTGGAATGACAAGGAAAATTCAAAACAACGGTGTATTTAATAGGAGGGACCCACAAAAAAATTTCCAGCATAAGAGTGCTAGAAATAGCTTTTTCCTTTAGTGTGGTCAAAATAAGCGAAACTAGCTTCAAGGATGGAAAAAGCACAAACCCCAGCAAAATCAAACGCTCAACAGAGTTCAATTTCCTCTCCATCACTTTCCACTATTTCCAAAAGCACCATTCCATATAAATTTTAATAAAACTTACAAAAACACTTTTTCTGGCAAAATGTCGTTGCAATGTCCCTAGTTAGATTCCACCAGCATTCCAAAAGTCAAAACATGTATCTGGCACCTATTTAAAAGAAATTTTTTCATTTGGAACATGGGTTTGAGGATGCTAACCATTTTTTTAAAAAACGTGCCTCGAGGCGCTGAGGCGTACGCCTCGAGGCGTTTTTCAAGGAAAAACGCCTCGAGGCAATAGCCTCATTCAGCCTCAGTGAGGTGTGCGCTTCGAGGCTTATGAGGCGCGCCTCGAGGCGCTGCCTCATATATGGGTTGTTTTTTAAAAAAATTTCTGCAATATTTTTTTCCTTTTCTTTTTTATTATGAACTTTTCATCTTTCGTAGACAAGTATTTTCAAGTCTTTAAGCTGATGATTCACTGAAATGCATTTTTTAAAAAAATTAACATATTAAGCTTATTTTTACTTTGTTATGCATGTTTTTTATAAATCAACATGAACAAAAATTGAGTCTTGAGTCCTTAACTCTAATGCCTCCACTCTTTAGTATGAATCAAGCATAAATGCTTTCTTTTTAAAATGTTTGGATGCAAGTCCCTCACTCTAAACTAAATTTTGAAAAGTATATTTTGTAAACATGTCTCAATTTTTCTTCTACTCAATCGGGACTAAATTAAATCACATCAAAGCATGCATGAACAAAGATGATCATAACATGCAATATTCAAGCATTTTATCCCCCAATCATCATGGTAAAGTAAAAAGTGATCACAGATTCACGGCTTACTCTCTTATCCTTCTCAATTGAATGACAAGTATCTCATCTAATTTTGAAAATGGTATGTTACATCTAAGTCCTTTTAGTTAAATTTTATTCAAAACCTTAAATTTTGCGGAGAGTTGCCAATTATTGTGCTTACATATCCATATTTACTTGACTCCTTACAGATTTAGAGTTTAAAAAAAGAGAGTTATATAACAACTTGGATGTTTAAACCGTGATGTTAGCCTTGAAATATCATGGAGTTATGTATTTAATCATAACTATTTAATTTCTAGAACTTGAAAATTGTAATTACGATTAATTATTATATTTTATGAAAAATTTTCTTTCACGAGTGAGGCTTACACCTCGATACGCCTCGAGGCGTTAGCCTCGAGGCAATACTTGGAAAACGCCTCGATACACCTCACGTTCTTTAAAATCTTGATGCTAATATGGAAACTTTCAGTAATTTTGCTCATGGGTCATCTTCTTAATTAAAAATTTCAGTAAATTATGGTTGATGGGATAAAGACCATGAGCTAATATTAGCCATAACTCTGGCAGGTTATTCTATTAATTATCAGGTTGGCAATTCAACTTAGAAATCCTACTCCTGAAGGAAAACAGTCTTCTGTGTAGTGGTTTGCTAACTGCAGACCTGATCTTCTAGCTATTAATAAATTGATTTTATTTCATTCATAAAATAAGAATCCAAACTTACAGAGGATGCCCCTCGAGATTTGGCTTGCTCTGACGTTTCAAGTTGCTCAATCCGTCCAACTTTATACCTTTTACAGTAATTTCAACCATTTGTTATGTCAAACAAATAAAATTACCACCAGCAGTAAGATTATGATATACAAGCAAGGGATTCATTAACATAAGTTATGAAATAGAAGCGAGGGATCTCCTTCACATTAACTCTATCTTAAAGAATCATGTCAGAGGAAAATTCGTGGAAACCACGTGTAAAATAAAATCCGTGGTATGCATCTGCAGATGTTTTTTTTTGTTATGCACCATAGGTAAGCCGCCTTTTGAAAAAAACATATTTTGTTTTAGCCTTTTAGGTCAAGCACTCATTTTCAAGGCAAATTTCACAGTAACAAGGGAAAAGGCAAAGCTGCCTTTTGAAAAGACAGCTTTGGCTTTCGGCCAAAGCCGCCTCTTGAAGAGACAGCTTTTAGAAAATACTGACCAAAGACGCTCCTTAAAGAGGTGGCTTTGGTCTAAAACCAAAGCCATCTTTTCAAAAGGCGACTTACCTATGGTACATAACAAAAAAAGTTTCGCAGATGCATACTGTGAATTTTGTTTTCCAAATATCGTAAGCACGGATTTTCTTCCTGTCGGGGAGATCACTGGATCATTTACGACCCTTGCCCTACTTTAGAATATATGTTAGGGCCTAGCAAGAACCATGTTATCTCCAAGACTTCCTAAGCAATATCTAGTGGCATCTTACCCACGAGCAATAAGCTTCTGAATAGCATCATCGATTCCACTCTCAGAAATCCCCACCTGGCCATATAACATAAACAATGGTTCTGTTAGAAATCATGTTACTTTCCCTCTAGAAACATATTGATGAGGAAGCCGTTGAGATGCAGTTAAGAACTTTATTTACACTTAGAAGCATTATTATCAACAGTTAATTAAACATGGCTATTATTTTTTCGGAAACCTAATGATATAGACTTTAGGTTAAGGCCCAACAACATCTTCTCACTTTCAAGCGTCTGGTATTATTGGCAAAAGAATGTAATATTTTTCTGTTTGAAATAAAATGAAAAATATATCCATACAAAAGATCAATAAGCATTCTGGGGTAGAAGTTTAAAGCTATTCTCCATAAGCGTGTGGAAAATAACAACAGAGATATGCACTGCAACTAGGAAAAGATTGCGATATAATGTAGTTCATGATGGCAGAGAGTTATTCTATGCATTGGAAAATTGTCTTAATAGCCATTATTTTTCATTCTTACTTCTCATTGAAATAGTAGGATAGGACTTTAAATATTCATCTACCTCATATACCACAACACAGAATAGGTGAGATGGAACTGTGCAATCTCAAATTGATAACCCTACTTCGAGCATTGGTTCTCTCTCAGGTTGGTTCTAGGTGTAGGTTTTTTTAAGGAAAATGTGGCCACCATATAGGTGTGTGCACAAAAACTTCACCATTAATTCACAAGGTTACAAGTAGAGGAGTGTTCAAGTCAAACATAACATGACCCAAGTTCCAGCTAATGCCTTAGCATGTGCAATTACGTTTTCACCGTAATATCTTCCCTGATGGAAGACCGCCCCATTTCTCGCAAGCCACGAGACCCATAGAAATAGCCACAACCCCAATTTTGTCATCCTCCTGACCCCGCCAACCAGACCAAATAGATTCACAAAGGTAGCAGTGCAGTCCATCTTGATCAATGTGTTACCAAAGCTTGTCCAAGCACCTATAAAGCTCGCACATGTGAAAAAAGGTGATCCACATCTTCATTGACCACCAAACAATGTGCGCAAGTAGAATTCACGCCATGGAAAGGTGCACAAAAAGTGAGAAAAAGGAAGTACCATCCCATGCATATGACACCAATTGTCCAGGTCATTCGCCAGCACCATCAGATGGGGGAATTTCACCCCTTGCACCTCATCCTCCGTTCAACCATCAAGCCACAACCGAAAGCCTCTCCAATCCCCTAACGACAACCGTGGTAATGGGCAAACATCATGCAGCATCGAACAAATCCCCCTCCAGAAATGAGAGGACGCGGCACCAAGCTCCCAGACCCGACAAAAAGGAGGATGCCACATATATCTTCTGATCAAAGAGCACAGCATACTGCCATAATCACCCCAAATGTGGGTGATCCACTTGCATAACAAAGCTTGTTCATATGCACAAAGCTACGGACACCATGACCGCCATCATCCTTGGAGGCTTGGGTAGAATAACCGTCCTCCAGTCCATCAGGACTAAACCTACGGAATCGCCGGAAGAAGATTAAAAAAGGCAACCCATGAAGGTTTCAAGTCACTTTCGGACACTTGTGAGGAGAAGCCTAAAAGAGAAGAAAATACAGGAATAACCAACATGACCAACTTTAGCAGCACCAATCCGCCCCCTCTATATAAGCATGCAGATTTCTAACCAGCGATTCTATTCTCCATCTTTTCAATCAAAGATAACCAATAATTCTGATGCAATCTTCCACCAACCAACAGTAGACCAAGAAATTATAATGGTAAACAAGCTCAAGAAGATCTTAACCAGTTCGCACATAAAGAAATCCCCCCTTCACTCAAGACAAAAGGCACAAAGTCCAACTTAAACATGTTCAGTCTCAGTACAAAAACAACAACAAATAAACCCAAGGCCACCGATATACCCCTACAGTTCTCGGGCCCATCCTCCGCAAAAATAATAGTATTGCCAGCACACTGAAGAATATGCAAACCTGTCACCGCATCCGCCATCACCAACAAAGATCATGCCGCCTGCTACCAAAATCAAAAGCAACGAGCTATTGGGCATCCTGACAGACCCCTCTTTGAGACCAGAAGAATCCCCCTCTAGACTGGCCATTGACCAAGACAGCAAGGAACAAAGTTGTAATACACCTCTCCATCCATCTAATCTAGTTGTCTGTAAATCCTCTATGATGCATAGAAGCCCAAAGGGATGCATCAGTCAATGCAATCCTATGCCTTGAAGAAATCTACTTTCCACGTAACTCCCTAGTCTTATGCCTCCCTCCAATCGATCACAACCTTCAAGGCTAAAACCACATTGTCCATCATATGTCTCCATGGTAAAAAAGCACTATGTACATGCAATATAATCCCATCCAGCACTCTATGCAATCGATTGATCAACATCTTCGTAATAATCAAGTATACTGCATTGGATAGCGCAATGAGTCGAAAGTCATTCAATCTCAAGGAGACTTCCTTCTCGGGCAACAAAAATAAGAACAGGAAATTCAAACGGTCACACCCAGAATTCGCATAAATCAAACTCAAAGACCATTGCTAGCACCTCCTCGACAACTAAGTCCCGAAACTCCCTAAAAAAAGAAAGATGAAAAACCATCTAGTATAGGATATCCATCAAGGTTGAGCACAAACACCGCCTTCCAAACCTCCTGTAAATCAAAAATGTTGATAAGCTTCTCAACATCGTCAACCGAGATCTGAGTGACCCCCAACCCGAGCCACCGAGATCCAGTGGGTAGCACACGACGACTAGCATCCATGAAGTAATTAGTTGCTACCCTCACCGCCGCAATCTCCATGTCAAAGATCTCATCCCCCACCTCAATCGAATGTATAAAGTTCCATGGACGTTGACCACTAGCCAGCCACTGCATGAAAAAAACCATGTGTCCGTGACACCATCCTTCGGCTATTATTAACACGACCTCTACCTTCAATCAACCTCTGTATTTCCAGGAATGCACACGTCTCCTCCTCTGTATTTCCAAACTCAACCCATCACAGCTTTTTCTTGAGAATACCAGGGCCTTCTTAGCAGTTGCATCATATACCTTTGATTTCCACTTCGAGATCTTCTCACCAGCCATAACACACTTTAGATATCTTAGGATCATGTAAATCGCATCCATGTGAGCCTATCATGGTTGCTCCATAAACTGATTGACTTTGGTCACTTCAAAGGAAATACATGGCCTAGTAATTAGTGATGTGGAGAAGCTTCCCGACAAGCTCCGTGTATCTCCTCTTGGTCCACCTCATGTGTATCATCATCATAGAGCTTCAAGTTGGGACCTATGATGGTAGTGGTAGGTCCACAGTCTACGATCCATGTCTTTGGAAGATCTGAAATATACTTCCTCTAGGGCATCACAAGACCTCAATGATTCCTAGCAAACTCAAGCCCTAGAAAGTATCGTAATTTGTGAAGGTCCTTGGTGACAAACTGTTCTCCAAGGAACTCCTTTGCCTCTATAATACCATGTAAGTCATATCTATAACAATGATGCCATCAATATAAACAAGAATGACAACAATACCTCTATCTGTCCATCAAGTATAACAAGTTTCCATCACATCAAGGACCTCCAACTGTAGGTCACGCACAAACTCCATGAAGTAGCCAGATCAAGGATCTTGTTCGCCATGAAGACGAGATCGATCGAAGAAAAGCAAGGTCAAATTGAAGTCAACCTCATTTAGTCATACCACTATTGGGAACCTTTCCCTGACTGCGTGAAGTTCAACCTATAGCTCCTCATTATCAACTCCCTTAGCCTACATACATAAGAAATGACCAGTTACGTATCCCTCTGATCAACCTAAAGTACGATTGATATCACGAATCTACCAATGACCTTAGCAATCAAGGAGTAGACCTTGATATTCCAGGCGATGAGTGTCCTCCCACACTCCTAACAATACATGGTGCTTAAAACTCCAAAAGTTTCAGTATGGGTCGAAAGACCTCCACAACTGCTCAAACCAACCATGGATATTTGTCTCCTGAAGCGGAATTACATGCCAACCACTTAGTAAGGAGCATGTTGGGAAAAAGAATAAAATATAATCTATTCCGGAGAATCCTAGGCCATCTTATATAGAAGAGAGAAGAGATCTATGGGTAAACTACATGAGGTAGACATAAGTAAAGGAAAAATAAAGAAACAGTACACAGAACATAGATATATCTCTACACTCCCCCTCAAGATGGAGAGGAGATGTCAATCATGCTCAGCTCGGATGAACACTTTTGAAATGATCCTCTGAGCAAAGCCTTGGTGAAGATATTGTTGTTTGATCTCCTGAGTTGACATGAGAGGTAGAGATGAGACTTTTTGGATTATATCCCCCGTATAGTGGCAGCTTACTTCAATATGCTTAGTTCTCTTATGAAATACATGATTGTTTGCGATGAATAGGGTGGCATGGTTATCACATTGTAACTACATAGGAAGAGGTACATTGTACCCACTTAATGGTCTAGTGGTAGTACAGTGTGTCTACCACACAAAAGGCAAGGGTTCAAATCCCACTCTTGCAGTGGTTGCGTTAGGTACTCAACGGCCCATGTAAAAAATAGTCGAATCTTTCAACATGGATTTGAGCAAGAATCCATGTAGCCGACCCTACTTATAGTGGGAGAAGGCTTAGAAAAGAAAAGAAAGAGATGTTAGTACTGATTGAACCCACATCATCTCTGTGCTCGCTTGTGTCATAGCCCTATATTCATATTCAACGCTTGACCTAGCAACCAACAGTTTGCTTCTTACTTTTCCAAGAAACAAGAGAACCGCTAATAAACACAGCAAATCCCGAAGTGGACTTTCTGTCCTTGAGACATCTTATGTAGTCTGAACTGCACATGCAGAAATAGTAAGTCTTGCTTCTTTCCTGAATAACAATCATGTACCTGGAGAAGACTTTAGGTACTTCAATGTCATATATACAGCATCCATGTGTACCTGTCGGGGTTGCGCCATGAACTGATTCACACGACTAACTGCAAAGGAGATATATGGCCTAGTTATAGTGACACAGAGAAGCTTTCCCACTATTTCTCTGTATCTTCTCATATCCACCTCCTTTGTATCATCATCATATAACTTCATACTAGGATCTATAGGAGTGGTAATGGGTCGACATCCAGTCATGCACGTCTCAACTAGCATGTCTGTCACATACTTTCTTTGGATCATCACAAGACCTTGTTGATTCCTGGCAAATTCTAACCCCAACAAGTATCGCAGGGTGCCAAGATTCTTGGTAACAAACTAACGGCCCAAGAATTTCTTTGCCCTTTTTATTTCTTGCGCATCATCTCCTGTAACAAGTATGTCATCAACATATACCATGATAACAACCGTACCTCTGGAAGTTCTCTGTACAAACAATGAATGATCCGCATTTGAACTCTGGAATCCTTGCTTCTCAATTAGATCCGAGAGCTTCTGAAACCATGCCCTTGGACTCTATTTAAGGCCATATATTGCCTTATGAAGTCTGCAAACTTGCTGACACTCCCCAACAGCAGCAAACCCCGAAGGTTGTTGAATGTAAACTTCTTCCTGGAGATTATCATACAGAAAGGCATTTTTAACATCAAACTGAAAGAAAGGCCAATCACATACCACAGTAACGAAAATAAGGATACGTATAGTAGAGTGATGAGAAACAAGCAAGAACGTGTCCAGATAATCCACTCCATATGTCTGAGTAAAAACATGCGTAACCAATTTGGCTTTGTACCAATCCAGACACTCATAGGCATGGTGTTTAACAGTAAACACCCAGTTGCAACTGACAATAGACGCTCTATTGGGAGTGGAAACCAAGCTCCAGGTACCACGTGATTGTAAGGCAGACATCTTCTCTTCCATAGATAGGCGCTACCAAGGTTTGAAAAAACTAAAAACAGAAGGAGGCAGTTTCCCTGGAATCGAGGCGAGGCATGGCCTCGAGGCAGTCGAGGCGGTCGAGGCATAAGCCTCAGTTTACAAGGATGAATATCTATAAAAACTACAATAAATATATACTAATGAAATTATATATATGATGATTAACATATGATATATATCACCATAAGATATGATAAAATTACAAAGATAAGAACACCGAAAGAAAGATATACAAATGTATGAGAATGCATCTGCTGATATTCATCAGAATTCTCTCTATCTAACCAAAGTTAAGAACCGGTGTATGCACCCCTCCTTTCATACCATACCCCAACAAGACGGGGGTCTCGCTGCCCGGTCAGTGAGTCGGGGGTCTAGGGGGGAGCAGGTGCGCTTCCCCCCTGCGAGGGTGTGGGGGCAGCGCCTCCGACGAAATTTTTTATTGAAGATTTTATTTCTATTCGGATATATGGATCTGTTTGTATGGGAATAGTACATGAACTCCCCTTGAATTATATCTTATTTGTCCTTCTCGGCATATTGCATAACTTATTGTGTAACAACTCCTTAAAATTAAGTTTACTACAAGTAATGTTTTAAATGATATTTGCGGATTCATATGTTTAAGGGTATAACATAAGAGTTTTTGACATAATTGTACATGTTTAATGGTATATATGAACATGAAAGTGGCCAAATTTAAGCATTCATGTTGTATATTTATATCCTAAAGAACTAGACCTTTATAAACATATGAAATTACTAATAGGACAAATGCTTAACATAAAAAATAATCTGAAAATAAGAAAATGCCTCATGGACCGCCTCGCCTCCGCCTCGACCAACTGAGGCGGTCGCCTCTCAGAGGCCCCCAGAGATGGCCGTTCTGGGGTGGTTTCAGGCCGCCTCGCCTCGAGGCATACGCCTCGTGCGCCTCGAGGCATACGCCTCGTGCGCCTCGAGGTGCGTTTTTTTGAACCATGGGTGCCACCGATTGTCTCTTAATGCCTCCTGATAAATCCGTGGAATTTCCACGGCAGACAATGCAACTGCAAATCTCTTGAATTCCCTAGTCAAGCGATCAAAGGAGCAGATGCGAGAGGATATGATGCACAGGTACGCTTCTGCTTTCGAAGCGCAATAGGTATGTCCAGATCATCCAGAATCTCCTCAACCTGTATGTCTGAACCCTGTACATGTTCCTGCTCAGACATATCACCATACCCATCGTTAGAAACAATGTATTCAAAACGCACCTGAGGAGTGTTATATGATGAGCAATGACCATGAACAGGAGCAGATCGACGAGTATAGTAACATGACAAAAGTAGGATAGGGATAATGGGAGGTGGCAGTATAGGAGTACGTGATGGAGGTAGAACAGGTGAAGGTGGTGATGGATCCGTGGGAGGTGGTGGCATGTAGATTTCATCATCAGAGTCTGATGAAGTCAACCTATCACCTGTAGGAATACATCACCAACTCGAAAAATGTGACATCAGCGCTAACATAATATTTCATGCGCAGTGAATCATAGCATTATATCCTTTTTGTGTTTTGGAGTACCCAACAAAGACGCATTTAACAGCTCTAGGAGAGAGCTTGTCAAGACCTGGAGACAACTAGTGAACGAATGCAACCAAGCCAAATACACGAGGAGTAAGTGAGAACAATTATTTCTATGGAAATTCTAGAGAAAAAGGAATTTTCTCACCTAAAACAGACGAGAGCATGCAATTCACAAGATAGCATGCCATAAGAACTGCATCACCCATAATGAATACGGCGCATCACTCTGAATGAGAAGAGTTCTGATAACATCAAGCAAATGGCAATGCTTTCCCCCTGTAATACCATTTTGTTGGGAAGTATAGGCACACGGTTCTTGATGAATAATATCCCAGGTTGAAAAGGATATGGAGAGAGCACGAGTACAGAATTCCAACGCATTATCAGTTCTCATAAATTTCACATAAGAAGAAAACACACTATGTACTTCATTGATAAAAGTTTTGATAACATTCCCTGCTTCAGATTTATTCTTCAATAAAAAGACCATGACAGATGAGAAAAATCATCCACATCAACAAGATAAAATATGTGCCCTTGGTGGTCGGGAATGCAACTTGGACCCAAAATATCAATATGAAATAACTCAAAAATGAAGCCACTACTCCGACTCTGATGACTAGGAAAAGCAAATTGATGATGCTTTCTCAACTGACACACCTCGCACTGAAAGGACAAGCAAGGTGAGATGCCACGACACATCTTCTGGAGCGAAAGGTGACCAAAGCGCAGATGCCATGTGAAGGGGTGGGGGGACTAGTCCAACAGAATGAGAGGATAGACATGCATAAGGAGTTCGGACCAGGAGATAGAGGTCGCCCTGCTCACGACCACAGCAATCACCCCGCTCGTAAGGATGTCCTGAAATACAAGAGACGATAGGTCAAAATAGCTCGACAATGTAAATCCTTCATAATCTGACTAATAAATAATAAATTCATAGAAAATTCAGGTGCATGCAAAACATTCTGCAAACGGGTCGAAGGTGTTAAATTGGTCGAGGGATGAGTCTCATCTGCTATAACAACAGTTCTCCTTGGAGGAACTTGTCTATAAGCTGTAAGCTGATCTTTATCTCCATGTAAGTGACGTGTAGCACCAAATTCCATAATCCATTCCGTAACATCAGATCCATTACAAGTAGTAAGTGCATAAGTACTACATGAGGTACTGGAAGAGGCCAAAGCAGCAACATCTGAGTGACTTCCAGAGGTAGATGAGGAAGCAATGGGAGGAGACATAATGTCCCTCAATCGGGCTACAAGGTCGTCAAACCTCTGATCCGAAGGAGTCATCAGAAACTCAACATGCTCTGCTACTCGAGCTGATGAAGGAAAACCATACTTGGAGTAGCATATAGCATTTGTATGTATAGGACTGACGAATACGACCTCCTCTACCACGAGGTCCACGTCCATGAAACTGAGAAGAGCCTCCTCTATCTCAGGAGGCTGCCATCGCAGAAGAAGTCTGACTAGAGGCAAATAGATGGGACAGTGATCCTGCTGAGTCTGCAGAAAGCTTCCTCCATGGGAGGAATAGTAGCATACACCGGTATCTGTAAACAAACCGCCGCATACTCGGAATCAAGGGTTACAAGGAATACACAAAACATGGTGGCATTCCTAATATGTCTTATGCTACTCAAGAATAGGTGTGAGGGGCATGAAACTGTGCAGTTTCTCAAACATCCCACGCAGGGATGTGGATAGAGAATGAAGGGGTCGTTTGTTATGTCTGATGGTAAATATACCATATTGTAGCTGCAGAATCTTAGTCCCATTCCTCACTTGAGAATAGGTGGCTGCGAGGATATCCCACATCGCCTTAGCAATTGTAACATCCGGATCCGAATGAACTGAAGCTCCTGTCAAGAAAAGGATGTTGCAAGCAAGTTTGGATCTCCAAAGTGAGATATTCAAAGGTACATATCTCTCTCCTCTTTGTTCTCATTAAAGTCAATGTTGAAGTTTCTAATTCAGTTTTTTTATTATGCTATCCATCAGGTATTTTATCTATTGTTGTATGTTAGATAAAGCCATAAAATCCCTCCAAACTTAAAGGATCAAAGGTAAAATCTTTAACCCTCCTCTTGCTGCCTTCCATGCATGATTCAATACCTTAAATTACCTCTGAAATTAGATGAGAATGTGAAGTTTTACATGCAATTCATTAAAACTTTTCAACAATTATATATGCTTTTGATTTCTTAAAATTTTGAGGATAAAAATTTGGGTTTAGCATGCAAATTAACCCAAGTTCAAGCCATTAATTAGCTAGAATTTTTAGCACAAAAAAATAGAAATTTGGGGAAAATGACATGCATTTTCTTATGGAGTCCTGAGAAGGATGAAGCAATTCATAAATAAAGAATCTAATATAAGTAACCGAGCCTCTAAAATTCCTAAAAAAAAACTCAACCTCAAAACTGGATGAATTGCCTTTATAATTGAAAGCAAGACTCCTATTAATCAACTGCATGTTCTTTACATCAAGGACATACTCAATTACTATTTTTAATGATAAAGAGAGTCCTAAAGTCGATCATAAGATACTTTGATGCATTTATGACTAAAGATGCATTATTTTTGGATGAAACCCAAATAAGGATGATGTCAATGCTTATAGACTGAACATAATTCATATCAAAATAATGTCATATCCCCCAACAGATGAGCTGTAGGCAACAGCTCGAGATTGTGAGTTATTCTAAACATAACAAGCATTAGATCACACCAACCAAGAATTCCAACAGCTAACATGGAGGTTCACAGAGTGATTGTTATGAACTTGCTCGAAGAGATAATCATGCGCCATTAACCTCCATATGTTTGGTCCAAAGTGGAAAACAATATTGTATCTATGAATAATGCAGTATAATATCATAATTTGATTGCATGGGTAGAGGCTCCTATAAGAACATATGCCCTAAGGATCTATCCATATAGCTTTTACAGTTGCTTGAGTTGCAATGTGAGGAGGTTTCATCCAGGTTGCAAACTAAAATTTGTCATGGGTTTCTTGTCTACAGGAAAACATGTATAATATACATATGCACAAATGGTGAAACCCAGAGATTCCTTGCTGAGGAAATCATATGTATATGTGTAGCATTATAACAACATCCTAGAGTGACCCATGAACTAATCTACTTTGCTATCTACACGAGCAATGTCCAAGTAATTCACAGTGATATGTAATAGCTTCCCGATAACCCTTTATATTATATAGCATTGACATCTTATGAGTAAACATCTTTGAAAATATTAGAACTCTTCTCTTAAAGTCAACAAATGATTCTCAAGATCTTTACGAATAAGAAATCATCAATCAATTGATCATTATGTATAGTCTACTATTCATACAATCTATTAGATATATATGATGTTATGGCAAATGATCAGAAAACACCCCTCCTTTGATGTCTCAACTGGAACTGATACAATTTAGACATGATTCTTGTTTAGGTACCATATAAAACAAAATGATGAATACTAGCTAGATCCATATCCAAAGCATAGATCGTGATCTTATGATTTTAGAAATAATAAGATGTGACCACAAAGACCGGTCATCTTCATAAATTAATCTTTTAGGTATACTCTACTATTTATACATATCATCAAAGATAGATAGTGGCAAAATACCTAGAATTGTAAAGTCGACCATTGAAGAGGTTAAGAAATGATGGGGTAGATGAATAAGTGAAATCAATGCTGAATCAGTTATATCAATAAGATCGTTGATAAAAAAAGACATAGATCTGTACAGTCAACCACAACAGAGATTGAGAAAGGTTGAGAAATCAAGTCAGCGTTGGTTATTCATTGATGACTAATAATTAAGAGTGCCAGTCATGGTGACCTTTACGCCTGACTGTGCGAGGGTGCGGTGACCCTCAGCTGGGCGGGAGATTAGGAAGCCCAGTTAGGGCAGCGGCCGCTTAATGCGCGGGTCTAGGATCCTTGTCTTTTTCTCGGGTTTTTTTCGCAAGCGCTCGCAGTTTTTACGCCTCTCTGGGATCCACAGGTTTTCTTTTAAAGACCAGTTCCGCTGACCCTTGTTTTTTAGGGTACCTAGGCTGGAGGACCCTTGGTTTTTTTCGAGCTCGTTAGCCCGTACCGGTCAGGCCGGTTTTTCTTTTAGAGCGACTTTTCCGGAAAGTCTCTCTCACCCGTCTCAATGGCGTAGTTTTGGAGTAGACCTATCCCTCTATTGGACCGCCTTCCAATTAGAGGGCGAGACGGAAGAGCCTCTTTTGTAGGCTACTTCACCGCTTGAGTTTTTGTTTACTTTTCGCCAACACACTTGGCGATGCTACATCAAATCATCCATGTATACATCTGAATCCTCTATGGCTACATCTGAATCAGTTACAGTTGAATCTGGAAAAGTTACAATTGAGATTGGATTGAGTCACAATTGAGTTTGACTAAAGTTGAATTACAGTCGAACTTGTTACATGGGAGCTTGGTTACAGTTGAGTTGGTTCAGTTAAGTTGAACTAGTTACTTTTCCACCAATAATTCCTGAGAAAGAGAAAAGACCATATCATGAAAATCATCCTTATCAGACTACAAGCTACTATCACAGTTGTTTGAAATAACTAGTGGACGTGTTGGGAACTTAGTTAGGATGCATTTTACTCCACCGCATGCCTACGGAGGCACCCGAACCCTAAGGCTTCCTTACTGCCTTAGAGTCATAGTATGAGGTCTTACTAGATCAAGACCACAGACTATCCACTAAGCTTGAAAATTCAACAAGAAAGAATCAAAACATCAGACTCATCATCTACACTTATTATGGTATATCCACATGACTCACAAACATCAAAAGAGACCTGAATCATCTCAACTATGTCAAATCATTAAATACTCACGAAATCTGGATCATCTCAATTATGATAGGCATTGAATAAGTCATTGAAACTTGAAATTGATGGGGAAGAACGGAAATCATATACATTTTTATATTGAGTCACACCTTAGAATCATAATATGAGATCACACTCGGATCAAGATCCCATATTATCCACTAAATCTGAGAGATTAGATAAAGACCAAGAACAAAGACTCAAAACCCACATCTCCAAGATCCATTAAACATGATTTATAATTAAGTAAAAGATGATAGTTTAAATATGGATCATATAATCTATATATCAAAATGATAAATATTGGGAAATTAGGGTAGGATAACTAAGTCGGGAAATTCACTTGCTGAATAACTAGAAAACTTGTTTCATTGCCAATAGCTCTAAATTTAATTGCTAAGCCTTACTTACTTGCTTTCTTTTGGAGCCACTAAAATTTCCTGTTACTTCTAATTAATAAGATTTACTCAACATTTGTTGATGTTCTTTTCTCCCTATTGCATGGATTGCAGGCAGAATACCTACACCGTGGTATTGGGAGAATTGAACGTCAGTTTCTGAAGCAAAATATATCAAGTATGTATGCTATCGTTTGTTCAAGGTATTATTAAATGCTTTTATTTCTCTTCTGATATAATTGGGATGCATGTACATAATGTAATTTCTGTTGTTACATGTTAACTGCTATGGATATTTATGCAATATAATTGTGGCATACTATAGTTCTGTGGCTTATTAGTTAATTTGTGAATGTCATTCTTAAAAAAAAATCCCCAAATTTTCAATCCTTTAATGTGATCTTTAACGAACGTGATACTACAGGTGATATGTAAACGGGTATCCCATATCCGAGAAGGAGCGGGCCCCATAGTTTGGTATCAGAGCAGTGGTACCCCGCTACATACATTCGTAGTATTATAGTTCTGATCACATTGAATTATCGGATTACGACAATCCTCTGACTTGTCGCGAGTCTGAAGGGGAAATATGACATTCAAAATCAATGACCACAGATGTCACAAATTGCAACTTATTTCCATATTGTATCCCAAGAAGAGAAAAAGCATAATAGAACTATCCGTGAACATCAACTATTGTAATTAAGAATATTGGTTCTTATACAGAACCATGGCGTCTAGTGCCGACCTTTCTATCTTTTTGATTGATTCTGGAACGATGAATGATCTTTGAATTTCTAACTTCAGTAGGTAGAGGCGCAGATGCCCTAGATCATCCTTGTCACATTATGGGCCATGTGGCTAGTTGATCATCATAAAACTAATAGTCTGATAGCTACCAATGTTGATTGGTGGACATGAGACGATAGCAGACTGTCTGCTACTACAGCTCAATAAGTTTGACCTAACTTTGGGTATGAATTGAATGTCAGCTCATCATGCCTTATGTAATTAATTCTTGAAGACGATTGTCTTCAAGATTCCAGACTTACCCGAGTCTATATATAAGGTTACATTACATGACTCCAAAATGAAGTACATTTCAGTGTTGAGAGCTCAAAGACTCATAGATCGAGAATACGATACATTTCTAGCAATTATCTGAAATACACCTGATGAACGAGCCGATGACTCAGGACATCAGTTTAGTGTTGAATTAGTCCAATGTGTTTCCTGATGATTTGCCAGGTATACCGCTTGAGAGAGAGATTGAGTTCGAGATCACACTACTTCTGGATACACAACCAATCTCGATGACTCCGTACCACATAACACCAACCGAGTTGAGAAAGCTGAATGTGCAGCTACATGAGTTACTTGACTTGAGTATCGTGAGGTCGAACACTTCACCTTGGGGTGCTCTACTTCTTTCGTCAGAAAGAAGGATGGATCAATGAAATTATGCATTGATTACATACAGCTGGACGAGAAATAGAGGAGAACTATTATCCTCTACCACACATCTATTATCCGTTCGATCAACTACATGGATCTTCGATGTTTTCAAAGATAGATCTCCAATTTGGCTACCATCAGCAGAGGATTCAAGAGTCGGATATTTGGAAGACAACATTCAAGACTCGATATGGGCACGACAAGTTTGTGTGATGTCGTTTGGGCTCACAAATGCCATGCTTCATACGCAAACATGATGAACTGGATTTCCGTCCATACTTGGACGAGTTTGTGATTGTATGCATTGACTATGTGTTGATATATTCCCGAAATGAATAGGGATCACATCAACGATGTTCTGATATATTCTTGAAATAAATGGAATCATGCAAATGATCTAAAGATAGTCCTTGACATACTTCAATACTACAAGTTGTATATCATGTTGAGCATGTGAGTTCTAATTATCCCATGTCTCATTACTTGGGCATGCCATTTCTGGAACATGTATCACAGTTGACCTTGCGAAAATTGAGATAATCATGTCTTGAGAGCAGTACAAGACAATCACTCAGATTCAGAGCTTCCTTGGACTAGCGAGTTATTACAGACGCTTAATCAGTAGTTTTTCCCAAGTTGTTCTTCCCTTGACACAATTGACACAGAAGAGAATTTCTTTCATTTGGAATGATTCATGCGAGCAAGTCTTCAGGATACTGAAGGAAAGATTGACGACTGCGAATACACTTGCACTTCCTTCAGGCACTCAGGATTTTTCAGTATATACAGATGCTTCAAGTGAAAGTTTAGGAGCAGTTGGAATGCAACAAGGTCACGTGATTGCTTACGCATTACATCAGTTAAGACCGCATGAGTGGAATTAACCCATCCATGGCTTGGAATTGGTGGCGATTGTCTTCTCTTAAAAAAAACCGGCGTCACTATCTCTATGAGCTGAATTTTGATATCTTCATAAATCGCAAGAATTTGAAGTACATCTATGATCAGAAAGAGCTAAATATGAGACAACATCGGTTGTTTGAACTACTGAAGGATTTTGAATACATGATCTCTTACCATTCTGGTAAAGGAAACGTGGTGGCAGATGCGCTTAGCAGGAAAGCTCACACACATACGGCAAACTAGCTATATACATGAGATATACTCGTAACTTTGACTAATTGACATCCTCATAAGAGTGCGTTCACATCTACTGTCATACCTCCGCGATTCAACAGTCTTTGGGATTGCATAGTAGAAGGATATAGGACATATCCTTGAAATTTAGACAGATGCATGTGTGTCATCAAGGACAAACATGATGATTTTGTGGGGACTAAGTCTATTTTGTGGAAGGTTGGCTGGGTAATTGCGCCCAACAATGAGTAGTTGCGCAGAGATATTCTTGATAAGGCACACAATTCACGATTGTCTATTCTTCTTGGTAGCACAAAGATGTACCATGATCTAGGTCTACATTCTGGCAGGACGGAATGAAGCGAGATGCAACATGTCGTGTTAGCAAGTGCGTGATCTATCAGATGGTCAAGGCAGAACATAAGAGACCACCATGGTTGCTACAGTCTCTCCCCTTTTTCGAATAAAAGTGGAAGAGTACTTCTATGGATTTTGTCACGGGACTAGTAAAGACAATAGGTGGTCACGATGCTATTGGGATGTTGTTGACAGATTGGCCAAGTCAGTCCATTTCATACATATCAACATGACCTACACTCCATCTAAGCTGGCTAGATTACATGTGCAAAAAAATATATTATCAAATTTTATGATATACCACATGAGGTAGTGTCTGATGGAGACTCGAGGTTTATATCTCACTACTGGTACCGGCTTATGTCAACACCACAGACATAGCTGAAGATGAGTTCTGTATACGATACTATGTGTTATTCAGATACTTGAGGATTTGCTACGTGCATGTACTCTAAAGTAGAAATGATCTTGGAAGGACCACCTGTCATTGGTAGAACTCCCGCACAACGACAGTCATTATTCCAGTATTAGTATGACATCATTCGAAGCCCTATACGGGCGGAGTTGTCTCGCACCTCTCAGTTGCGTAAGGTAGGTGAACATACATTTTACTCTGTAGATCTCTTTGGGAAGGGACTACGAGAACTGTTGATCGATCTTGTAAGGGGAAGGCTTCTGATGACTCAAAGCTGCTAGAAGAGCTATGCAGATCGTCAGAAAAGAAATTTGGAGATTCATATAATCCGATCCTCTTCTCTTAATCGATTTAAATTGTAACTTATCAATATTTAACTTAATCCTTCATATTGATGGGAATTCCTGAAAACACAAGAAGGAGATTGAGTATTTCTACAAGTATCTCCCTTGAAGGGAGTACAGAGATTTGGTGCTCATAGCAAGTTGACACCACGATATGTTGGATTATTTGAAATTTTTAGTCGTATGTGTAAGGTGGTCTATCGAGTAACCCTTTCTCTACACCTATCAATTTAAGGAATTACGAGTACGACCATCACCACATCATCAGCTACGAGAACCTTGACGTGGAGTCAAATTTGATTTACAAAGAGAAGGTCAGTACAAATACTCGATAGTGTTGTGAAAAAAAAAGCTTCGCAACAAAGAGATTCTCCTAATAAAGGTGCTATGACATGATGTCAAAGAGGCAACAGGGATGACATAAGTGGATATGCGGGCACGATACCCACAACTCTTTCAGGTAATTGTCAAAACAAGCCCATTTAATTTTATATATTGAAAGAACACGGCTTGTTTTCCCTTTTAGGTTTTTATGGGATCAAAATCCTTTGAGGTTTTTATGGTCAGATAAGATCCAAACAAGACACAAAGTGACCTTGACCCGAGTCTCGAGGATGAGACTCCCTTTGAGGTTTTATATTTGTAACATCCGGATCCGAATGAACTGAAGCTCCTGTCAAGAAAAGGATGTTGCAAGCAAGTTTGGATCTCCAAAGTGGAGATATTCAAAGGTACATATCTCTCTCCTCTTTGTTCTCAATAAAGTCAATGTTGAAGTTTCTAATTCAGTTTTTTTATGTTGCTATCCATCAGGTATTTTAACTATTGTTGTATGTTAGATAAAGCCACAAAATCCCTCCAAACTTAAAGGATCAAAGGTACAATCTTTAACCCTCCTCTTGCTGCCTTCCATGCATGATTCAATACCTTAAATTACCTCTGAAATTAGATGAGAATGTGAAGTTTTACATGCAATTCATTAAAACTTTTCAACAATTATATATGCTCTTGATTTCTTAAAATTTTGAGGATAAAAATTTGGGTTTAGCATGCAAATTAACCTAAGTTCAAGCCATTAATTAGCTAAAATTTTTAGCACAGAAAAATAGAAATTTGGGAAAAATGACATGCATTTTCTTATGGAATCCTGAGAAGGATGAAACAATTCATAAATAAAGAATCTAATATAAGTAACCGAGCCTCTAAAATTCCTAAAAAAAACTCAACCTCAAAACTGGATGACTTACCTTTATAATTGAAAGCAAGACTCCTATTAATCAACTGCATGTTCTTTACATCAAGGACATGCTCAATTACTATTTTTAATGATAAAGAGAGTCCTAAAGTCGATCATAAGATACTTTGATGCATTTATGACTAAAGATGCATTATTTTTGGATGAAATCCTGATAAGGATGATGTCAATGCTTATAGACTGAACATAATTCATATCAAAATAATGTCATATCCCCCAACAGATGAGTTGTAGGCAACAGCTCGAGAATGTGAGTTATTCTAAACATAACAAGCATTAGACCACACCAACCAAGAAATCCAACAGCTAACATGGAGGTTCACAGAGTGATTGTTATGAACTTGCTCGAAGAGATAATCATGTGCCATTAACCTCCATATGTTTGGTCCAAGGTGGAAAACAATATTGTATCTATGAATAATGCAGTATAATATCATAATTTGGTTGCATGGGTAAAGGCTCCTATAAGAACATATGCCCTAAGGATCTATCCATATAGCTTTTACAGTTGCTTGAGTCGCAATGTGAGGAGGTTTCATCCAGGTTGCAAACTAAAATTTGTCAAGGGTTTCTTGTCTACAGGAAAACATGTATAATATACATATGCACAAATGGTGAAACCCAAATCTCTGCTGAGGAAATCATATGTATATGTGTAGCATTATAACAACATCCTAAAGTGACCCATGAACTAATCTACTTTGCTATCTACACGAGCAATGTCCAAGCAATTCACAGTGATATGTAATAGCTTCCCGATAACCCTTTATATTATATAGCATTGACATCTTATGAGTAAACATCTTTGAAAATATTAGAACTCTTCTCAAGTCAACAAATGATTCTCAAGATCTTTACGAATAAGAAATCATCAATCAATTGATCATTATGTATAGTCTGCTATTCATACAATCTATTATATATATATGATGTTATGGCAAATGATCAGAAAACACCCCTCCTTTGATGTCTCAATTGGAACTGGTACAATATAGACATGATTTTTGTTTAGGTACCATATAAAACAAAATGATAAATACTAGCTAGATCCATATCCAAAGCATAGATGGTGATCTTATGATTTTAGAAATAATAAGATGTGACCACAAAGACCGATCATCTTCATAATTTAATCTTTTAGGTATACTCTACTATTTATACATATCATCAAAGATAGGTAGTGGCAAAATACCTAGAATTGTAAAGTCGACCATTGAAGAGGTTGAGAAATGATGGGGTAGATGAATAAGTGAAATCAATGCTGAATCAGTTATATCAATAAGATCGTTGATAAAAAAAGACATAGATCTGTACAGTCAACCACAACCGAGATTGAGAAAGGTTGAGAAATCAAGTCAGCGTTGGTGATTCATTGATGACTAATAATTAAGAGTGCCAGTCATGGGAACCTTTACGCCTGACTGTGCGAGGGTGCGGTGACCCTCAGCTGAGCGGGAGATTAGGAAGCCCAATTAGGGCAGCGGCCGCTTAATGCGCGGGTCTAGGATCCCAATCTTTTTCTAGATTTTTTTTCGCGAGCGCTCGCAGTTTTTACGCCTCTCTGGGATCCACAGGTTTTCTTTTAAAGACCAGTTCCGCTAACCCTTGTTCTTTAGGGTACCTAGGCTGGAGGACCCTTGGTTTTTTTTCAAGCTCGTTAGCCCGTACCGATCGAGCCGGTTTTTCTTTTAGAGCGACTTTTCCGGAAAGTCTCTCTCACCCGTCTCAGTGGCGTAGTTTTGGAGTAGACCTATCCCTCTATTGGACCGCCTTCCAATTAGAGGGTGAGACGGAAGAGCCTCTTTTGTAGGCTACTTCACCGCTTGAGTTTTTGTTTACTTTTCGCCAACACACTTGGCGATGCTACATCAAATCATCCATGTATACATCTGAATCCTCTATGGCTACATCTGAATCAGTTACAGTTGAATCTGGAAAAGTTACAATTGAGATTGGATTGAGTCACAATTGAGTTTGACTAAAGTTGAATTACAGTCGAACTTGTTACATGGGAGCTTGGTTACAGTTGAGTTGGTTCAGTTAAGTTGAACTAGTTACTTTTCCACAAATAATTCCTGAGAAAGAGAAAAGACCATATCATGAAAATCATCCTTATCAGACTACAAGCTACTATCACAGTTGTTTGAAATAACTAGTGGACGTGTTGGGAACTTAGTTAGGATGCATTTTACTCCACCGCATGCCTACAGAGGCACCCCAACCCTAAGGTTTCCTTACTGTCTTAGAGTCATAGTGTGAGGTCAAACCAGACCAAGACCACAAACTATCCACTAAGCTTGAGAAATTCAACAAGAAAGAATCAAAACATCAGACTCATCATCTACACTTACTATGGTCTATCCACATGACTCACAAACATCAAAAGAGACCTGAATCATCTCAACTATGTCAAATCATTAAATACTCACGAAATCTGGATCATCTCAATTATGATAGGCATTGAATAAGTCATTGAAACTTGAAATTGATGGGGAAGAACGGAAATCATATACATTTTTATACTGGAGTCACACCTTAGAATCATAATATGAGATCACACTCGGACCAAGATCCCATATTATCTACTAAATCTGAGAGATTAGATAAAGACCAAGAACAAAGACTCAAAACCCACATCTCCAAGATCCATTAAACATGATTTATAATTAAGTAAAAGATGATAGTTTAAATATGGATCATATAATCTATATATCAAAATGATAAATATTGGGAAATTAGGGTAGGATAACTAAGTCGGGAGATTCACTTGCTGAATAACTAGAAAACTTGTTTCATTGCCAATAGCTCTAAATTTAATTGCTAAGCCTTACTTACTTGCTTTCTTTTGGAGCCACTAAAATTTCATGTTACTTCTAATTAATAAGATTTACTCAACATTTGTTGATGTTCTTTTCTCCCTATTGCATGGATTGCAGGCAGAATACCTGCACCGTGGTATTGGGAGAGTTGAACGTCAGTTTCTGAAGCAAAATATATCAGGTATGTATGCTATAGTTTGTTCAAGGTATTATTAAATGCTTTTATTTCTCTTCTGATATAATTAGGATGCATGTACATAATGTAATTTCTGTTGTTACATGTTAACTGCTATGGATATTTATGCAATATAATTGTGACATACTGTAGTTCTATGGCTTATTAGTTAATTTGTGAATGTCATTCGTAAAAAAAATTCCCCAAATTTTCAATCCTTTAACGTGATCTTTAGCGAACGCGATACTACTGGTGATATGTAAACGGGTATCCCAGATCCGAGAAGGAGCGGGCCCCACAGCAATGGGCTGATGTAACACATCATTAGCGATCTCTATCATCAATGTACCAGATAGCCAAAACTTGGAATATGTATCATCTACCTCCCAGGAGGCATTGACCCCAGTTTTCTCAGTCGGCTCATCCACAATAAGAATATGTTTATTACCTGTAGACTTCATGAGACTCATGAATTGCATGGCCCGTAGCTCGTAATTCGTCCTGTCCATCTTGACAATCGATGCTAGACCTCTGAAAGCATGTGTGGTGAGGATATCGGTTTTTCTCTCTGACATACTGTCGGATGGAGAAAACTAGGGTTTGTGGACCAAAAAGTAAGTACGTCTACAGAGACATGCAAGGATTTGATTGCATGTGTAAACTCGGAATGCAACCAAATCCAATAGAAAGAAACGGACTGCTAGGCGGGCGGAGATAGAGGTCGTGGAAGGCTGCGTGCGAGAGAGAGGACCCTCTGCGGTGCCCCACACACAAGAGAGGATGGCGGCAGCAGCATCTGAGGGGAGAGGGGGGAAGCCGTTGTCGGTCGCAGTTCTCAAGATGGAGAGAACTCGTAACGATGGCGACACCCTAGAGGTGAAGGGCGACGACAGCGGCGGGCTTGCAGGTGGAGTTTAGGGTTAGGGTTTCTTGGACACGAGAGCTTCGATCTAGGATCACCGCTCCGATACCATGTTGGAAAAAAGAGTAAAAGATAATCTATTCCTGAGAACCCTAGGCCCTCTTATATATAGGAGAGATATGTGGATAAATTACACGAGATAGACATAAGGGAAAATAAAGAAATAGTACACAGAATACAAATATATCTCCACAAAGACCACTGACCCTCTTTTTTTAAGATCAACGAGCCCTCTTACATTTGACGAAATTGCCCTCTTTTCCCAAGGTCTACGAGCCCCTTTTCATCCCAAAATATTATCTTCAAAAAGTAGTGCTTGTTGGCCGAATGTTGTGCACCGCTCCTGTCGTGCTGGCAAACTGACCCACAAAAGCATCCATTTTCCCTAATATGATGCAAGTCATGAGGGTTTAGATGGAGTTCAATTTCTGATTCACATTGCTCGCGAGAGATGACACCATCATGGGGTCCATCGCCCAGTCAAACTCTCCTCATGTACACAATCCAAGCATAAGTCGATATTCCCCTAGTTTAGGGATTTCTGAGGATGATGAAGGCATCATGGCATCTATGGACAAAAACTTGTTAACAACACCATCTCCACGATACAAATCAAATGTTTTCATCATTGTTTCAGCCACTGAAGGCTCATAAACTTCACCGTCCAACCTAGACTGGGATCCCAACTTCAACTTGTTAAATGATCTAGCCTCCACTAAAATTGGATCGTCGTTCAAGGCATCCAATCGAGTTCAGAATCGAGATAGACCTAACCAGGCCAGGTCATGAAAAAGATCTGAATAACTTTGGGGCAATGACTTGATCCTCTACTTTGAGATCCCTCCACCAACCCAGGCCTTCAAATGACCAAGCGCGCTCCTCGCACCCCCAAGCTCTGCTAACTTCGCTCCTCAAGTCCACTTTGTTTGAAATTTCCAAAAAAACATCCACCGGAATCGTAACCTCCCCAACCATCTACGCTTTGACAACAATCGCCACCTTCAACAACCCCAACATGCCAATGCTTCCTTCTTCCACCATCAAGACTTCATCTTCCCACTCTAATGCCAACTTCAACAGCACAGAACCCTTTTGTGCAGGTTGAGGCCTCTCTGGATGCACTTAACCTTCAATACCAACCACCACCTCAACTGAGGGAACCAATGAGGGGTCAACTACCATAAGCCTCTCTATCATTAGGGGTGGGTCAGCTCTTCAAACCATAAGTTGAAGCAAGAATGGGTCATCTGTAAGAAACACTCAGCTATAGAAGATACATAACACCTTCGATTATGGCGACAAGAATTGAGTTTATGTCAAACCCCGACATCTTGTTATCTAATAGGATCTCCATCACTTTTCCCAAACATTGAGCAAAATCTTCAAATACACAAGAGTTGTAGGAACTCCCACAACTCGTAGAACATTGCATCGCAGCCTCGACATATCAACATCTAGAAACATGGGTTTCCTTCGCAAAATAAACTTCCAACAATAGGCACACCTCCATTCGTGAAAGATCTCCCACATAAACAAACCAATCATCTAAATATACAACATCGGCTTTTGCAAGAGATAGGTCGAGGCTCCATGCCAAGGACTGACCAATGAGGATTCTATCATTTAACTTTGTCCCAAACATCCTAATTGGACTTAAGGAACCTCCCTTCACCACCTTCGCATATGAGAAACCAGCTTCCTTCCCTGAGTCCCTAGCCTTCTCAAAGCTTCGTGTGCTCAGCTATGTCGACCTAGGCAACAACAGGTCACGCCTCCAAATCAGTCCTCTCCTTCCTTGCATCATCGAACACGAGACGTGGCAATAAGCCACACCTCCACAACTAAAGCAGTGAATCGATTTAAAACATGTCAACACATGACACCCATGCACACCACACCGAAAGCATTAAGGCCCTCAATGGCATGGTTTGGGTAACTGACCATCTACCACACTCCCTCACCTCAACCTCCCTCAAGATGGTTGACCTCCTCACCCCCTTTGCCTTACCACCAAGGTTTTAAATCTCGATTTCGTTTTGAGAAGGCGAAAAAACGAAACAATTTTGAAATTTCGTCGAAATTTCACCAATTTCAGCCAAAATCGGTCTAGATTTGTGAAGGGTCCATATTGAGATTTCGATTCGATTTCGATGGAATGTCAAAACGGAAATTTAGACGAAATTTGAAAACACTGCGAATTACCACTCAATCATCTCCTTTTGGGACTCGTTCCCCACTCCCTCCATCGATGTCGCCCCTCTCAAAGTCTTCCATCACTCTTCTCCCCAATATTCCTCGGTGTAATAAGCAACATTCAAACATACTCTTTCAGGTGTATTTAGCAAATTAATATATATTATATCGTACATATTATAATATTATATACATAATGCCATGCACAATGTTGTAAAAAGTCAAATAATGAAATTCATTCAATAATCATATATAGAATACATATTCTATAAAAATAAATAACCGTACATTCTAAAAATAAGAACATGTACATTTAAATTAATAAGAAAGTAAAATCTTACCTAAAAATGATCGAAATCAAGAGTTGTAGGGCGGATCCACCATCGGATAAAAGTTAAGAACAAGTGATAAATCATCAAAAATATACAAAATTCCCAAGAAAACCAAATCAAAAAGGATTTTAATTTAATGAAAATCATCATAAGAAAGCATTATCTAGAGCTAAGAAAAAGTTATCGGCTACAACAACACAATATGGCAAGATGGAGAATCCATGTAGCCAACCCTAATTAATGTGGGAAAAGGTTTTGTTGTTCTATATATATGATCGCTCACAAGATATCGATAGATAATGAGAAAACAAAATTTAGGATTGAATCGATATTGGTTGCCATCCAATACCAATAAAAGTAGCCAAGGTAAGCTAAGATATCCTAAAGGACTTGCACAAATCGAAAATTATAGTAAACATGTATTGGTTTACATGTTGGCCATTGACCGCTCTACTTGCAACGAAGCGATACTTTAGGTCGTGCATAGGAAGATGATGGACGTAGAACATCGAGTTTTGCCTAAACAACTGATGTGATTTGTGTTGGGTATCCGTCGTCAGCCTTCTTGTTATAGTGGTTGTCCATTATACAACAATCCTTGGCGGTGGCTGTCTTTAGCAAGATAGCAACGATTATCACATAAGAAATCTACAAACATTTATCATCGTTCAGTAGATTGCTCCCTCATATATCAAAATTTTGCATGTGATTCATGGCTTTCAGTTCCTTGATAATCACATAATCCGCATTATTTGATTAGTGCCTAAGTAAAAAGCAATCTATTGTGCATGTATGTGTGTGTTTTGAAACGTAATAAACTGTGTTGCACTGACTAAACACTTCCATGATAGGTGATAGAAAATTGGAATGCGGAAGCGAAAATGATAAACAAAGCATGAACTAGAAATATGAAACATTGAACACAAAGATTTTTACGTGGAACCCTACTCCATAAGGAGCGGGATGAAACCACGAGAGAAGGCCTCAAAGGGCCATATGCTTCATTTCTTTTTTTCTCTCAATGGATACAGGAGGTCTGGGGCTCATTATATAGCCTCCAGAGAGCCTCCAAGTCCCACCATTGGTAGATGTGGGACTAAACACTGGGATGGGGTAAATGGATCCTGGAGTGATCCATTTACCCATCTACAACTCATGTAGCACACAATCAAATACTCCAACACTCCCCCTCAAGCTATAGCATGCAATACTCAGCTTGGACAAACAGAAAGAAACTCAACTCACGCTACATGACACTACAGACAATATCAACTCAATGCGTACAACTGCCGGCTGCTGTCGAGGACATTGCTTCTCATGACATGCATGTGAGGAGGACGAACGGGCTGGAGTGAGTCTGGAGAAGTCTCCTCGTTGGAGAACTAGGTCTCTCCCATCTGGCACAGAGAATGGTACTCTACTCCGGAGTCCCTATGATACCACATGAAAACCCTTGCCCACATAGCATAGGGAATGGTCCTCTACTCTGGAGTCCTTATGGTTCACATGAAAACTCTGGCCCAAATAACAAGAACGATGGGGACCACGACAAATGATAGCATACATGTGCTTATCTAAAAGAAGACAGCATCCATGTGTCTAAACCGGAGACTCGAAATCTGATCATCAAGTCTGAATATCTAACAACCGTAGAGTCTGAACAATTCGGTTGGTCTGAAGAATCTGAAATCTGGAGAAGACCTGTGACTCTACATATACTCCCCCTTTCTCCCATACTAGTCGGAATATATGTCATCAACTATTTTGGGAGAAGACGATAAATGGGGAAAACAAGACCGTCACAATGTCTAAGCTTTTCTTTTCAATCATCATTTTTTCCCGGCTATTTCCATTTTTAGCCGTGCCACATTTTTAAAAAAATAATCTATTTTTTTCAGCTTCAATCTTTTTTTTGCAAATTTTTTTAAGTCGTCTCAATCATCTTTTTTACGGCTTTTCTTTTTTCTCGCACATTTTTTTCACATATTTTTTTCGCACAATTTTTTTCGCACATTTTTTCCTCTCTTTTTTCTTCTCCTTTTTTCCCATCGGCCAAATTTGGTCATCAATTCTTTTTGAATAACAATAGCCCCCTTTGGGGCTAACCCTACATCGGGTTCTCCGATAGGGAAATCCATCGCTTCAAGCACCGCCGCTTGGGGTAGCGGCATCGGGAGGAACCTGGGAGACCTTCGAAGGGGCGCGAGGGGCTGCACATGGGAGACCTTCGAAGGGGTTGCACCTGTATGGGGCTTCGCCAGGCGATGAGAAGGCACCGCCGACAGGGGCGGTAGGGAGCGGGGCTGGGGTCAGGGCTCCGCTTGGGGGCTGCGGGGTGGTTGATGCCGCCGCATGATGGTGTCGCCTCCCTCCTGGAGGTTTCGCGTGAGGAGGGTTTTTTTCGTGGAACTGCGACTGGGATGCACCTCCTGCGTATTTGATGAAGCTCGGGACTGGCTACGCGTGGAGGTGGATCTCTCACTGGCGATCTGAAGGAGCGGCCTGGGATTTGAAGGTGTCGCTGGCGATCTGAAGGTGTGATCGGCCTGGGATCTGAAGGATCATACCGGCAACTGAGGCATCGCACCTGGGCGATGCATTTGGGATCTGAAGATGATGTATACGTGAGTTGAAGATGCTGCGAGGAGGTCAGATGCGTTGCAGCTAGGAGAAGGGCGGTGTCATTGGAGAGAGTCGCCTGAAGGAAACACGGCGAGTTGGAAAAAGCGACCATGCAATCATTCGCTGGAACGCCCTAAGTGCCGCCAGCAGCGTGAGAGAAGATGTCGCCTCATGTGTTGAATTTCATCACCTGCGGAGGCCAGATCTTCACGAACAAAGTGCAGAACAGAACCCCCTTGACGATCTTCAAGAACAAGCGTGATTAGAGTTTCCAACGAAACCCTAGAAAACAAACTGCAGAACATCCTTGATGAATCACAACTCTCGAATATTGAAATAATCTTTATAAACATTTTTCAAAATTGAATCTCGAATAAAGACATAAAAACTTGAAATTCTCGAGAATCAGCCCGCTCCGATACCATGTTAGAAAAATAGGAATGTGGAAGCGGAATGATAAACAGAGCATGAAGAACAGAAAGACAAACTTGACACCAAGATTTTATGTGGAACCCTACTCCCTAAGAAGCGGGATGAAATCACAAGAAAAGGCCTCAAAGGGACATATGCTTCATTGATTTTTCTCTCAATGGATACAGGAGGTATGGGGCTCCTTATATAGCCTCCACAGAGCATCCAAGTTCCACCACTGGCAGATGTGGGACTAAACACTGGGATGGGATAAATAGATCCTGGAGTGATCCATTTACCCGTCTACAACTCATGTTGCGCACAATCAAATACTCCAACAATAGGAACCGAAGGTCAAGGTAATAAGGAGGCATGAGAAATAATCAAAATAATTTTTAAACAATTTTAACAACTTGTTATACATACCTATGTGAACATGTCAACGTGTCATTAAGATATTCAAGAGAATCTACGGAGGATCTCATTTGTAATTCACAATCTGCATGCAATCCACCATTAGATTCTTCCATTTAAGAGAATTACACAGAAATATAAAGACCAAGAAACTTGTAGGACGAGCTAGTGTATTCCAGCACATTCTCAACATAAGACCTTTCACTTCACTTCGAAAGGTCGTCTCATATCTCGCAAGTTAGCTTGCCCAAACAATGGCAACCACCCAGTATCTCTCTAGCATAAGCCATAAAGCCAGTATGCCTAATTGACTCCCAGAAAGCAAAGTGTAACATCCGGATCATAACAAACCCGAACTCGACCCGAATAAGGTCCGATTAACCTAATAAAGTTATCTGACAACATTAGATAACCTAAAACAATCAATTGATTGAGAATCAAAAGTCGTTCGGGTAAAATCGACTAAAAAACAGTCGCATCGTAATGTGTGCCGCGAAAAAGCCTCGACGCAAATTCGAAAACCGCAAAACGAATCGAGCGTCATTAGATCCGAATCGACGATACAAGATCAACGGAATCGACCGTTCGTCAATCGGAGGTCGTTTGATATTTTTAAATGGCAAAATTTAATTATAAACAAAAACCGTATCCGAAAATTTCGAGTATTCAAAACCCGATCGGAAGTATATCAATATTATACTCATATTGATCGTCGTTTAGAGACGATCAAATCGGGATATTACACGTTGAAATCGGGAATGACTTTAATAATCACAACAAGTTTGTAAAAGGAAATTAAGTAAATATATATATAATAAATATTTTTACCTACACTAGAGCAGCCCTCACGTGGGATCCTTCTTTCCATTTGGCAATATCCCAAGCCCCCATCTTCCTAATAAATATCACCGTAAGACCCCCTCTTTTTCTCACAACTTCCCCCTAAATCCCCCCAAAATTTCTTCAGACTTTTTCCAGCGAAAGGAGCAAAGCCCCTCAATTATATTTCTACAAGCTCTAAGAGTTGTTGGGGGCCTTGCTACTGACGGTTTTTGCTCCACAATAGCAGCCATTGCTGCTGTCCCACACTGCTATTGTCCGAACAATAGTTGGAATCAACAATTGCAGTTGCAAGTCAACCCTATAGGAAGAACTGTTGCTTCCTCCTGCTGATCTCCTAGAAGCTCCTGCAGGGAATACTTCCCTCCCAAGAAGCTGCAGGCAAGTGATCTTCAAAAAAAAAGGGTACAATCCTATTATCATTCTCCTTGCTGCCATACATGAGCAATTCTTTTCCCTCTTTTTCTTCCATCCATACTCCTGAATAAGATTTAAAAAAAACTCTTCTTGCTGCCCTCTCCGTACAGTGTTGTTGATTCATAATTTGTGTACAGTTCGGTCTTTTACAATCGAATGTGGAATTGGGGAAGTATGCACTATAGGAACTCTGTATATCTTTTGTAATCATATGAAATTTTTATGGGTCTATGAGACCATTAAATTAGTACTTGTTCACGGTTGTATGCTGACCATTAGTGGCATTCACAGTTGTTTTGATGGTCCAGGTATTTAATTCCAAGGGAATCTGGGATGAAAATTTTGGATTTGTTTTTCTTTTGTCTATATTCCTTTGAGGACCTGAAATCATATATAGACGTTATAATTATCTGTAAAAATATTCAGTTATCTTGTTTTTAAAAAAAAACAACTTCCAGAGCAGCCATAATTATAAAGAATTGAGATAATGTTTCTTCTATATATAACTCGAGCTTGACTTTTTGTATTCAAAGAGATTCCGGATTTCAAAATACTTGAAATTGAATAAGAGGTGATAAATTATAATTACTTTACTAATATAAGGAGGATCGAGTTGTATATAAATAATAAACATTTGACGCATGTGGATATAATTACATAACTATGAATATAAGTGTTAAGTTGCAAATTAAAGTCTGACTAACAAGGAACTGTGAGAAGTCTCGTCTTTCTCATTATGTACCTTGATTCTTGGTCGGCCATTTTATTCGCGGTTTAAATTAATTGTTGTTTCTCATGAGTTTTGTTCGGTCATTCTTCTGTGAAATCAAGGATGATACTTGGTATTGGTTAAATAGCTCTATAGCTTAAGTTATGTTCCTGTTTATTTTAATAAATTGAAGAAATTTATTTACTGTTTTATTCTATTATTTACTTAATATTTAATTTCTAATTAATTATAAAAATTATACTATTGTTTTATTCTATTCTTTGCTTAGAAAAACCTCAACTGGGATATTGAATTTCTTAATCAAAATGGAGAAATTGAATCTACTGTTGTGTTCTGTTCTCTACTTGAAATCTCAATTTGAAATAATTAAAATTCTTATTGAAGGGAAGAATTTATATTTACAATTAGCCTTTAAAATTATATATTGATTTTGAATTGATTTTGATTAAACAAAAATTTCAATATAAAGACATTTTTTAATCTATTAAACATTGGAAGTACTCATAGTAAGATTCTTATAGCTACATCCTTGGATAAGGAGAGCTCTCATTAACTAAAATAGATACTTGCTAGTACTCCTTTCTGAGTTGACTGTTCTAGTATGGGACTAGAGTTAGGATTGTGTCATTATGTCTTATCTTAATAATACATAACATTAAATCAAAGACTTTGTCAGTCAATCATCTGATCGGGATAACTTTTTAATCTATTAATAGGAACTGGTCTAAACATATGATTTGATAAATCACAAGTGATGACTGAAAATTAATGGTGTCGATCGATCATAGTGATCCTTACACCTGATCGTGCGAGGGAGCGGTGACCCTCAACTGGGCAGGAGATAGGAAGCTCAGTTTGGGCAGCAGTCGCTTAATGCACGGGTCTAGGATCCCAGTCTTTTCACGGTTTTTTTTACGCGAGCTCGCAGTATTTTTACACCTCGTTGGAATCCCGACTTTAGACCATTCCGCTGACCCTCTGTTTTAGGATACCCAGGCGAGGGATCCTTGGTTTTAGTTTTTCGCACGAGCTTGGTTGCCCGTTACCGATCGGGTCGTTTTTCTAGAGTGACTTTTCCGGAGAATCTCTCTCACCCGTCTTAGTGGCGTAGTTTTAGAGTAGACCTATCCCTCTATTAGACCGCACTTCCAACTAGAGGGTGAGACGGAAGAGCCATTTGTAGGCTACCTCACCGCCTGAGTTTTTCTTTCGCCAACAGACTTGACGATTCTACATCCAGATCATTCATATCTACATCTAAATCCTTTAAAGTCACATCTGAGAAAATTGCTGTTAAGGTTGGAGGAAATTACAATTAAAATTAAGTTGATTGGAGGTGACTATAATCTGATTCGAAATCCCTATAAGTTAGTGGACGTGTTGGGAACTTAGTTAGGATGCATTACACAACACTGCATGCCTACGGAAGCACCCCAACACTAAGGTACTTTTAATACCTTAGAGTCATAGTGTGAGGTTACACACAGACCAAGACCACGGACTATCCACTAACTTAAAAGAGTAAATAGAATTAAGGATCAAATCAATCATCATCATATCAGTCCATTATAAAAACCATAACATAATCTCAATAACAAGAAATTAGCATTTACATGTGCCATCAACTTTATATTTATAAGATCCACAACATGATCTCCAAGACCCAATATGATCTTTAAAACGCAGGAAATCATTATATGTTTAGGCTTTGTTATATAAACTTTATATATAGGAAGAATGGGAAAAAGGGGTGAAGAGGTGAACTACATACCAAACAGTTGAAAACCTTTTTACTTACGCAAGTAGATGTAAATTGTACTTGTTCCACCTTTCTACTTGTTCTCTTTTGTACATAAGAAATTACTTGTTATTTATTTTAAACTACGGATTGTATTCACAATTGTGACTCTGTTTCTTTCCTAAACATGTTTTGGCAGGCAAACAGCATGTTGTTCAGTAGCTATTGATGCTTCCAAGAGATAGGGTTTACACCAGACGATATGTTATTTTGTTTCAGTTTTTGGTTCGGTTGATAATGTGATATGCTTCTCTTCTATTCAGACAGATTTTTGAGAATATTGTATGTACTGTCAGTCACTGTACATTTTGTAAAATATATGGAAGTTAATGAAATGAATGTTGGTGGCATTTGTCTCTATTAGCTTTGTGGTTATTGTTGGAGCATTCGTTGTATGCGCCCATTGTGTTGTAGCAGGGTAAATGGATCCTGGAGGAGATCCATTTACCTCATCCAGTGTTTACTCCCACATCGTCTAGTGGTGGGACTTGGAGGCTCTGGAGAAGCTATATAAGGAGCCCTAGACCTCCTGTATCCATTGAGAAGAGCAATAGAAAGACATGCCCCGTTGAGGGCTTCTCCCGTGGTTTCATCCCGCTCCTCACGGAGTAGGGTTCCACGTAAATCCCGTTGTTCATATTTTTTATTCTTTTCCATGTTTTCGCTTCCGCTTCCGATTTTCTAACATGGTATCAGAGCGGGTCGATTCTCGAGGAATTTTTTGTTCTTTGTTTTTTATTAGAGACTCGTGTTCTGGATTTATGTTCTTGAAGATTATGTTTATGTTAAAGAACTGTTCATCGATTGGAGAAAATTCTAGGGTTCCGTGGAAACCCTAGATCCTGTGTCGCATGCAAATCCTCCAGATCGGCTCTTACTGGGCTCACAAGCGATCGGCGGCGGCACTTCAGCCGCAGTGACATCTCCAGCCCTCTCATAGGGACACCTCGCGGCTACAGGCGACAGTCTCACCGCGATTCAAAGCGTGCTCCAGGCGGATCCCTTCAACATCTTCGGAATTCCCCCTGCCCGCCACAGTATCATCATCGCTCACACAGGAGCGTACTCCAGGCAACATCAAGCCCAGAGCCGAGTCGTCTCCTGGCAAAAGATACCTTGCGATAAACAAAAAAAGGGGGGCGGCGATGTTGCCGCACCATCTTCTCACAGTCATGCAGCGGCGTCTGCGCGGCACCTCACCCAGTCCCAGGCGGCTCCTCTCTTCCTCACGGGCCAGGCGATGAAGCCCCGTATTCCAACCCTCTCCCTCCTCACGCGCTGGCCTAGGCGGAGCCCTCCTACTCAGTTCGATCTCCTTGCGCGCAGCCCTCGCTCTCTCCTCCTTCAGCGCGAACCCCAAGTCTGCAGAAGAACCCCTAAGGGGGCGGCGGCATCGCAAGAAAATGGGTTCCATCGGGTAACCCTAAAAGGGGAGTTTCCAAAAGGGAACCCCAACGTCAGAAAAAACGTGGGCCGAGATGTTTGGTCAAAATTAAAAAAATTGAGTTGTGCGTTTTGTTGGGCACGAAATTTGGGTCGGAAGTTGCTAAAAAAAGGGGAGAAGAGTTTGTAAAAAAAAGGAGAGAGGGGAGCAGAAAAAAATGAAAAAAGGGAGGGGGTGTATGGCTGTTTAAAAAAAAAATCTTGTACGAAAAGAAAATGTGCGTGCATTAAAAAAAGACGCACGTAATTAAATGATTTCAAAAAAATGATGAAAATGCCATAAAAAATGATGAAACGGCTTATGTTCAAAAAAAATGTGACGGCTTAAAAAAATTTTGGAAAAGCCGCAAGAAATTGTTGTGAATTTTCATGTTTACCCCTATTTATCTTGTCTTCTCCCAACTTGGTCGATGTCATCTTCCGACAAGTATGGGAGAAAGGGGGGGTATATGTAGAGTCACAGGTCTATTCAGATGATTCAGAAGTCAGATTCAGATGCAGATTTCCAGACCATTCAGATTCCAGACTCTACGGTTGTTCAGACTCAACGATCATTGTTCCGAGTCTCCAGTTTCAGACACGCACGTGTGCGGTCATTTTCAGATGGGCATATGTTACCATCATTTGTTTGTGGTCCCCATCATTGTTCTTGTTTTGTCAGGCCAGAGTTTTCATGTGGTATCATAGGTACACCAGAGCAGTGCACTATTCTCTGAGCCAGATGGGAGAGACCCAATTCTCCGACGAGGAGACTTCAGGCGTAGTTTCAAACTCGATGGTCAGATTCCGAGTCTTCAGTTGACTCACACTCCAGCCCGTTCGTCCTCCTCACCTGCACGGCATGAGAAGCAACCTCCTCGACTGCAGCAATGTGCGCGTTGGGTTGATATTGTCCGTAGTGTCCTGTAGCGTTGAGTTGAGTTTATTTCTATTTGTCTAAGCTGAGTATTACATGCTCCAGCTTGAGGGGAAGTGCTGGAGCATTCGTTGTATGCGCCCATTGTGTTGTAGCAGGGTAAATGGATCCTGGAGGAGATCCATTTACCTCATCCAGTGTTTAGTCCCACATCGTCCAGTGGTGGGACTTGGAGGCTCTGGAGAGGCTATATAAGGAGCACCAGACCTCCTGTATCCATTGAGAAGAGCAATAGAAAGATATGCCCCGTTGAGGGCTTCTCCCGTGGTTTCATCCCGCTCCTCACGGAGTAGGGTTCCACGTAAATCCCGTTGTTCATATTTTTTCATTCTTTTCCATGTTTTCGCTTTCGCTTCCGATTTTCTAACAGTTATGAATGTGAATGTGAATGTCATATGCAATTGTTGCAGAGCGAAAAATTTCCCCATAAATGTATGCTTTTAATGCGATGTCAATAAATGAAATATTGCGAAATGTGTCGTAAACAGGTACCCGGATCCTCGGGGGCTCACACAAAGTCACTATGAAAAGAAACCCCATCGAGATAAATCTCTGCCAAGATATCTCTTGATGTAGCATAGGAAAAGAAAAGATAATCAATGTCCTCCACCCCCTCAGAACAACATTGCAAGAGCAATGACCCCTGAAAAAACTTGACCTTCCAAGCACCTTTCGTCACATGATCGTTCCCCGTCAACCACGATAAAACCTTGACCCGCAAAGAGATCTTCCATCTGAAACCTACTTATCCTCTGATGTAGTGATCCCATGATTAAAAACATTCATGCATAGAGCACCTTATATGACTTCCTAACTAAAAAAGCATTACACGCCCATGTTTAGTGATCAAGACCAGTAAATGGACCATTCAAGTGAGGGAGGGACTCAGTCGATGAGAGAAAATCCACCATACGACAGTCTAAAATCTTAGGATGGAAATGGAGGGGGGGACCAAACTTTATTACCCCGAACCTCACCAACTCCAATCCCCCGATCGAAGGCAACGTAAACAAACAGGGGAATTGGCCACATAATGTCCCCTGGCCAGTCTAATTGTCCAATCATTAATAGAAAGTGGCACCATCCCTAATGGCAGGCTTCAACAAAGGAGAGATCTTAGGTAGAATAAAGCATGCCCCTCCTCAAAAGATCTACGGGATGCATACCATCAGCTTGTATAAAAAGATTAGTAGAAACTCCATAGATCCTCCAAAGCAAAGAATATAGTAGGTTTGAACTATTGTCCCAAATGCTAGAAACCCATTTGGCATGCTGTGGCTTGTTCACTTCCACCAAGCTAAGGATGGCCAGTGTCCATCCTCCTTAACAACAACCACCACCCATGGGATGCCCTGCAGATCCCTCAAACTCAACCCAAAAAAACCATGCATTAACTCATTCAAACAAACATGCACCCCCACCAAAAGTAGGCACGACAACAAAAAGATAGGAATGACAAAAAGCATTGCCTTTTAAGAGAACAACCCCCCCCACACACACACACATAAACAAACCAAGATGCTTGCAAACCTCCACACCAACTTTTCCATCACAGGCAACCAGTCAGACTGGCACATCGAACATTGATCAAAGTAGACTAAGATAGTTGATCAAAAGGTCCCTGCGATGAGACCTCAATGAAACCCCACATAACCCCCAGCTCCTCCATCCAAAACAAGACAAAAACAGGCTTACCATCATTGAACCAAAGGCTCGAGTCTACGCCAAAAAACTCCAACACCACAACGATAACTTTTGTATCGCTAACACCATCCTCCACAAAGAAAATGGTGTCATCAACATACTTCGAGAGAGAATTAACATATAATCAAGCCAAAAACAAATACAAAATTCCCCCTCCATCACACAAGAAACCAACCTCAAAAGTGCATTATGCATCCGAATAAAGTAGACCTGGCCAATGGGTCGGGGGCCCGCCCGGCCAGCCCACTCATGGTTCGAGCTTGGGCCAAGATATTTCATGAACAAACCAGCCCAACCCGATCGTTGGCTTGTCCATAAACTGGGCGGGTCATAGACATGTGCCACAAAACCCAACCCAGCCCAGCCCGGCCTGCAAATATAAATATATGGGTTTAAAAATTACATTTTTGATATATTTAATATGTTAGTGGAAATAGAATTGCTTGATATTTGTAAGACCCCGGGGCTCTCTTATATAAAAGAAAAGCCCTTGGGTAAGTTGCGTGAGAAGTATATGAAGAAAAGAAATAGAAAATAACACCAAAGATATACAATAATCTCAACACTCCCCCTCAAGCTGGAGCATATATGTCTATCATGCTCAGCTTGGAACAACATCTTTGGAAAGGGCCTCTAGTAAGCGCTTTGGTGAATATATCAGCAGTCTGATCTCCAGTTGAAACATGAGAGGTAGATATGAGACCCTTCTGGATCATATCTTTGGTAAAGTGGCAATCCACTTCTATATGTTTCGTACATTCATGGAATGCAGGATTATTTGCAATAAAAAGTGTTGCCCGATTGTCACATAGAAGTTGCATAGGAAAAGGTACATCAACTGCAAGATCAGTCAGAACTGTCCTGACCCACATCATCTCTGTCAGTGTTCAGAAAGGCGGCCCAGGCGGCCGCATATCCGGCCGCATATACGTAGTCGGGCACTGGACCGAACCGCGTATCCAGTATTCGGTCCATATGCGGTTTGGGCGAGTATGCGGTCGAGTAAACCGCATATGCGGCCGCATACTCGGTCGCCTTTTGTATAGAGCCCTTTCATACATGCTTCATCTTTTAGTTGCTGGAACTGGTAGCTACTGCTACTGCAGTAAAAAATAAATATTATTAATTGTTTATTAGAAAAGATTTTTATGTTGTTTGTAGAAAAAATATTTTTTTATTTTTTATTTAAAAAAAATATTACTAATTGTTTATTAGAAATGATTTATGTTTTTGTTTATAAAAAAATAAATGTTCATTTTTTATTTAAATAGAAGATTTTAATTTAATTTCTATTAATGTCGTTTCATGCATTTGTTTAGTTTATATTCAATATACTTTTATTTTAGAATCAAATACATCTTCTTTTGTGAAAAATATATTTATGAGTCGTTTGCTTTCTTCAGTCAATACTTTTCTCAATTGTTAAGAAATTTTGTAATAGAAAATTATGTTAAATCCCCCCTAGCTAGCTGTCATCTCGTTAATGCTAGATAAAAGGGAATCTGGTTATTTAATCAATTGAAATATATTGATTCACAATCCAATTTTCATTTAGTTAATTCCTATAGAAACATAACAAATGTTTCTATGATTTATTATTGTTATATCTCAAATATTTTTTTCTTATATTTTCATTCGTATAGTAAGTATGCCAACAAATTTCACTTTTATTTTTTTTATGATTCACTCTTTTATCTAAAATGTCGTTTTTAAAAAGCTTTCTCTAAAATCATGTCGTACTAAAAAGTCTATGCATATATTTCATCTATTGTTAGTTTTTCAAAACATAAATCTCTAATATTTGATTCAATGTATTACTTTAATTAATTTTAAATTAAAATAATACAAACCGCATAATCCGCATATACTTCAGCATATCTGCTTACTCACTTCGGACAGCCTGACCGAATGAATACCGGATACCGACTTTCTGAACCTTGATCTCTGTGCATCCGTGAGCCATGGCCCTATACTTGAACTCTGCACTAGATCTAGAAACCACTATATGTTTCTTACTTTTCCATGAAACGAGTGATCTGCCAACAAAAATAGCAAACAGAAGTGGCCTTCCTGTCTCTAGGGCATCATGCATAATCTGCGTCTGCACATGTTGTGAGTCTTGTGACGTCAAGAGACGTGCCTCTACTGAATAAAAGATCAGTACCTGGTGAAGACTTCAGATATCTCAAAATCATATAAACAGCATCCATATGAATCTTTCTGTGTTGCTCCATGAACTGGCTCACCTTGCTAATAGCAAAGCATATATCTGGCCTGGTGATGGTAGTATATAGGAGCTTCATAACCAGCTCCCTGTATCTCCTCTTATCTATGTCCTCGGTATCATCAAAGAATCTCGTACTTGGATCCATAGGAGTAGTAGCAAGCTTGCACCCAATCATACATGTCTTTAATAGAAGATCGGTAACAAACTTCCTTTGGATCATCACAATACCATGCTGGTTCCTGCTGAATTCTAATCCAAGGAAGTATCGAAGATTGCCAAGATCCTTGGTCACAAACTGCTGACCTAAGAACTCCTTGGCTGCCCGAATGCCCCCCTCATCATCACAAGTGACAATAATATCATCAACATAGACAATGATAGTAACGGTACCTCTCTGTGACCTGTAAACAAAAAGTGAGGGATCCGAAGTGGACCGAGCAAGTCCCTAATGCTCTATCAACTCTGAAAGCTTTAGGTACCAAGCTCTTAGACTCTGCTTCCGACCGTAAATCGCCTTGTGTAGCCTACGCACCTTCTAAGACTCCTCCTCAGCAGCAAACCCTGGTGGCTGATGCATATAAACCTCCTCATGTAAATCGCCATATACAAACGCAATCTTCATATCAAGCTAGTAAAGAGGTCATTCTCGAAAATAGCAACTGATAGGAGAATGCGCAATGTCGAGTGTCTGGCTACTGGAGAGAAGGTAGCATGATAATCCACCCCATAAGTCTGGGTGAATCCACGTGCTACAAGACGTGCCTTGTAGTGATCCACACTACCATCAGCTCCATGCTTCACCGTAAAGATCCATTTGCACCCCACAATCGATGCACTTGGAGGAGCAGAAACAACACTCCAGGTACCACGAAACTGCAAAGCGGTAATCTGCTCTTCCATGGCAAGTCGCCAACTGCTATCTTTTTTTTTGAAAGCCTGAAATAGGGGGAGATACTCGTCGGTGTTCGCCCCAACTTTTATTTATAAAACGGAAACAGAGGAGGTAAAAACAAAAGTGAAGGTAAAAAGAAAAATCAATTACACCTCCCACTCCTCCACTAATCTCGCGCATGAATCCCCACGTTTTCCTTGTAGAAGCACTGCCCCGAGAAGAGTAAAGCATTCCTTCCCGGCCATAAGGCCCACAGGATAGCAACAGGATAGATTATCTCCCTCCGAGATCTGCTCCTATTAGCCACCAGCGAGCCGCAGAAAGCCGCGAGATCCTCACGCAAAATCAAGTCAGACCGGCCTCCCGCTAAACCTGGATCACCTTGGGGCATCTAAAGAATAGATGCTCGACAGACTCAATCGCCTCCTCGCAAAGAAGGCACCTATCAGAGGTGGAACCCAGAAGCCTAGCACGTCGGTCCCTTGTCATCAGCCTTTGTCTCCGAAACAGCCACAAGAAGAAACCAATTCGCTCGGGGAGCTTGAGAGCCCAGAAAAACGCACAATCGCGAATCACAACCTCCGAGCGAGAGGGCGGAGGCCTGCAAATTACCCCAAAAGCCTTCTTAATCGTGAATGGATCCGCCCGCCATCCCCAATGGTCTCTCTTCTCCACTGAGTGCCCCACATCCTTGATAGAATCCAGCAACGCCATGAAGTCCTAGAGTCTCTAGTCCGAGAAGCTAGAAGAGAAGGCCGGGAACCAATTTCCATCCGACCAGCAAGACGCAACCTTCACATTTTTATCATCCGCCAGAGCATAAAAATCGCGGGAACCACGAGCAAAGGGGCCCCCTCCCGTCCAATCATCATACCAAAAAGCGAAGGAGTCGCCCCTGCCAAGGATCGGTCTAAACAAAGATATATGTTTTGAGAAAACCTCCACCACCCCCCTCCATAACGGAGTGGGAGAATCCATGCGAGCACCCGGCCTAGGAGGTGCCCCCCCAATACCGTAGATCTTGCGCAGCACGGTACAACAAGGATCCTCCCCAGGGCCCCAAATTCTGCTTGCCCACTTAAGAAGCAAGGCCTCATTCATTTGCTCCAAACGCTTTACCCCCAGCCCTCTCTCATCCTTCTAGAGCGTAATTTCCTCCCACCCAACAAGGTGAATGCCCCTCGTCTCCTCCCTATTTTTGCCACATAAGAACCAACGCATACGCTTCTCCAGCCGATCACGAATTCTCTTTGGTATACGGCGGTTTGATAGAAAATAAATAGGGATGGAGGACAGGACCGCCTTGAGGAGGACCACCCCCCCCTCGATAAAACAGCCGCCATCCACCTCGCCAACCTCGCCTCCACCTTCTCCACGACTCTGAGCCAGTCCCTCGTCCCCGTTCTGCCTACAGTCAAGGGCATCCCCAAATAGTCCATCAGCAATGAGCTGCAGCCCGACCCTAACGCCCGCACACAAGCGTCGGCCTCGTCCACAGAAAGGCCGATAGGGATGACCTTCGACTTCTCAACATTCTTGAACAAACCGAATAGTTCATTGAAGATATCCAAAGCCACGGCCATGCCATTGGTCTCCGCTACTCCCTCCTCTATGAAGAAGAGAGTATCGTCGGCGTATTGTAAGAGCAGAATCAGTGACCCGTCCCTTGAGTATCCATTTGATAGCCCGCAATTAACCACACGAAGAGCAATGTGCGTCAAGATGTTCGCGGCGAGGACAAACAACATAGGAGCAAGAGGGCACCCCTGGCGCATACCCCTACGAGGCTGGAAGAAGCCCCCTTCCGGGTGACCATTCACCATGACCGTAAAAGAAGACGTCACACAGTGCCTCATCCAAGAGATCCGCCTCTTCGGGAACCCCCTCCTTCGCAACACCGACCATAGGAATCTCCAGTCAAGGCTATCGTACGCCTTCGCAAAGTCCACTTTCTACAGCACACCACGCTCATCCCTTCTCCTCCGGTCCGCAATGATCTCCGATGCTAGAGTGAGGCAATTCGAGATCTGCCTACCCGGAATAAATGCATATTGCAGCGGGGAGATAGTGCTCTCAAGAACACGACTCAACCTAATGGCGAACACCTTCGCGATAATCAGATATAAAGCGTTAGAAACCGCAATAGGACGAAAGTCATCGATATTTTCCGACGCCGAAGACTTGGGCAGTAGAATAATCATAGCTCGATTAATCCTTTCGAAACCCGCATTGCCCAAACAGAATTCAGAAACGACCTCCAAAACCTCTGAACCAACCAAATCCCAAAAGTCTTTATAGAAAGACTTCGGGAAGCCATCTGGGTCCGGAGCCCCATCTGCGTTCAAGTCCCAAACCGCATCCTTAATCTCCTCCAAGGACACATCCATAGTGAGCATGTCACAAAAAGAGGGCGCCACTAGCGTGGCCCCGAGACCCAACCACTTCCAGATTCTCTGTAGTCCTCGATGAAACGTCTTTAAAGTGTTTGACAATAGCTTTTCCCATTTCTGTGTTCCCATCCACACGCACCCCATCAATCATAACCGATCGAAGTGCATTGGACCGATGTCTCCCACTAGCTACGCGATGAAAGAAAGACGTGCTAGTGTCCCCCTCCCGCAGCCAAGCATTTCTCGACCTCTGTCTCCACTCAGTGACCCGCTTACGATCCTCAATTGCAATTTGCTTTTGAGCAGCCGAACGAGTAGCCAACTCGTCCACCGAGAGCTACCTACAAACCTCCATCGCATCAAACCTCCGAACCACCTCCTCAGCCTCCTTCCTCACAGCGTACATGGCCGCTCTAGACTCCCTCTTGAAGGCACACAACCTTACACGCAAGGAGGTAAGCTTCTGAACAAAGCGAGACGCAGCGGAGCCGGAAGCATCCACATTTGACCAATGAGAGGCCACCACCTCCCTAAAGTTTTCCTCCAAAAGCCAACACTTTTCATATCTAAAGAGCCCCCTTTGTGTAGGGGCGTCATTGAAATCCCATACAATTGGCGCGTGATCGGATAAAGTCCGCGGCCTGGCCCCCACAAAGGATAGTGCGAAGGAATCTAAGAGCTCAGGCGATGCCAAAAAACGATCGATGTGGGAGCGCGAGTTGGAGCTTCTCCAAGTGTAGGCGACATCCCCCGCATCCAGAACCTCAAGGCCCAAGGAATCAATAGTGTCAGCAAAATCGACTGACCCCAGGTCCGCCCCCCCCCCCCCGCACCCGGGCCTGTCGGAAGTTCGTAAAGTAACATTGAAGTCCCCCACCAATGAGCCAAGGGACGTCCTTGAACGTCCTTCCCGCGTCGAGAAGATCCTCCCATACCTCTCTACGTAGCACGTGACAACATGGTCCAACTGCTATCTTGTATGGCCTCCTGATATGTTCGTGAAATAGTAACAGCTGAAAGGCCCACAATAAACCTCATGTACGCATCTGAAAGATGGTCCAAGGAAACATGCGCAGCTAGAGGAAATGTAGTACAGTTACGACGCGGTTTCTTCAAGGCAATAGCTACATCAAGGTCACCAGCCTCTTTGTTCTTTGGTACCAACACCTCATGTGTATTATCATGTGGATCAAGCATAGAACCAGTGCCATCAGTAGAAACAATGTGTTCATCGCATACCTGGGGCGTGTTGGATGACGGGGAAGGCGCAGGAACAGAGGGACGAATAGAAGACCTGCGAATGTAAAACCGAGGTAGGAACTGTGTCAGGGTAGATGGTGGTGAGGCGGTGGAGGCGGAGGAGACTGAGACTCAACATGAGTAGGTAGCGGTGAAGATAACGGAGGTGAAGGAACAAAGATATCCTCACCAGAGTCAACATTCGACAACTTTTCACCTGTTGGAGCAAAATACATAATAGACTCAAAAAATGTGACATCAGCACTAACATAGTATTTTCGCCCAACAGGATCAAAATATATATATATACCCTTTTGGGTACGAGAATAACCAACGAACACACATTTGACATCTCTCGGGGAGAGCTTGTCACGACCTGGAGTAAAATTGTGGACAAAAGCCATAGATCCAAATACCATGTGAGTAAGGGAGAATAAGTCCTTCTCGGGAAACGCAATCAAGAAGGGAACGTTTTCTCCAATGATAATAGACGGCATGCGGTTCACTAAGTAACAGGCAGTGAGAACCGCAGCACCCCAAAACGATAAGGAGCTCAACTCTGAATCAAAAGGGTCCTCTTACATCCAAAAGATGGTGGTGTTTGTGTTCAGCAACACCATTCTGCTGGGAAGTGTAAGCAAACGAAGTCTGATGAACAACGTCAATAGAACTGAGAAAGTCAGACAAATGTAAAGTAGAAAAGTCCAAGGCATTGTCAGTACGAATAAATTTCACATTAGCAGAAAAATGTTCTTGATCTCAATAAGAAAAAAATTAATAACATAACCAGCTTCAGACTTATTCTTTAACAGAAAACCTCAAGATAATCTAAAGAAATCATACACAGCAACCATATAGAACCGATGTCTCTAATGATCGGGAACACGACTAGGACCTCATATGTCAAAATGAAGCAACTCAAACAGATGACTACTGTGACGACTCTGACAACTCGGAAAAGAGGAACGATGGTGCTTTCCAAGCTGACACGCCTCACACTCCAAGGTAGTACAAGTAGAGATATGTGGGAGAACATGACAGCTTCTGCAGAGGAAGGTACCCAAATCAAAGATGCCACATGAAAGGAGAAACATATCCAAAAGGGATAGTAGCAGCACCAGCATACGGAGGTTAAACAAGTCTATAAAGCCCTCTCTTTTCACGACCACATCCAATCACGTTGCTCGTGAGTATGTCCTGAAAAACAAGAGATGGAACAAATATGGTACGACAATGTAAATCTTTTGTAATCTAGCTAATAGACAAAAGATTCATCTGAAATGCTGGAGCATGTAAAACATTCTGCAGACGCATCGAAAGATCTAGAACAATCTCCTCCTGACCAACAATGGGTAGATGATCCCCATTAGCAATCACAACTGATCTACCAGGAGGAATAGACCTGTAAGAAGTAAACTGTGCTCGATCTCCACATATGATGAGATGCTCCAGAGTCCACGATCCAATCAGACAAATCTGAACTGCTACTACTGGTAAGTGCAACAGCTCACAGGGACCAAAATGCAAATAAAAAAAGTCTTGGGACCAAACAATAACACGCGAGAAGAGCCTAGGGTAGACTCATACAACCATCCTCATCACTTGTTGGTGTACCCCAGAGTCGGAATTCATGATTTAGATGGTGAAAATCACGAAAACCGAACGAAGTCAGACCATGTCAACCTTTTAAAGCGGTCAAACTGCAACCCCGCCCCCTGCCCTCCGGCGGCCCCAGGCAACTGCCCCTCAGGCGCGACACCCCCTGCTTCGCGCAATCCCCACGTACGGCGGCCTGCACGTAGCAGCCCCACGCGCGATGGCTTCCTCTTGCTGCCCAGCGGCTGCTTAGGTGCAGCCCGCCTCCAAGCGACGTCGATACCATGTTGGTGGGATATGAGAACCCCGATCTAAGGTCGTTGCTTCGATACCATGTTGGTGGAAATAAAATTGATTGATATTCATAAGAGCCCATGGCTCTCTTATATATGAGAAAAACCCTTGGGTAAATTGCATGAGAAGTACATGAAGAAAAAGAAATAGAAAATAACACCAAAGATATACAATAATCTCAACATGATATAATATCCTTCAAGTTTTTGTTTTACATTATCGATATTACATCATATTTTATAGTTTACATGCTAAGTAACACCTATTATGGTTACTTAGATTTAGAATGATTAGATGATGCTGAAAAAACTTAATTATCTTTATAAATTAGATTAAAAATTAAGAAAAAATACTTTCCATTCGGCCCAGACCTAGGCCAGGGATGGGCCTTGGAGTATGACATGTGGGCCGGTCCGACCCAAGCCTTGGACAGGGGGGTTTAGAAACCTGACCCGTTTGGCTCGGCCCATAGCCCGACCCAACCCGCACTTTGGCCAAGTCTAGAATAAAGAGAAGCAATACGAGCAGACATCCATGTACGATACTCCTCTGTAGCTGAAAAAACCCTTCTTGTTGCTCATTCACCAGCACCGAGCAAGAAATGGTCATCACACTCCCCTCCGTCCAAGCAAATCCATTAATCAAGGAAACCCTGACACAAAAGAGAAGCCCAAATGAATCTCCAATCTATGCAATCATAGGCTTTAGAATAGTCAACATTCCAAAGCAAGCCATTAACCTTCCACCTCTTCCGATTTAGGATGGTCTTAGAGGCCATGACCACACCATCCATCATATGACTACTCGTAATGGAAGTTGCTTGCATAGGGCAATGATGAAATCCAGAACATCTCGAAGGCAATTAGCAAGGACCTTCTCCAGAATGAGATAAATTGCATTTGAGAGGACAATATGATGAAAGTCATCCACACATGGTATGAAGCAACAAAATAGCATCTTAATAAGTTTACATTCTGTTAAAACTTTCATATTCAAGGGCATATGCATATATATGGGAGTAGGGAGTATGCACTAGGTGCATAATGCACCTACCCCCTTTCCCTCTCTTTTTTCTAATATGTTTGAAACGAAACCTTCGATGTTTACTTAGAATGATAAGTGGAATATGCATTTCAACTTTCATGTAAAACAAGCATTCCTAACATGTCCATCGAGAAGGGGAAATTTTGCAGCAATTTTAAGAGCGTTAAAATTTGGCATTTTTGATGGATGGGATAAAAAACTTGAATTAAGTTGAATTTGGAATAATGGCATGGTGATATAATCTAAATCCCCCCAAGTTTCATTTCAAAAAAAAATAGAAAAAAGAGCGGCGAATGGGTGGGTGCAAGGATGTTTATGTACATCCCGGTACATACCCCTCGCACCTTATATATTATACATACATATATATATATAATAAAGTTTTTGTACCTGCTTCAATGGTCTGGCAGTAGTGCAGTGTGCCTACCACCCAAAAGACCAAGATCCCAATCCCTCCTTGTGGGGGTTGTGTAGGTGCAGACAGCAATTGTAACAAATAATCGGATCTTTGTACATGGATTTGAGAAGGAATCCACGTAGCTAACCCTACTTAAAGTGGGAGAAGATTTTGCCATCATATATATATATATATATATATATATATATATATCAAAGTTTGAAGAGTATTGTAATTTGCATTTTGATTACGTAGAGGAAAGAATCTAGAATCCTCTTCGGTTGAACATCTCTACAAACTTCTCTTTCTCAACTTCTCTATAGATTCAGAACATTCTATAATAGTATTGTATTTATCGATTTCTCTTATTTTCTCCTATAAAATATTTTAGAATAATATTATAATTTCTAATATGTCGCATACTCATATATAAAATGTGTTCGGTTGATGGAATGAAAGAACCAATTAAAAGAAGCCATTTGGAGTGTATGGATCATCTGAAGAGAGATTGGGATTATAATTTGGTATTATTTCTTATTCAATTTCCATGACATTATCAGCTTCCTCCCATCTAAAAAATGTATGTCCAAACAATTTGTATTTATCCTCATATCTGTTTCTAACCACGTCGTCAGTATCTGTATTTTGCTTATTGTTACCACCCATCTAAACAGTTTCTTGTATTCCATCGTGAAAGTCAATCCTTTGTTCTTTTTCATCAACATCTGTATTTACATATTCACTCTGAAGAAAACTCCTCGTAAAGTAGGATACATTCTCAAAAAAGGGACATCCTTGCTCTCATGCATATGATGTGCCACATGATCATAACACGTATACCTTTTCTGGGTACCAGAATAGTCAAAAAAGATGGATTTTGTGGCCCTTGCAATTTGTGCTAACATGGATCACAGTTAAGAAGAATGCAAATACACCCCAACACACGTGGGTCCAAACTGAATGGAGGTGTGTCGGGAAGTAGGATCGAGAATTGAGTCTTCTTTCCAATCATAACAGAAGGGCCCCTAATGATGAGACATGCAACCATTAAAATGTCTTCTCCCTGAAAAAATTTAGCACGTCTTTGGTATAGGAGCGCTCTGGTCACATTCAATAAGTGACTATTCTTCCTTTCAACTACCTCATTCTTCAAGGGGGTATAACTACAAGAGGGCTCATTAAGAAAACAGACATAGAACCTTCCAAGTACTCATTGGCATTATCGTAAGGTATATTGAGTGGCAATCATCTCAATAAAAATGTTGACAATAATAAGATCATTGATTCTATTTTCAAAAAGTGCACATAAATACTTCCTGAAAATTTATCAATGAAAGAATAAAGTAGAGATGCCTCCCAAGTTCTTCACACTTAAGGAACCTAAACATTAAAGTGAACAAAATGAAAAGCAGAATTATTGGCTGAATTAATATTGAGTAGACAATTCTAGTATGCTTAGATAGCTGATATACTTCACAAAAACAAATATTAGTTCTAATTTATTACATAAATCAAGAACTAAAACTGAGGGATAGCAAATCATGGGTGATCAAATCGCTCAGAATATTGTTGTACATACTTCCAAAGAATTTGGAGATCGCATGTCCCTTTTTCAACTATTACAACAATCCAAGCAGACAAAACACGAGCCAAAACACGAGCCAGAATATATCAATCATTAACAACCGAATCAATCCCAATCTACTTCCTTGTCCAAAAACCTATAGAATGCATGACTGAATATCAACATCAGACGATGATTAAGGTTCTCGGAAACGCAGTAAACAAAAAGTATATTAAATGGAAACTAGGAACATGAAGAGCATTTTTTGAGAGGAATTTGTCAATAATGAATATGCATCCTTTTCCTCCAATATTGATAGAGAAATAAGGTGCCAAAATCACATATTTTCTCTTAAAAGCAAGTTTGTAACTGTGAAACATTTTGAATTACCAGTCATACGATGAGAGGCACCACTATTAATAATACATTATCACTAAATAAATGTCTACATTAATTTTTCTAGGTTGCCATGGTAATATTCGTAATTCCAGCATCACTTGCTACATTGTTAGTCTGTTAGAGACATATTTTCCGGACATATGCATGTAGATATCTAATCTGATATTTGATTAGTTTCTTGATGCCACTAGGATGATAACTGGTCATTTTCATATCACCAATCACTAAGACAATCTTTCCCTTTATTCAACTTTCTTTCAGGACGAAGTTTCCAACAATAATCGATCTCGTAGCTAGTCTTTTTACAGTATCTACACTTCGTGTCCTTCCAGCAACCACTCTTACTACCTTTGCTAAGTAAAGCAGACTGCTCAAGGAATATAACATGTTTAGCTTTCACAAAAACACGACGTTGTTCTTCAGATTCAGGAACATGATATACTTCCATATTATTATCAAGTCCCTGCAGTCAGAACTTGACTCACGTTGCCTCAAGTTCAAAGTTGAGACCATAAAGAAAATTTTCTCCGCTTTCTAATCTCATCCCAATAATTTTTTGATCAGCGGGACTTGTTTATTTAATTATTATTTTTTATGACATACTATCCATCTTACCGAGAATGCAATCAACAATATTCATATCTTATAAAGCCACAGAGAAAAAAGACATTCAGACAAGCTGCATGCACAATTACAAAGAACAACCAAACAAAAATCTCGAGGACAGCTGCTGAATTCTTCTCACCACTCTGATAGTTGAGAGAGCCGCCACTTGGAAAATCCACAGAAAAACTTTTTCCACAGATCCCAAGAAATAAAGCTAGCGATTGTAATAAAATAAGTTCACAAGGAATAGATAACTCGCATCCAATGGACTAGCAGGTTCCTTCGAATATCCATGTGCCTTACGGCACCGAAATAACCAACACCTAAAAAACCGCTGCATCTGAAGCTACAACCTCCAAGTGACAAGCACGCTAGTTAGAACCGGCACACCTCCAACAGAACCCTTATGTGAAATTCTTAAGGCGCAAGGCTTCAAGCACAGGCACCCTCATGTGGAAGCCCTAAGCCGTGACTCCTTAAGCAAAGGCACCATCGTTGTTCTAGGCTTCATGGCAAAGTGGAGGCACCCTCGTGCAAACCAAGGCACCAAGTGAAGACAAGGCGCAAGGCATGGCCTCCAAAGAACTGAGTTCGAGAATCAAAGGCAGCGAACCAAGTTGCACAAATGCGAGCGAGAGGTCACCACACGATGGGGTGGAGGCATGAATGTAGTCCTACTTGGGTGCAGGCGTGAGGATAAAACCTTGAGAAGATGATCACCAATTTCCAACGGCAATGAAAGGCACAATCCAGGGCCTCAATGAGACTCGGATACCATGTGAATCAAAGAGAAAGACAAGCAACTCACGAAACTTGATTTACGTGAAAAATCCTCGTTAAATGGAAAAATTACGAGGCACAGAGAAACCATAATCTTCCTCGCTGGAGATTAGGGCACTTTTTACTAGAATGATCTTTAGCAAGGGAGATGAGTACAATATATAAGAGTTGGGTAAATGGTAACAAATCAAAATCCATTTACTAATATACAATATACCTTACTCAACAGAGTGAAAGAAAGTACCTCTTTCGCTCTCCTCACCCTTCCCTCCTCTATTTCCCTCACGTCTCTTCCTCCCTTTTCCTTCCTCTCCGCCATCTTCAAAGTTCCCTCTCTCCTTCACTTGTCTTCATAATCAAATATCGTCATTCCCTTCTCTATTGCCATCTCCATGACTTTTTCCCTGACCCCCTTACACCATACATTTCCAGTATCCCCCCCTCCCTCTTTACACATCATCTCTGACCCTCCCACCCCCCCCAGTTCTCCCAGCTCTCATTCTATCCGTCATCTCTTCAATCCCTCTCTCTCTCTCTCTTCACTCTTCCATCTCCTTGATAGTTACTTCCTCTCTTTGTCTCTCTATCTCCCTTTCACCACATTTCCAACCTTCCTTTTGCATTCAAGTCAAAATCTACTTAACATTATTCTCAAAAGGATGGGTAAAAAGGAAATGATATTAAATTTAAAAGAAAGCAATGATGGCTATTTGGCAGAGGGAGAATGACAAAGCAACTCACCTGTCTGCATTTACCAACACCGCTAATAGTCATTTTCCAATCAAGTTCCTTCTGCCCAATCTCCGCATCCAGTTCATAGAGTTCATAAAATTTTCCCTAGTTTAATTAAAAATTGTAAGAAAACAGGTGTTTATCACCACAATCATGCCATCCAATAATAAATATTCAAATCATTACTTGAAAAAAAACATAAGAAAAGATCTCTAACAAGATGCAATGCTCGTGAGGACAAGCAACATATAGTTGTATGATTATGCTCAACAATATAATACCAGTTCCCATTAAAAACTTCCAGGATCCCAGTTTGTATTGAATCTCCACAGAAGATAGAATCACCAAATAAATTTCAAAACTTGGCACTAAAAAACCTCTTAATTATACGAAATTACCCATCAACATCCCATTATCTATTTGGACTTTCCATTGATGCCAACCATCTTTACAAATAACACTTGAAGTCGAAGACATGATGCTTGCATAACTGGTTCCGTGGCTCAACTTTGAAAACAAATGTCCTAACCTTATGGTGTGCAATTTTCTGTGCATCTTGCTAAGACTGCTCTGCAACAAATTCCAATGAATTCCCTATATCTAAATTAAATCTTTTAAAAAATAAGTATTCAGAAGGCTTTTAAGCAAAACGTTTGTGGAAAACTGTCTTATAAAGATAAAAGGTACTACTATTAAGCACCTTAATTTATTGGATTTCTTCTTTGCCATGCCCACCATTTAACATGGGAATAATTGCTCTTTTTTTTGGTCGGTTTTCACACTCAGAAGATGGGTTAGCTATACTTGAAGATATCTGAAAGCTTTATTCGGGTCCACGTCTTGTTGTTAGAAAGTCCTAGACAACTACCACCTTGCTAACAAGGTACCAGTGCATAGATGTAAAATATATCTTTTGGAAAAATCCGGGTTTAAAACAAGTGATGTGTTTAAGAGAATAGTCCCAACCTTTTACCATGTGCGATTTATTTAAAAAATAGCAAATACATATAAAAAAGGGGGAAATCCAAGAAAAATATTTAAATGCAGTGAAAGAATAGAAATGCGAACTCTTAAACAAATCCACCCTTGTCAACCGTGCCTAGTGTGCACCAGGAATGTTGGTGCTGACCCTGGGCGAGACACTAAATCAGGGCACCAACAAAGAAAAATAAAATGAACCAAATATCTACTGAGTTCAAGGCAAAATGAAGAAGATTTTTAAACAATTTGTCGGCAATACTGAAAGTAGGATGTATATGTTGCCTAAAACACTTCAGATTCAGCCCTACCTCTAAGAAAAGAAAGGTCCACTCCTATATGACACTGTCAAATAGGAAAATCGTGTATCGGTGGCTAAAAAGACAATTGGCAAAAGTCATGACAGTGGGTAGAGTACTCGGCCGCACCTAACTGTATATATCAGAAAGCCCATGCAACTATGAATTGAGAGCTTCTAGACTAATGATGTTGCCAAAATCAAACTTCCGCATTTTCCTTCACATGATTTTGAACATACAAGGATGGCATATCATTTCATAGTGTGTTTAACGATGTACCTTGTTATATGTACGTATGTGTATGTATATGTAAAGAGAGACAGAGAGACAGACACATATGCACATACACACACAAACACATGCATGCATGTATGCATGCATGCATGTGTTTGTATGTGTGTATGTGTGTGCATGTGTATGTGCATATGTGTGTATCAACGAGAACGCATGCACATGTATACACCCACACACACATCGATCTTTGTGTGGTATATACGTGTGTGTGTGTGTAAGTATATCTAGATATATGTATGCATTACAACAACAAAAAAGCCGTTTTACACATTAAGTAGGGTCGGCTACATGGATTCTTTGCCTCCATTCAAATCTGTTTTGGGTTATTCTCGACTTATATCCAAGTAAGTAAGATCACTTCTGATAGTCTCCTTCCAAAACTTCGTAATCCTTCCTCGCCCTCTTTTAGCCAGCTTAACATCCCAAATTTGGTATCTTCTAACCGGTGGATGAGCAGACCTCCTTTGTAAATGGTCAAAACACCTTAAGCGGCTCTCTCTCATCTCATTCTCAATCGGAGATCCACCATCTTTCCGATCATGTCATTCCAAATCTGATTTTTTCGTGCATGACCACATCCACAGTAGCATTTAATTTTTGTTATTATCATTGTCTGCACATGCCCATTCCAAATTTGAACTTTTCGTGCATGACCGCATCCACAGTAACATTTAATTTCTGTTATTATCATTGTCTGCACATGTCCATGGTTTACATGCCAACGTTTAGATCCATATATCATAGCAGGACTTATGGTTGCTTTGTAATACTTTCCTTTTTTCTTCAAATGAATTTTTTATCACATAGAACAGTAGAGGCTCCTCTCCATTTTAGCCAACCTGCATTTATTCTATGAGTAACAACTCTGTCAATTTCACCATCATGTCAAAATAGATCCCAGGTGTCTAAAAGAATCTTTCTTCTAAATGTTATCTTCTTCAATCTTCACCTCGGTTCCATTATCAATGCTTTCATCAAATGTGCACTTAATATATTTAAACTTTTTTTTTGAAATCCAATATATTTAAACTTAAAAGAGATGGGATCTATTTTGCAACATGATGGGGAAATTGATGGAGATATTACTAATAGAATAAATGCAGGCTGGTTAAAGTGGAGAGGAGCCTCCTCTGTTCTCTGTGATAAGAAAGTTCCTTTAAAAATTAAAGGAAAGTTTTACAAAGCAGCCGTGAGACCTTCTATGCTTTATGGTTCTGAATGTTGGCCTGTGAACCATAGACATGTGCAGAGAATGGTTGTAGCAGAAATGAAAATGCTAAGATGGATGTGTGGACATACACGTAAAGATCGGATTCGGAATGATGCAATCAGAAAGAAAGTTGGTGTAGCTCCGATCGAGGATAAGATGCGAGAAAACCGCTTAAGATGGTTTGGTCATTTGCAAAGAAGGTCAACTGATGCACCGGTTAGGAGATGCGAGTGTTGGGATGTTGAGCCGGCTAAGAGAGGGCGAGGACGGCCCAAGAAGTGTTGGAAAGAGACTATACGAAGGGATCTTAGTTTTTTGGATATAAGTCCGAGATTGACCCAAGATAGATCTGAATGGAGGCGAAAAATCCATGTAGCCGACCCTACTTAATTGTGGGAAAAGGCTTTGTTGTTGTTGTTGTTGTTGCCAATATATTTAAACTTAACCTTACTTATACGAAATCCTTTAATCTCTAAGGCATATGTAATCTCATCGTCCAACAATATCATCAACAAACAATATACATTGGGGTATCTCATCGTGAATGTGACTAGTCAACTCGTTCATCATTAAAGTAAAAAATAAAAAGACTCAAAACTAAACCTTGATGCAGATCGATGCAAATGTCAAAAATAATTGGTCTTCCCATATTGGATCCTTACACAAGATGAAGCCCCATCATACATATCTTTTATATGGTTTATGTACAAGACAGGTACATGCCTCTTCTCCAAAACTCTCCACAAGATATCTTGAGGAACTGAATCATAAGCCTTCTCCAAATCAATAAAATCATATATAGAATCTTCGTTTTAGCTCTATCAATCTCTATTGTTCTCCTCGGTAGGTGAATAGCTTCAGGTGTAGATAATGTTTGTGTGTGTATCTAATATCTATACATGATATGAACAAGACATTTGGGATATTACCGGATATGGAGCAATAGCATTGGCGATATTCACTAGAATTGGTCAATAAGGCACATAAAAGTACAGAGACGAGAACGGTTCTAGCTATGAAATTATAAGCAGCACACATCTAAATTTCTGAAAAGCATGTTATCTTTAAGTAATAGAAAATGTAAGATTTGTGATACTTTTGGATAAGAACTGAATACATAAAATAAGAGATGATAAGACTTCACCGCTAAAGATGAAGAAGATGGAGTCAGCAGAAAATGCAGGTTCCAACGTGGATTGAGCAATAAGCAGATCTTGCAGCAAATTTATGACCATCAAGCACTTTTCCCCATTACACCAACAGTGACCAGTATGTCAATAAGTAAATTATTATCTATCAGGGAACCAAATCACTTAAGTATAATTAAGATACATCCTATGGAAGGATTTGTGTAAATATTATGAAAAATGTATCTATGTGAAAAGAAAAAAATATGGCAATAGAAAAAGCCCTACATGTCTGCGTTCCGAAACTAGCTCAAATGTATCAATATTTGTAGAATCTTTTTGAGATAAGCGAAGGTGGTCCTACTTTATTACATTGATCTAACTTTTGATGATTAATTAAAAGGCTCGTCCCATGTTTAGGCTAATTCACATCCTTCTAATGAAGAATAGTCACAAAGGGTCAAATGATCATTAGCAGTCATCGGGCATCGGAGAAGGTTTCGATAGAGCAAGACTACGTCCTCAAAGAGGCTCTAACCAGAATCATTTGTTTTTCCTTCAAAAGAAGGATTCTACTTTCTTTCAGCTTTTGCCCTATCTTTTACTCTATTTCAAAACTAGACATTTATCTTGAAAAGCAAGCCACACATAACAGATGCATCTAAGCAAAGTTTACACCTGATACAATTCTCCTCTCTGCTGCTTAAACATATAGGCACCAATAAAAAATATTCCATTAAATACATCTAAAGATAGCCCGAGTGAGATAAATGCAAAATACATTGGAAGATCTATGTAAATTATCAGATCAGAAGCAAAGATTATTGGAGTTAGCCGATACCACCACATGTTACAAACAGATTTATGTTGCATAATTTTGTGTGTGTTTTTGTTATCTATCACTGTTTAAACATGAAGGGAAAAGACCAAGCACATGCTAAAAGATTACAGTCAATGGACGCTTCAATCATATGCTACAAAAATTCCTTCTTTGTATAATGAGTTTGTTTGCGTAAAAGCTGCTGGGAACGGATGCGATCAACAAAACATGAGACGATAATCGAGCACGGACAAAAGCACGCACCATAGCAAAACACAAGCATGTATAGTGGTTCGGCAATGTGCCCCCTCCACTGTTCACCATGCTCTCTTCTCTCTCTTTCACGAAAATGATATATGAGAGTTCAATGATTGGTGGCCCTTATGGGCACTCCTATATCACAATGCTAAGCTACAGGGTTGCATGAAATTGCCAATATACCCCTTATACATTAAAACCCTGATAAAGGAGAAAACTGGCAAAAAAAACCTCTATTGTGAGATTGATTTTGCTTTTTGAGCCAAACGTCTTAAAGATAAAGTGGGGTGTCAACAATTATTTTAAAGACCCCATATCATAAGTTCTGAGGATGGATATAATCCCTTGATTGAAGCCAACTGGTATCATAAACTTGAGAATTCATACTAAAACACCACAGAATAAATATTTGCATCAGTTACAGAAATACTATATCAAGTGGATCCCATCTTGAAGAATAAAAACGAAACAAATAGGGTAATTTGATGTCCAAAAATGCACATATGCGGATGCCTACCACTTTAAAGAAGAGAACAATATCCATATATTGCTGTTTCACTTCCCAGTACTGTTTTTGAGATGCAGACATTTTTGACAAAGCCTCATGAGGTATGTAAAGAGTTCTTCTATCATGCAAAGGATCATCTGGCCTCCTGCCATTAGCATCCCTTATGGAGGAAGGATTGAGCCACTGAAATTTACTTCCCGTGATTTCAGGTGAAAGTGTAAGAGCCTTGGGTTCCTTCTCCAAGGAACCTGTTTTGGGCAGAGAATTCATTCCCTTGCTAGAGGATTGACTCTTCCACTCCAGCCTACTGACAGGTGACTGGAAAAGAGCCTTCTGTTCCTTCTCCATGGAACATGTTTCACGTAAAGACCTCATTTTCTTACTTGGTTCACTCATAATAAAAAAACTTTTTTCCTGATTGTCGCACTCATCCCCCTTGATTCGTTTCAATCTAGGAACAAGCGGTTGCATAGGTCGGGTTTCTGGGCCATATGCATCAGGGTGGAATCCAGCATCAGGAAAAATATGTTTTGTTGCGTTCATATTGTTCCCAGTGTTCGGGATAATAGATCCCAATGGATCGGTTTCCAGCTTTCCAACTTTTGCGCTTTCAAGTCCTTTGAATGCTTCCAAGCTACCAATAGTAGAATTTTTAGAATCAAAGTGCCTGCGTAGAGACGAACTTCAGTTCCCATCAGTATTAAGAGACAATTAAGCCATAAGAACTCACATGCATAAAAGTACAAGGAATAAAATCTCCTTCTGATTTGAAGAACCTGCTTATTCTGGCTGCTTATTCAATGACAAAATCGTGCATGGCAAACCACATTGTCACGTGGATTCCATACATATCAAGTTGTTAGGGATTGCCTTTAGCCGACTCCAGCTCAAAATGTGCTTTATTACTTTTGAGATTATGTTGGAAACTTACACATGTCATGTTCTGTCATGATCTTTTGGGAGAAGTGTGGTGCAAGGCCCTAAATGTCGATTTCGGTCATCATTTCGGTATCGACCAAAACAGAATTTCGATGGAATTTCGATGGAATTTCGGTGGAATTTCGACTGAAATTTCGGTTATTTCCGTCATTTTTTGTATTAGGACCCCATATTTCGGTCATTTCGGTCGAATTTCGATTTCGACTGGATATCGATATTCGACAGAAATTCGACCGAATTTCGCTGAAATTTGAGGCCATGGTGTGGTGTTTAAAGATAATCTCATGTTGTTAAATCATTGAGTTGTGTAGTCCATAAAACTCTGTCAGAATAAGCACACCCCAAGAGCCTCTGGTAGGCTCTTTTTCTACAGGCAACACCCAACAACAGCTCTGTATTGCTAGATGCTTAGCGTTTTGTGTGCATAACTATAAAAGGCTAATCGTGGCATGTGACTTTGCCATGAGCTCATTGGCTAGATATGTAATACTTGAAGGTAGCCTCACATTGCTAAGTTATTGGAGCTACAACCACGTTTCCTAGTGAACTGTCTACAGAGCTCCCAATCTCACAATGCCGAGTCTTTGAAGCCACCTTCATTTGTTTATTTTTTCCAATAAAAACCAAAACAAAATAAACATACGGGTCATGTTTGTCTTCGTATTTGTGGGTCCATCTGTACATGGATTTTATACAAACTTCATTAAGCTTATGCTTATTCTTTATTGTTTGTGCTACCGTTCAATCGTCATGCTGGAGAAAGACCAGCTGCTGCTGATGAGTAGCCCGATTAAGAATGAACCACCTAAATTGTGTGCCGTGATTATTCCGTGCTTGCTTGTTTAATTATTCGACCGGCATTCTACTTCTGCTGCATGCGCTAAAAGTTGCACTAACCTAACAAGTTGACGGTGTCACCGTGTCAGGTTTTTTCCACCCAAATCAGGATTTATATGCATATCAGTAAGAAAAATAGCATCTTTGGTGCTTTCTCTCGTTCGAATATCATGTCTGGTACTTTTTTTCACATTAGAATCTCGTGTTATTGCAAGAAAGGAGTGCTTTCAGATAAGGGCGCCGACGATGTTAGGGGAAAATCGCATGCCTAAGGTCATTTTTTTCATCACGGACTCCAGAAAAACGTTCTGACTACATCGAGAACAGAAAATGGGCGGTTTTCATACAAAACAAGGCTAGGGACGCTTTTAATCTGCCGTTTTTCGGATCAATAAGTGGTTAAAGCGAGATTGGAAGTGGTACCCCTCGGGCTTGCGGTGGTCGTCCTTGAGGAACTTGCGCATGATGGCAGAGACGGGTTGAGCGGGTCGATCGGATAGGGGGGAGGCGGAGGAGGGCGGCGGTGGCTTTTGAAAGAAGGAGCGGATAGATCTCTGCCGGTCCATTTTTCTCAGTCGAACGCACGGAGAGAGAGGGATGGAGGGAGGGAGGGAGAGAATGGGGGAAGGGGGGTTTGTATTGGCGCCAATTTTCACGCTCTTATTTCTATTCACTAGGGAGGGAGGAGAGAGAGAGGGAAAAAATAAAAATAAAAAGATAAATTCTATTAGGGTGTGTTTGGTTCGTGGGTTATCTGGGGAAGGATAACCTATTTTTGTATTTTGGTGTTTGGTTGGTGGGTTAAGGGTTGGGAGGGTTTGTGTGATGTGATTGTATTGAAATTTAAAAAAGTAGGTAGTTATTATGATATGATTGTATTGAAATTTGAAAAGGTGAATAGTTGTTGTGATGTGATTGTATTGAAGTTTGGAATAGTGAGTAGAAGTTGAATATTTTATGATTTTTAGATGATATGATGGTATAATATATTTTTTTTGATGGAAAGAAAGCGGACCCCACTAATGGGTTAGGAATATGGATTTTGGGGGTAACCCACCCAAAGTGGGGGGTAACCCCCCAACCAAACGCCCCCTTAGGGCATGTTTGGTTGTTGGGTTTCACGTTGGGGTATTCCTGTTAATAGTAAACTGTACCCTTTGAATATTAAAGTGTGAGGAGGATTGAGAGGGTTGGAAGGAAGGGCATACTGGTGTACCCCAACCCAACTCAGTCCAACCAAACAGGCCCTTACTGTTCTTTTGGAAGGAGGATTATCGTCAAGAGAATATCCCTTCCAAAAAAATTGCATGTATTTTGATATTTGAATACATATTTTGTTGAGAATATTTGTTATGATATGATTTTAATGAAGTTTAGATAATTAGGTAATAATCGTTTTAAAAAATAATTTGAAGTGGTGGCAGCAAATAGGGACATACATGAGCGTGGCATGGGCATGAAAGTGGATTGTATGGCATCGTGCATGGAGGTGGGGAAGGGATGGCTCTTGGCTATTTGCATGTATAGATATTACTAGCAAACCAACACGCACTTCGCAGCGGGAAGGTAACCCATGAAGAAAAAAATAAAATTCTTGAATCTTTAATTAGATATTTCTTTAGACTAAAGGGTGAATTCTAAGAATCTATGTAGCCGATCATACTTAATGTGAGAAAATTTTTATTTTTGTTGTTGTTGAAAGGATGATTTCTTAGATAAGCTGAATGCAATTCTACGATTGTATAAAAAATAATATATAAAGGTGGTCGAGCTATCATTATCACATGACCAATCGTTATTCATAATGGGAAAGTGTAAGGGAACGGAAATTGGGAAAAGAATCTATTTTTTCTATTGTTGAAAGGATGAATTTTTGGATAAGCTGAATGCAATTCTATGATTGTATAAAAAATTAACATATAAATGTGGTTGAGTTATCATTATCACATGACCAGTCGTTATTCAGAATGAGAAAGTGTGAGGGAAAGGAAATTGGATTTAAAAAATGATTTGCTTGATGAGGTACTGCAAAGCCACGAAAAACACACACATTGTATGCATAGGACATTTCAACAGGGAAAAAAGATACAAAAATAATAATAGTTTGTCATTTTAATGATGTTAGTGAACTATTCAGTAATGATTTATCAATCTAAAGTTCTGGATGAATTATTTCATAATATTTACTTTCATATAAAATTATTTTTTATTAAATTTATTATATTTTTCTATCGATATCATATATCCTCTCTGTTATACATCCCCACTACCTTCCTTTTTTAGAGTTCTTAAAAAAATATATGACATGAATAGAAAAATATATTATAGCAGGATAATGAAATAGAAAAATATTAATATATTTGATAAAATATGAAGAACAAATTTATTTCTTTTTTTATTGCATATATTGGATTCTTTCTAAATCTATGAAGTCATAATTAATAGAATATATATAATGGAGATATCAATTATAATTGATTGTATATAGAAATCCATCTATTATAAAATTTCTTAGATTTTTCTATTACATTTGGAAAGTGAACTCCGTATTTGATTGATATTTTAGTAAACAATCATTTTCATGAAAATAGATAATGCAACTTGCTCATCTTTTAGTAAATAGAAATCGGTGGGCTTTAACCATGTTCTTTTAAACAGAATTAAAAAAATGTTCAACAACTTCACAATTGAAGTTGGTTTGATAGTTTCTTTAGGGATTGCGAACTTGTGAGTATTAAGTAGGTTCGATATTTTTTTATTGATAACTTATGGGATTTTTATGTGAATTACCATTTCATTTGATGTGGACACAACAACAACTTGGAGATATAAAATATATACAATAATCATGCTTTCATTTATGCTAAAAAACTTGAGTACTCTTCTTGCAAATTGAAATCGAAAGCTAATAGAGAAATATATCCTATTAATAATAAGTACTCTATCAAGTTTTAATTATACCACAATTTAGTATAATTAACATATATGTCATAGTATTTTACACCATTTTGTTACTGGAAAAAGGAATTAAGACCATCTATATGTAGAATACTTAGTAACAGTCGACAAAAAGAGCATATTATTTCATACCATTCTAAGATTGTATATTCATTTTTTCGTAAAAAGGAATGGAATTAATATTGTAGATAATTTAGATATATAAGATGGAAGTGGAAGCATATTAAATAAATTTAAATTTCCTCAATCGATACATGACCAAAGTATATACACGTTGTCTAGCGCTTTTGATATTTTTTCTATGATTTTTTTTCAAAAACTAAGAACTACGGATCAAAGTCTTTTATAGTTATAATGTACGAGGCAAATACCATTTTGATCAAATATATATTACACCTTTACTTTTGTCCTTTTTACTAAATGAAAATGTATTCATTGTTATCAATGATGGGCCACTTTTATAAATTTTCTTACATTCCTTTAAAGTACTTGATATAACTTATTATTTGGTTAATATTGGAATGGAGGGGAACGAAATAAGATAGGGGGAGAGAGAAAAGAAAGCTCGTTTTACTTTGAGAGAGGTCTCAGACCCGAGGGAAAAGAGGAAAAAGTGGGCAACGTGGCTAAAGTCAGGTAAAGGATGGATAGAGAGAACATAGAGTGTGGTAAACATAAAATGGGAGGGGATATGCTAGTGGAAAGAGAATGAAGGAAAGAGGGAAGAAATCCGCGTGTTGAGGGGAAATAGAGCTGAGCAAAGATGTTTAGAGAAGAAGCCATGTGTCAGGAGGAGGGAAGGAGTTGGGCAGAACCCAGCTTTAGATGTTTATAGATGTTAACTTGCATGGTATTTGCATGCAAGTTGACGTGTTATCTCCATCACCATTTCCTACTATATAAATAGAGTCTTACATGGAAGGCTACATATCCATCGCATGCTGAAAATATAGAACGAGAGAGAGGGAGAGAAAGAGAGTGGGAGAGAGAGAAAGAACGAGATGAAGAGAGAGAGAGAGAGATAAGGCTAGAGCGTCCATTGGCATTCTGCTCGGATAGGTGATGAATATGTGATTCATCACTTTAAATGTCGAAAATAGAGCTTTGTTCCTGAGTAATTAGTTGCATATCTCCATTTATCTTGCATTATTCTCATTCACACATTTATAATTAATCCATGCATTTTAGCATGCATTTGTGCATGAAATAAGAAGCCAAATCTTTTTAATATCACACATATATTCACCATATTTCCACTATTTTTTATCTACTTTTCACTAACTCAAAGTTTAATAAAATCAACTCTATATTGTGTATATTACTGACACTAATAAAGGAAGACATCAATAAAATACTAATTTGTAAAATTAACAAATAAAATCCAACCCCTGATTTGAGACTAAAAATTTTAGAATGTGAATATCTCTCTCGTACAGTCCCCTATGGACCCCTACTCACTTTTGAATTAATGTGCATTCAATCACCTTCAAAACAAGATCAAATTCAAAAGAATCGGAGTCCATATTTGAAACATGGGTTTTGGGCCCCTTTGTATATTAAACATATGTTCCTTTTATTTATTTGTTTATTTTCTTTATTTATTTTCTTAATTATTAAAAATCCAACAAAATATACTACGTTGTAAATATTTATCTTATATTTTTTATTTTATTTGATTTTTATCTTATTTTTCGAATGACAAAAATGCAAAACAAAAAATTTCGGTACTTTACACCTATAAGATACCCCTAAAAATACTTTTTGTGCAGATGATTTATTTTGATTTTCAGTCCTTTACGAAAGTTGTAAATCTCGTCGAGACGAGCTACGTCATGTTGATCACTTTTTATTTTGATCACTTTTGTTATTTCTTTTTTATTTTTATTTACATTTAATTTTTTATTTTTCTGGGTGCGACACGTGGTAGCTCCTGTAATCACCACGTGTCACCCCGTTTTATATTATTTTCATAATTTTATTTTATTTTATTTATATATATATTACTTATTTATTATTTTAATTATCATTTAATTATTTACTTATTTATATCTATTATTTATTTTTTAAATTTTAATTTTAAATTTTTATTTTACTTTTAATTAATTATTTATAATTGTTATTTATTCCATTTTTCCAATCTAATTTTTATTTTTTCACCAACTCCACCCCACCTCTTTTCTAACTTATCCATCTTTCTCCTTTTCTTCCCTTCATCATCTTCATTTTCTTCATCTGCCATTCCACGAAAGAGGTTCTAGCCCTGTTAAAGCCGTGAAGTGACAGCTCCCTCTTCGACGTCGAGAGACGACGATCTGCAAGCGAGATTCGCGGTTATAGTCTCCGCGTAGCGAACTTCCCGTTAAGATCGCATAGTTTCTCCATTTTTTCGTCGAAACTTATAGAGGCTACGACATTAGATCAATATAGATGATATGCGATTCCGATGAATTCCCATGTAAGTTTTCCATCTTTATTTTCTCAATTTTTATCTCACAATTTTTTTATTTTGTTGTTTAATAATCATCTTCAATCATTTCCTTAATCTATCATCATCACTATCATCAAATCACCATCATTTCCACCTTCGCATTTCATTTTTATTCCCTATAAAAAATCAAAACAATAAAAAATACAGCAGTTGCGCCCCTTGCCACTATCGCACCCCCGCGCACCTCAGCAGGCCGCCGACGGCTGCCGCCCATCTTTCGCCCCAGTCGTGCCCCCACCCGTGCACCACCTACAGCTCCAGCAGCCTCGTGTGGTCGCAACTACTCTGCGGCCGCACGCGCAGCAGGTCAGGCCGCCTCTGTATGGCCCTCCTCGTGCGCGACCCCAACCGCCAAAGCCCGTACGCCGCCCTCCACCTTACGCGACCACCGTCGCACCCCGCGCATCCTCCAACACCAGCCCCTTGTCGTCCTCCTTACGTGCGGCTGTCGCGTACCCCGCCCACCTGCGGTTGCAGCCTGCACCCACAGCGACCCTCGACGGCGTGCCTTCTCCAGCCTTAACTTTCCATTGATCATCAAGAAGAAGGTTTTCACTACTTTTTCTTATTTTTTATTTTATAAATATTGCAATATTTACCCATCAAGTTTATGTATTTGTAAAAGCACCCTTAGGCAATGTTTGTTCTGTTAAATTTCATTCCTGCATCGCGAGAACACCTCTGCATTTACATATAAACTTGGGCATCCATTTTACGTCATTTCTTTAATAAAAAATATCATTCATAGTCCAGAAATTCTCTTTCCAGTGGATATTTATTTGTAATTTTTTGAGCATTTTTCATTAAATAAAAATCAAAGATTGAAATTCATTGAAAATTTGTCCATTCATGCTATGAATTTTATACGTAAATATTTCTTTCTCTAAAATTTCCCAAAAATTTAGAGATGATGCTTCTAGTCGTGCTTTAATTATTACACAAATTTCATCAAAAATGGATGTGTCTTATGCGTAAACTAGATTATTTACTGATTTTCGTAATTGATTTTTAGTTAAATCCAAACACATTATTTTTGCAAAATTTCAACTCTCGTGGATTGCTTGTTAGTACGTCTTTTTGAGATAATTTTGCTTCTGGATGATTTAAATTTGTGGATTTATTAGGAATTAAATATTCACAGTTACTCCGTTTTCATTAAAAAATCATATATTCACGAAAAAATCCCAAAAAATAGTATAGCTTCATTTCATCGTTTTTAACTTTCATTGAAATTTTCATTATTTTGCATTCTGTTTGCATGAAAATTTTTATAAAAACTCCTAAAAAGTTTGCATTTTTATTATTGTATTTTAAATCCAAAAAATCAAAAAAAAATACATCTTGCATTCGTCATTGGATTAGGTTTTCAAAAAAATATAATTTGGCTAAATGGGATTAATTTCATATTAAATTTTATTTAGCTAAGTTGCTTGATTTCTTAATAACCTAATCCAATCGTATTTGTGCGTTGGCATTTCTTTTGCATGAAACTTATAAAAAAACGGCTTGGGAAATCGTGTGCTAAGTGTTCTAATTTGAGCTGAAGTTGTTCATTTGCCTCCTTGAGTCAACCCTGGGGCTTGCCCGGGTAAAATAAACACAAAACTACATGTTAATTAATTCGTTGTTTTATCAATTCATGTGGTTACTTTTGGATCGATCCTGATTGCTCGACTACAACAATACGCCACATTTAACATATGAGCCCCCTTTCTCCTCCAGTGACACTCAAGGAGTCCTCATATTGAGTGAAGACATTGTTCATGTCGATGAGATATGGTGGCCTCTGCCATCGTCGTAGCAGCCACCCAACCACTGCTTGAGCTCCGCCTCGCTTTGGTACAGGTCAAGGATCCATGAGCCTCTTCCATGAGCTCCAAGCCCAGGCATTCACCTGCTCTGGTCATTGTCTCTGCTTAGGCAACTCCACGATCTCCGCTCTCTTTTGATTTCTATGATCTTGTTTGTTCTACTCACATATCCTTCATTCTATTGGACCCTCACTTGAGCATCGTCGCTTCTCCATCTCCTTCGCGCTACCATCCGATATCACCCTTCCCTTCTCCACGATCCCAATTGCCTCTTTTCACCCTCCTCCTTGCACGTGAGAGAAACCATTGGGTCCCCACTCTGACCATCTTCACAAAACCTTCATTCGCCTGGCCTCACTCAGCCTTTCGATTCTAAACCCTGCAGATACCATGCTTCCTTCATTGATCAGATGAAGCAACAGAGCGTCATTATCCTTCTCTGCCTTTGATGAACCTCCATATTGCCCCATCCTTCCAACCATCGCAGTAGCTCCTGCACGCAACCTGACATTTACATTAGTCTTCCCAAGCCTCAAGGAAGTAAGGAACCTCAACAGAGCAGCAAGTCCACGGAGGAGCTGGCAGGGCTCATCAGAGCTCCACAACTACGCCACTGCTCACGGAGGAGGTGAACATACAACTGGCATTTAATCTGCCCTTTGGCTTGATACAACGATCCTCAAGACCTTACAACCATCGTCGTTCGATCACAACAGAAGTTCATTACCATCACTCACTCTAGATCTCGTCTGGGGTTTTGGATCTTCATACATGGTCTAGGTCCTCTATCCGAGCCTTTACCACACACCTACAAACTCGGATCTAATGAGGCTCGCTCAAGCCTCGACGCCTTACCACATAGAGCTGAACCTCTAGCTCTACCCAAGCCTTACCCATCACATACATGAGGCACATGAATATGCAATTTACAATTCCTGCACTCAACTTCATCTAAATTGCATCCAGGTCCTTCCACACCTCGTTGACGTGGCCCACATTGGATAAATTGCACCAAGTCCGGTTGGATTTTAATAATTACAAAAATAGCCCCACATGCTTGGAACTTTAAAAAGAACCTCTGTAGATTATTTTTTATTGTAATTAAGCTCCTTGAGTGGCTTTTTTAATTAGTTTTAAATTTTTTTATTAAGTTTTATTTGTATTTAGGCCCTAAATTCTTTGATTAATACATTGAACTACAGAACTCTAAAATTTATGAAATCAAATTCACTTGAAAGTTCTTCTGGATACTTCGACACATTGTTGATTAATTGCTAATAAGGGAAGTTTCTTTATTGCGTACCTTTGATTTTTGAACTTAAAGTGATTTTTGTTCTGAGATTAATTTGTATCCTTGAGCTTAGTATCATCACTTGATTTCAGGAGCTAATTAGGTTTGTATGTGTATCTCATATCTTTCTCATATATTCGTTTGGTAGCATTTTTCTTCCATAAATAAGTTGCCAAAAAAATCACGCATTCAATAAGCTATTTTAGTTGAGCTAACAATCAATTGAAACTATTATTTAACATCTGAATCACTGATCAGGTCCAATGTTTAAAAAACCAAATCGGATTGGTTGATCAGACGAACTAGACTGCGAAACCAGTCCTGACCTGATCAGTTCGACCGATTTCATGTAATTGGTTTTTTTAAAAAGAAGAAGAAGAAAAATGGGTCCCACCGATTTTCAGACCAGGTTGACCTAGGTGGTCGAACCGGTTGAGACGGATTGACCCGATTTAGACAGCTTGGGAAATTTTCAAATAAATAAATAAATAATAGGGTTTTTGTCACTAGTGTCCTTAACTTTCGCAATTCATTTATGCCCCTCTTTTTTTCGGAATACTGGTGAATCTCCATTTCATCACCTTTATTCTATCATTTTGACCTTAAAAACCCCAGCTAATGCATGAAAATAGCATTAAATTGTATAAAATAGCATTCATTATATATTGCATTCCACTTTCAGCATTAAACAAAATGCATATCCGCGGTAGTCAATTGGCTTCTCCCAAGAGGTCTAATTGAATTTAGCGGGACTGGAAGGATTCCCGCTGTTCCTGGGTGGCTTTGTGTAAATAATGTGGATTTTAATGCCAAAATTATGGAATAAAGAGAAGAAAAGAAAAAGAATAAAATATCGAAGATATTTTATGACCTTAAACCCTGAGACCAAGTCATGAATTGAGTTGGTCGACAAATAATAAAGTAGGGGGAGATAAGGGCAAAAATAGATAAAAAATTAATTCTGTTATGCATTATTTATTCATTTTGACACCTATTTTATTCTTTATCATTTAATCATCAAATAAGGAAACTTCGTACATGAATGTTGTAGATAACAATGCAAATAAAATATAAAATTGAGTTTATATAAAATAAATATACAGTGTACACTTTATATACAAAATAAAAAGCCAAAATCCCAACTTCACAAACCCATATATTTCAAATAAAAACTCAAAATGTATCAAAATCTCCTCGAATTGTATATAACTTTTCATAAGCTATTTAATGGAGGCGGTTTCATTTTTTTGGAGTTACTGTGTGAAAGTTAGGTTTTGGACCCTCATTGTACATCATACCCGAATAAAATATTCAATTTATTCATCCTTCATTATTTTTTATAGATTAATATTTTTTATATTTTTGTAATTATTATTTATAACATATGTACATATTAAAACTAAAAAAACCAAAAATAAAATACAAAATAAAATAAGTCTATAAATGTATATGCAAAATATCTATAATTATACATGTCTATAAATAAAAGGGAAACCTTTTCTTTTATTCTTTATTCATACATATTTTTATAATATTGTAAATACTACCCATATTCTATTAAAAATGTAAAACCAAAATAAAACTCAATAAAATACATTAAAATAAATAATGTGTATAAAACATAGGTAAAATACCTATATTTATACCTACATAATATACATATCTATTTATTTAAGTGTACAAATAACATCATAAAAGTAAAATAAAAATATATTTATACACCTAAAAATAAGTTGTTAATATACAAACAAAATAATAAAACAAAATTTATAAAATAAAAACAGTCAAAATATATGTAAATATACCTATAAATACATTATTAAAAACTAAATACTAATAAATAAAATCAAAAAATAAATAAAAAACACAATGAAATACTAAATGAAATAATAAACATTTTTATTTTATACAAAAATTTAATAAAATCGCTTACTGTTTTAAAATATTTATTTTTTGATTTAATAAGCATGTTTTATCGCCTAGTGGGCATGTGTGGACCAATCCCATTGTAGGGACTGTTGACCCTCATCAACTGTCCCATCTGAGCGCCTGAGCGTCAGAACTATCTAATCACGCCTTTTCCTCCATTTTTCCCGTACGCTACATCCATCCATCGCCATCAATTCCTTTAGAGAAAATGATACACGCCATCACCTCGTATCCTCTGTACATAGCTCGATCTTCTTGTATTTAGCCGGTCAAATAAGGGTGTCGTCCATGTACATAAATAACTCTACCTCGTCCTCCATGAAATTTTGGTCATTTTCCCAAGCCCTAGAGCTACAGAGCTCGGCCAAAGTGCGTATCCAGGTGACAGCTAGAGTCTTCTGAGATCTTGGATGCTCGCGGAGGCGGGAGGTGCACCCATGGCCGCCCTCGTGGTTGACCTCTGCTCCCTTTTCTCCTGGGAAGGTATGCGCTACGCATTTTTATATTTTTATGTAGATTTTAATTCCAGCTTTTTATTTATGCATTTAGTTTAGCATTTAGGTCGTCGTTGTAGTTAAGTCATCCCTAATCGTGGTTCACCGAAGCTCTGCTCCGGCGAACATCTCTACTGTTCTCCACCTCGTTGATCGCCTCGCTGACGCACTCGTTTTGCTTCCTACCCCTTTCTCCACCTTCCTAAGCCATCAGCCCAACCAGGACCTCCTTGGTTCTGCGAAATAACGCTTCCACTCGCCACCTCGCCGGAAGCCTCACCGCTGACCTCCTTTTTCGTGCGTCCAGCTTCATTTCCGGTCGAGGAGCACTCCCTCGAGCCGCTCCTTCCTTCTTTACAGGTCCCGAGGATAAAGGAGCCTTTATGGGCTCGAATCGAGTCAGTATGCAGGTACCTGGAGGTCCCATTTTCCTTGAGCTCACCTAACCTCCCCGCGAGGGTCTGGAGCTTCTTTCGACCCTCAATGTCACGACCCTAATTTTAGAGCCGTCGGATCCTCTCATAAGCGGATCTGGTTACTCAGCAATAATTTATTCAGCAATCCCAACTAATATTCAGAAACAGACTGCAAATAAAGTATATTCAGAAGAAAGTATTTCAACACTTTTCCATTCACAAAATAAAGTTCAGATGATACATTGTCCCACTATAAACATTTACACTACATCAGATTGAAAGGAAAAATACACAAAATATTACTAATTACCTTACAGAGAAGAGCTATTGTAGTGGAATGGATGTCTACTAAGGTCCTTGCGACGGCTCACCGACACCTGTTGGGTTTTCCATAAATCATAGGATAAAAATTAGCGAATGCTAAGTAACGAAGAAGAGAAAAGCAAACAAATTGTGTAATTTTGCAGAACTTGTTGTCATTAAAATTTATATTCCTTTTCATTAATTTAAGTCATATTCCTTTCTATTCCACATATGGGATTAGTCCAGGGGAACCCCACCATTCTTGGACTCTGAAGTTGTGGACATTTTAGGATTGGAGATTGTGTTGATCTTGGTAAGCTTATGCCACCGCACGTCGCCTCAAACAATCCTCCAATACTACCCTGACAATTTCCTTTTCTTTTATTAAACAGGGTCTCAAACCCTTAGCCTAGAAAACAAATGAGCACACCGTCCTCGAGGACTCGGTTGCGTAAAACCTTAGGCTAACATTTAATCATATAACCTAGCGGCTTTAAATACATATTATCGTGACCCAGCCGCTATTGAACCACCCGTGCCTCCACATGGCACGACCACATCTTCCGTCGTTCAACCCGAATATATTGGCTCCCGGTACCACGCGTTGCAAAACATTCATTTCGTGTGCACTTATCATAACAGGGCAACCGTGTACCACCTAGGTAGATAAACGCCAATACGGGTTCCTTCCGACAAACCTACAGGTTGCATGCCCGACTTGTAGTTCTACTCCCAGTCATCCTTAACGTGACACACGATCCTTTTCAGGATCCAACTCAAACCACATCAATTCCTACGATGTAATTCTTCCGTTAAGTCTTCGATTTGCATAATCAGCAATACTTAGTATAGACTCACATATATTATTCATATGCATGTATACTCATATTTATGCCAATTTAACTCCCAAATCCTAACTTTCAAAGCCACCGCATCGATTTGATGCTTGAACCTTATTTTAGTGGGAATCACAAAGCAACTGTTCAGACTTTAGCCAAAATTAGGGTTCTTTATAGCACAGAACATAAAATCAAGAATTTCAATAATCTCGTTTGAAAACCCAACAGCAAAAGGAAGGATTTCATTACCTAACCGAGCTCTCTCTCGTGTATGCAAGGCTTTATCGTGTTTCGTTTTTAGAAAGGATGTTTTAAGGCTCCTGAAAAGATCGAATTTCATTTTCGTATAAAAAACGCTAAGAATGTGTCAAGAACGCGAAGAACGAACGAAGAACACAAAGAACGCGAAGAACACGAAGAACACGAAGAACGCCGAGAACATATTTTATCTTGAAATTTCAGCAGAGCTTCCCCTTATACGGGGTGATATTTCTAGGAAACTTTCGGCAGAGTTTCCCCTTATACCGGGACATATTTCTCAGGAAAATTCGATAGAATTTTCCTTATATCGGGACATATTTCTCGGAAAATTTTGACAGAGTTTTCCCTTTTATCGAGAAGTATTTCAAAATAAAAATGAAAAAAGTTTACTCTATAAAATCAATCGTGAGGAAAACAACAACAAAACTGAAAGAATATACTCAAACAACAAGAGATGAAAAATCGGTAGACACCACACATCTTAGGTGAGTGAATGTGTGACGAATCACAGGATTCACTGACGTGCATAGCCGTCCGTACCTAAGTAGGGTATTACACAGATTTCTCCATCAAAATAACTATAAAAGCATAATTGAAAGAATAGAAAATAAGCGATGGAGAATCGGTAGACACCACACGTCTTAGATGAGTGAATGTGTGACGAATCACAGGGTTTACTGACGTGCATAGCCGCCCGCACCTAAGTAGGGTGTTACACAGATTTCTCCTCGAAGCACAGCAGAAAACGAATAGGAAAGAAAGATGAAACAAGAACAAAGCTTGTAAAAAAAGAGGATGAATTGAAATCCTAGCTTATGAAACAAACTAAGAGAGGATCATACCTTTCTCCTCCTCATTTTCCCGGCAGCGCTTCACTAGCGCTCCTCCCTCGCCTCCCACTCCTCCTCCCGACCTCTCGATCCTAGCCCTTGGGGTGGTGGTGGTAGTGGAAATCATAGAGAATAAATGGGTAGGGGGGTCTATTTATAGGCTCCAGAAAACCACTAACCATGGTTAGAAAATCATGATTTATACCTTAACTATGGTTTAGCGGCCCGTAGTTTTGGTCCATGATTTTGGCCAAAACTTATCCCAAACTTGGGGCTTAAGTTAGAACATTCTAGAGGATTCTAGATTCGCTAATGATGCTTAATTAACACTAATCGTGATTAACTTTCACTAATCGTGATTTAACTTTCGTGGCTTACGCTTATCTTTTGCTAACTCTTGATTAGTGTTTGCTAATGATCATTAGCGGTTTTCAATCCGTCACCAGTTTCTTTAATCATATTTAATTAGTCGTAATGACAGTCATTATGCGTTAACGATATCTTAGCCCTCCTTATTTCTCTTTCTTCCGAAAATCATAAAAAATCAAAATGAAGTCTGGTTCACACGAAACAAATTCCGTTGGTTTTCTCTTGACGAGCCGGATCTTATTATATAGGATTCGAGATATGCCAAGTTCAAGGCTTTACACTCGGTCGTTGCGGAACACCTCCCTGGATGTGTGGAGCCCAATGCCATTGCCCAAGACCGTCGAGAGGAGGAGAAAAGCAAGGACGAAGATCGAGGAAGGGGACCTTCTTCCCTTTTCTTTGTGGATAGCAAACACTGTCCGATATGGGGAGGCACCTCGGATTTAATCATAGCCATCCATCCTCGCCACGTCTCGGCCGCTGATGAAGACCACAGAGCTGATCCAGAGCGCCGATCGTCGAAGGGATACCGACCGATAGAATAACGCCACGTGTATAAGTGAAATCCTTGGCGCCAGTCGATTCCACACCTAATTAGGGTAATTTTCACACTTTGTCCCTCCTTTTTATATAATTACAGTTAGTCCTGTAAAATAAACCGCGGTGTTATAACTAATTGAGAAATTTTGTAACAAGGCCCCTACATTTCTTTAAATTGCATTTGGGTCCATTCCACGTCACCTCATGTGTCATCTCACATGAGGTGGCAAAATTACAGGGACATCCTTGTGACTTTTTGTATTTATATCCAGTCCAATAAAATTCGAATCACATTGTATAGATGGAAGCTTATTTATTATTGTATTTTGGTCCTTCCCAACTAGAGTCACATGTAGTCCCACAAGATGGTCATTTTGCACATTTAGCCCTGATATTTTTGTATTTATTAAATAGTTCAATAAAATATACACGAAGTTATATGTTTTTGGATTATTTGCATGGACCCTCTGACATTTATTTTATTTTCAAAAATGCCCCTACAAGGGCATATATATTTGTGCTCTTTATATATTTATTAAAAAATACCTATTGTGCTCCTAAACATCTATAAAAATTGGATTATATGCTTCATGCCATGTATATTCACGCCCATATTTTATCTGGCATTTTTTCGCAAATGAAATAGAGCTAATTTCATACCGTTTGACTTATAAAATACCCAAAAATTATAAAAATGTGTCTAAAAATCCAAACAAATAAATACAGTATGTTTCATCATATCTTCATTACATACCAAAAAACACTAAAAATCGAAAAAGAAAAAGAATAAAATTTGAAAACCCCAAAATCTTTCGTAAAAATCTTAAAAATATTTAAAAATCCAAAAATATTTTTTTCTATTTTATAATTTTCTTTATACAAATATTTATATATTAGAGTTGATTTGGATAATTTTGGGACTTATTTACTATTTTTAAAATCCAAATCAATTTCGAGTATTTAATTAATTCCTTATTTGGGGTATTTTTGACTTTAAAAATACATAAAATAGCAAAAATCCCAGAATAATAACAAAAAATAGAAAAATATAAAAAGCACAAAAATATTGTATTTATTGTATTTTGACTATTTTTTACATCTTTGTATACATATAATATCTATATATACCTTATATTGTGTATATATACACATATGTATATATATTATACATTTAAATGAAAAAGAAATATAAAAATCAGAAAAAATATAAAAAGTAAATAAAAAATATAAAACAAAAAAATAATAAAAATATAAAATTAATAACCCACAAAAAGAATAATAATGTACAAGAGATAAAAGTGTTTTGCTTCCTTCTGTCGTTTGCTCCCTGTGTTCGACATCTACACGTACTTGCACGCTATACACATTGTTGTAGAGTTATAATAATTTTTAACTCTACATTTTTGTTATTCATTGCTTAATTAATTATTATGGTTATCTGTTGATTGATTGGGGTTTCGTTTGAGGTCACTTTGACGGCTGTCAATCCGCTTTGTGGGTTGACATGACTTCAGCAAAATCCCCATCATCACATGGCGCCATTGCCGAGGAGCAACGTTGCGTAGTTGGAGATTTTTTTATCTGTCTATTTTCTATTGTTCATTTATTGCACTGTTTATTTATTTTTATCAGTATTTATTTTCCATTATTGATCATTATTTTGGATTGTTCTGACCCTCTTCTTTGTTTGACCTTGATGTGGGGGACCGCTGCACGAAGGAGGACTTCCTAGGAAGACCTATGCAACTAAGCAAGGCTGAGCCAACCTTTCTTACTCAGTTGGTAGGAGAGAGCATCCATGGCATGCAAAGGAAAATTTTGAAGACAATCTATTTTATTCCGCATTTTTACTTATTTATTATGTATATTTATATGAGAAAATGACTAGATAATTGTAATAATTCAGACTCTTCGACTTCGCGAGGTCCAATGCCTGAGGAATTGCTCCCTTGGGGGCCTCGTTGTCTTTTTAGTGTTTTCGTCGCTTTCTTTTTATTTGTTTTTTGATTTTCATTTTTTTTTATTTTGTGTGAATGAGCCTTAGCTTAGGAATTGTTTGCTCGACAGATTAAGGTCCACGACCCTGATAAACTTTCATGTACCTATAGCTTCTCTTCTGGACTTAGTCAAATTTTGAACTGCTCTTTATTTAGACTTGAGATCGAGCACTGAGAGAAGTGCTATACATCGCTTGCAGGATCTGTTGTGGCGGACACCGACACACTTCAGATCGGACTTTTTGGATCTCATCTCTAGATATTTAGCATATGGTTCTTTACGATAATAGTAATTTCTGTATCTAGGGTGACTTCATCGGATTGCATCTCGTATAGTTAGGTTTTCAAATTCTGTTATACATCCCACATGGAGAGAGTCAGGAAGCATTGTAAGTGTTCTGACTTTGCATGCATCATCAATTTCTGACTTGCATGGCTTTTCCGATCTTCTCCCTCATATTTTGACTACCTAGGATGTTAAATGGAATTGGAAAATCGTTAGGACGTGCATTGAAAAATAAACAAAAAAGTGATAACCTAAATAAAATCGGGGCTGTTAACTCTATTGGACTTAAAATAAAACATAATGGATTCACTGTCTCAGGGAGTGCAACCCCCTCATTGCCTATGCATTTTATTCCTATGTACACATTAGGATAGTGCCCCAATCCCAAGCCTGTATTCAGTGTATACAACTGTTTGATGATCACCTAACTCAAAAATCGAAAAGATAAAGATCACCTCTCGGTATTCATTATGTTGAGTAGGTGAACCGGAGGTTTGCTTTGTGTATTGATTGTGACTTTGAGTCCATCTACGCTTCATCCATTCTTCGAGTCTCCAGTCCCATGTGTGTGTGTTCTCATCATTGAGTCTTTCTATCCCCCTCCGTCTATATCATTCCTCATTTGCATCCGAGTCGTTATTGGGTCATGATCTTCATCGTCTTTGTCAGATCCTTCGGCTTTAATCTCACCCGCATCACATTATCTCTGATCCGGTCCAGGGAGGTATTCTCCTCGAACCACGGTTTTGGTTGTGCTCCCACATTGTGTGGAAGAACACACAGTTTTGACTATGTTCCACTCTTTTCTCGCCCGCCCTCCTCATATCCCTTTGTCTCATCGCTTCTTTCACCCGGGATTGCTGCGCTTATAGACAAGGCCCGCATTGAGGATTTCTGGGTTCCATTAATTATTTGTGTAAGCCGGGCAGTTTTTGAGGAAGCTGAGATTGGTGTGATCTTTTGGATCTGGACATGATATGTGCTTGGACATTATTGATGATTTTTATGATGGCACGATCATAGGTGTGACTCTTCGTTGAGGACTCTGATCATGCACACCGGGTTGAGGATGTAATGTTTTATAATGATTTGATGATGATTTCATGAAGTTATGACTGATCGATCTGTTTCGCGATTCCTTCCATCTTGATTTAGAGGTTTGATTAACTATCTTGATTTGGACTTTAGAGCGATGATGATCGGAACCCACAAGATTCCACTCATCTACCTTACTGATCCATCATCGATCTCCTGACTATCTGATCCACATGTACCACTCTGAGGATTTTCTTCTGACTTATTGAGCCATCTCAACTGGTTTGATTGACTCGAGGGATGCTTTCTGAATGACCTGATTATTTCTTATCCCTCACATGATTTTATACCCTCTTGATGATTGATTGCTTGATGAATTTGAGGACATGAGATGTGAAGCCATCATTCCCATGATTTGATTGATCTAGTTTGCATTACTCCCCGAGGACTATCTACGGGAGGATGCAACAATTTCTTTACGATCGATTTCATTCACTGACTCTGTCTCCACTTTGTTGGGGCCCGAAACCGCATCGTTTGATTTATCTATTTGGCCTCTCTATCTGAGTGTGTGCCTGATCTGTCGATGCACGAGGCCAAATTCACTGACTCCTTTGAGTTTGCTCTCCTTGACGATCCTCGCAAGGATGAGTTTCATTCTGTCATGATATTTCCATGTCTAGTATGTACTATTCCCCGAGGGTTATCTGCGGGACGCTGCCACGTTTTCTAGATCTTTCGATCTCCTATGCTGGTAGATGATATCTGACTCCTTTGAGTCTGCTCACCTTGACGACCCTCGAAAGGACGAGCTCTATTCTGGCTATTCACTGCTTAGCTTGCATTACTCCTCGAGGACTGTCTGCGGGAGGATGCGACGTATTCTTTACGCTCGGTTCCCCTTACTGTACCTCCATTCTGTTGGAGCATATAATCGAGTCGCATGTTATGTATTCTATGTCCCATCACCTTGATGTGTACCCGATTTGTTGGATCTTGGGACCTATTTATCTGGACTCCTTTGAGTCCTCTCTCTCTCTCTCCTTGACGGTCCTCACAAGGATGGGTTTCAGCCTGTTGATTATTCATTACCTAGTTCATAGTACTCTCCGGGGTTATCTGCAAGAGACTATGGCATTTTTCTATATTTGTCGGTCTCTTCTGATGGTAGCCGATCTGTCGCCTACCGAGACCGCCTCTGAGGATCCGTCTGATGGATCCGACTCCTTCGAGTCTTCTCTCCTTGGCGACCCTCACAAGGCTGAGATCTGCCTCTGATCAGTCACTACTGAGTTGGCAGTATGCTCCCCGAGGGTTATATGCAGGACGCTGCCATATTTTCTCTATCTTTCGATCTCTTCTGCTGATAGCCGATCGGTCGGCTACAAAGTTCTATTTTGTGATCAGTCTGATGGATCTGACTCCACGGAGTCCGCTCTCCTTGATGACCCTCGCAAAGGTGAGCTATATTCTGATTATTCATTGTCTATTATGTACTACTCCCCGAGGGTTGGCTGTAGGAAGGTACACCATTTTTAGGTACTCGGCCTCACTTCTGGTTCTCCTATCTGTTGAAGCATGAAGCCGAGTCTTCTAATATCCTTGACTCATCTGAGTCTGCTCACCTTGACGACCCTCGCAAGGTTGAGCCATGTCTCATGGTGTTCGGTGTGTTCTTGTTACCTTTTGGATCTTACGACCACCAGATATCACGCCGCTGCATTGGGAAAGTCTCCTATTTCTCACTTTCTATACATTTCTGAGACCACAATTGACTTGGAGGATTCTGTACTGCTAACTCTTCCTCCAAGTCTTACAGTATCGGCTTCGTTCATTCATTTCTTCCTTATGAGCCGATGATCCGCTTCATACTACCGAACCCTGCCTTCGCTTTCGATCTACCTTGCTCCGGTAGCTGACACCCATTTGATTGTATATTCAGGTGTCTTTTCACTTTCTGGTTACGTCATCCCTAAGTATAGGGGGAGTGACATGTACATTCTTTGTGATCTTTTTATTTGTCTTTATATATAATTTCTTCTTTTATTATTTTCATTTTCATTGTTCATTTTCCACAAAAAAGGTGTCTCCCCCTTTTTTGTCAATTTTTTGTACTCAGGGCGCACTCTGTCCTAAGTATAGGGGGAGCACCCCCAGTTCTTTCATTCTTTGATCCCCTCCACTGTCTCCTCTATTGTTGATTTGCTCTGCTATAATTATGGATATCTCGCCCTAAGTATGGGGGAGACAACCCGAGCTGTGATTTGTTTATTCTCACCCTTGACCCGCCCTACCTTGTGTACAATCTGCTATACATAGGATTATTTGATCCTAAGTACATGGGTACGATCAACTTCTTATTCATTTATTCCTTCATTTATTTAGTCATTGTAGTATAGACTTTTCTATACTTCGTACGAATTATGTCTTCTCATTTTCTTTTCGATCTATGAGGACATAGAACATGCTAAGTATAGGAGGGTCGTATATACTATGTATATACTTTAATCATAACTCATACTTTCGTATTTTTAATAATATGTCTAAATTACTAAAATATTATATATATATACAATTCATTGAATAAATTAATAAAAGGATATATGTATTCCTCAAAATTCTTTTTGTATATACTGATTAATAAATCAGGTTAAAATGATTTGAAATATGATTTGACCTATTTGGACAACTTTTTGTAAAATGTTTTCAACCTTTGTACAAAAAGATTTTGTTTATAAAAATTGTTTTTTTGTGTGAAACAAATTAGTTTGGAATCTTGTTTGCAAATGTTTGGAAAATGGTTGCGAAAATATTGTAAAGTTCTATATCTATTTGAAAAATATTTGCAAAATAGTTTTCAAATGTTTGTAAATATTTGCAAAAATTATTTTGACCTGTAGTTTTCAAAATTATTTTCAAATAAGTTTGAGGAATATATATATATATATATCATTGTAAAATAAAATACAATAAAAATATAACAATTCATTATCAATTGTATATATACACAGACTAATAAAAATAAATAATATTTTAAACTTGTAAATTCTTTAAATTATTAATCTTGTAAATAAAAAGAAGCACACCGTGTAAATAATCGTGCATATTTTATCTTTTTGTGTGCAAAAATTATTTTTATTTTCAAAATCTTTAAAAATTGCATCATTCTTTTTGCATTGTACATAGCATTTGCATAGCATTCATATTCTTTTGTATTGAGCTTGATGATCGAACTAGTCCAAATAAAGTCAAAGATTGGAGCTTGGTTGGACCTTACTGCACCTAACCATACAGGAACCTTCTGGGAACTAGATTTAAGGCACTTTAGGACCATTAGGACTTTAATTCTTTGAGACTAAGGGCTGGGTTCAAGTCACCTCAATTGACTAACTAGAACTTTTTGAGACACATGAATGACTCTTGTCGGCCGTGACTTAACTTGGACACTTGCACCTTTCACCTGGCTCAACTCAGTTGGAGTGGTGAGGAAAAGGGATTTTCCGGTTCGAGACGCACACGAGTAGAAACATTCGTCCTGGTCTAGGGAGGGAAGTGCACCCCAACCCAATCCAGTTGCCATGAGGTCTAAAGACAGGAGAGTGTGGGTTGCAATAATGCTTCAAATGAGGGATAATCTTCTGGCTCAAGAGGAAAAACTCCTTATGTAAATGCTGCTGTAAATAGCATTTTTTACAAAAAAAACTCCAAAAAAGTAGACAAGCTTGATTGAAAATAAAATGCCTGTCGGAGTATGTATATATGGTGTATAGAAAATAAGCAAGCTTGGGCATCAAAGTTATACCATGTGTGCCTGCAGTTGGATGACTTGACTACACTGGTCATGCACCCGGGATAGGTGGCTACATCGGCTACCTTCCATTCTTCTCTTCACCCCCTCTTCTTGAGTCGGGTGCCACTTGAACTTAGAAGGGAATAACCCGCTCCTCGAGGAAAGAGTCGCTGGATTGGGAAATCATTGGGTCGTCATTCTAGAGAAGTCAGTTCCTTTGTCATTTCAGTTGGGGAGAGCCGCTATCACATACATTGTACAAGTCAGCTTCTTAGTCATAAGGGTTTGCGTATGATATAGGCTAGTTATGACGTGGCTATTAAGGTGGTCTGAACCGAATTCCGTGACTCTCGAAGGCTGTTGTGTTTTAAGTTTGGTTCCCAACCATGTTTCACACACGTTCTCACCAAGGTCTAACCTGAGCTCCAAACTTTGATTTTGTAAAGGTAGGTTTAATAATTAAAATCAATTCTCTTTCTTCTTTCATTTTCTTTTCTTCGTTATTCTTTTTGTACTTATTGCATAAACGATTTCTAGGGACTAGCAAAGGCAAGCATAGAGGGTGATGAATCTCCATTTGAACACCTTTATTCTATCGTTTTAGCCTTAAAAACTATAGCTAACGTATGAAAATAGCATTAAATTGTACAAAATAGCATTCATCATTTATTACATTTATTGTTTAAATAATGTGGTTTTTAATGCCAGAATTATATAATAAAGAGAAGAAAAAAAGAATAAAATATCGAAGATATTTTATGACCCTAAAACCCGATATCAAGTCAAGAATTTAGTTGGTTGACAAGGAAAAAAATAGGGGGAGATGAGGGTCCAAATATAATAAAAACCCAACTCTTTTTTCATTATTTATTCATTTTGACACCTATTTTATTTTTTATTATTTATTCATCAAATAAAGAAACTTTATACATGAAAGTTGTTGATAATAATGCAAATAAAAAAACAAAATTGAGTTTGTACATAAATAATACATACTGTACATTTTATACACAAAATAAAAAACCAAAATCCCAACTTCACAGACCCATATATTTCAAATAAAAACTCAAAATGTATCAAAATCACTCTAATTGTATATAACTTTTCATAAGCTATTTAATGGAGGTGGTTTCATATTTTTTGGACTTACTGTGTGAAAGTCAGGTTTTGGACCCTCATTGTACATTATACCCGAATAAAATATTCAATTTATTCATCCTTCATTATTTTTCTTACAGATTCATATTTTTATATTTTTAATTATTATTTATAGCATATGTACATATTAAAATCAAAATAAAACCAAAAAGAAAATACAAAATAAAATAAGTTTATAAATGTACATGCAAAAAATATATAATTATACCTGCATATAAATAAAAAGGAAACCTATTCTTTATTTATCCATATTTTTATAATATTGTAAATATTATCCATATTCTATTAAAAATGTAAAACCAAAATAGAACTCACTAAAATACATCAAAATAAATAATGTATAAAACATATGTAAAATACCTATAAGTATACCTACATAATATACATATCTATTTATTTAAGTATACAAATAACATCATAAAAATAAAATAAAAAATATTTACACACCTAAAAATAAGTTGTAAATATATAAAATAAAAGAACAAAATAATAAAATAAATTTTATAAAGTAAAAATAATATAGCGAAAATATAGGTAAATATACCTATAAATACACTATTAAAAACTAACTACTAATAAATAAAGTCAAAAAAAAATAAATAAAAATCACAATAAAATACTAAATAAAATAATAAACATTTTTATTTTATAAATAAAAACTATAAAAATCATTTACAATTTTAAAATAATTATTTTTTTGATTTAATAAGCATGTTTTATTGCCTAGTGGGTATGCGTGGACCAATCCCATCGCAGGGACTGTTGACTTCTGGTCAACTGTCCCAGTTGAACGCCTGGGTATCCGAACTATCTAATCCCGCCTTTTCCTCCATTTTTCCGGCACGCTACATCCATCCATCGCCATCGATTCCTTCAGAGAAAATGATCATCGATTATTGTATATACACGCCATCACCTCGTATCCTCTGTACATAGCTCGATCTTCTTACATTTAGCCGGTCAGATAAGGATGTCGTCCATGTACATAAATAACTCCACTTCCTCCTCCATCGAGTCGGCCTGCAGGTACTTAGAGGTCCCATTTTCCTTGACCTCGCCCGACCTCCCCGCGAGGTTCTGGAGCTTCGTTCGACCCTCAGCCGTTGTGGAACACCTCCTCGGACGTGTGGAGCCCAACGCCATTGCCCAAGACCGTCGGGAGGAGGAGAAAAGCAAGGACAACGATTGGGGAAGGGGACCTTCTTCCTTGTTCTTCGTGGACAACAGCCACCGTCCGATCTGTGGAGGCGCCCCAGATGTAATCATAGTTATCCATCCTCACCACATCTTGGCCGTTGATGAAGACCCCAGAGCTGATCCAGAGCGCCCATCGTTGAAGGGGTACCGACCGATAGGATCGCGTCATGTGTATAAGTGAAGTCCTCAGCGCCGTCTGATTTTGTGCCTAATTGGAGAATTTTTCACATTCTACCCTGGCTTTTTGTATAATTACAATTTAGTCATGTAAAATAAACTGTAGCATTATAAATAATTGGGAAATTTTGCAACAAGGCTCTGCACTTCTTTAAATTGCATTTGGTTCCATTCCACGTCTCCTTACGTGCCGTCCCACGTGAGGTGGTGAAATGGCAGGGACACCCTTGCGACTTTTTATATTTATATTCAATCTAATAAAATTCGAACCACGCTGTATATTTTTGTAAAATTTACTGGAAGGCCCTTATACTTATTTATTATTGTATTTTGGTCCTTCCCAGGCAGAGTCACGTGTAGTCCCACGTGATGGTCATTCTGCACATTTAGCCCTGGAATTTTTGTATTTATTAAATAGTTCAATAAAATAGAGATGGCGTTATAGATCTATAATATTAATTGTAGATATAGATCTATATTAAATGAATAAAGTGCTAACCGGAGGCCATCGCGGTCAGACGAAGACTCGAAGCGGAACGGAAGCGGGGCAAATAGGATTTCTTTCTCCTTCTCAACTTTTCATAAGATGCTTGAGTAATGGATCCTCACACACACTTGGTTGAGGGAGGGGATCCCTTACCATATATTTATACACATGAATGGTTGCCTCTCCATTAAGATAACCACCACATCAAAGGCAAACCCTTTAATGGGATACATCCTTTCATATCATGAGCCACCCTTTAAATAATAATAATAATATAATAATAATATAATGACAATGATAATAATAATATATATATTTTTATGTAGAAGCTCAACACTTAACTTATACGAATCCTGTTCACGATGATGAAAACCCTATCGCAAATCGAGCGCGTGATTCACTCTCTGCTGAGTGGGCAAACTGAACGAAGAATTAATCATAATCTCGTGTTATTGTGCTTGCCTTTTTTCCCTGTCTTTTTTGGCTTTGCAAAACATTTCCATTTTAAGGTCACTATAAGTTTATGTTTTTTTTTTTGAAATGTCAAATGTAAGGGTGAGACGTCGTACAAAATGCCTTTATAACGCCCTACAACTATACTGGACATGGATGAGCAGCCACTCTGATGGCGAGGCTTGATCCACGTACTCCGATGGCGACGGTGCGGTTCGCATGGCAAGGACCTACAAAATCCTTGATTTCGTGCGAACCGCTCGATCTCGATCGAGCGGCTCGGGTACTCTCCCGGTTGCAGCAGATCCCTGCTGCCCGGCAGAGGATCCGCTTCCTCGTACAAAACCACTTCACGATGATGACGATCCGATCATTAACCGATGTCTCACGAGGATATCGATCATGGATGAGTAGCCACTCCTATGGCGAGACTCGACCCTCAATATCGACACAATCCATACACTGTTGAGCGGGCAAGTTAAGCAAAAAAAAACTTAACTTATCATTGATCATCATGTCAATTTAATATATTTGTTTTCGTGTTTCGATTGCATTTATATCATTAATCTCGTATCACATACTGTACAAATTATGAGATGATTACCGCGTATGTATAGCTGATATAATACTTGGTAATGGATCTATTCTCGCACCACGCACGAGACCATGGCCGCCGGTGTTACTGTCTCGAAGACGCTGTGCTGGTATTTGATGAATCACGTAAGTTTGGCAATGTAGAGGATCGACTATATTACAAATGCATATACGTTCAATAAAACACAGTCAATAATTGTTCCTTCCATTCTTCGATTTTAACTGTAGCTTCCCTTCTCTAGTATTTCATCAAGACATTTCGGATCTAAGAAGAAGGCACGTCGCTGACTGTTGAGAATGTGTTCATGGTTGGCACTATAAATATTCTTTAGTTCTCTGAAAACTATCGAGGAGAGTGTCGAGGAGAAGGAACATCGGCTTATAGAAAAGGAGAGGCTAATCTTACATATGACGGGACGATCCACTTCAGTGCACGATACGATCTACGAACCGATCTGCGATAAGCATGTTGTTCCTTAGTTTGAGTTCACTGTGACGGAAATGTATTTCGATCATCTTCTTTGTTGATATTTATATGATCATTAATCAAGATGTACATGCAGAGTTGAAGGACCGCCAGTTTCCATTGATTTTTTTTAGAAGAAAAAGGGTGAAATCCCGATGTGGGACTCACTGCTAGAAACTATTTATTATAATAAAAGATAAAGAGTTACATTACCTTGTGGACCAGAATCGAAAAAGGGAAAGACAACTAGCGATTACATTTTCTGAATAAAACCTCTGATTATTAAAGATTATATTATTCCTTCCTCCCCATATGGCCCAAAGGACCGCAAACGGCTGAGAAACGTCGTCCGTCGAGTTCATCCCCATCGACCTAAGTGATCTCTAGAAGTCGATGGCACCACCATGGAGTACCCGTGGCACCCCACTTCCTTCTAAACCTAAATAAAATCGAAGTTTCCATTGTTATATAAAATCTAAATAAAATCGAAGTTTAACAGATACTGTCGTAAGAATTTACATTTTGTTGATAGTATAACTCGTTTCACGATGATCTTTAGAATAAATGAACAAACAAATTGCAAAAATACCCAACCAAAATAATTAACTTATATCGTGTGTCCGGTATCCTTACCTTGCCAACCAAACACAAACAATCATATAACTACCATCTATGTCTCCTTATCCCGCAGATTTCTATCCCTACAAATGAATAGAAATGTGAGTTACAACAACTTAATCCCTCCTTATCCGCTATCTTGTATCCTGCTCTCGAACTGGTTCTTATTTGTTTTAATATTGAGAAGATTTTATATAACTACATTAAATAAAAACAATTGGTTTAGTGATGTCATGTTTATATTGTGCATTATTTCATTATATACAACGCTTATTACTTTATATCCTTCGAGTCAACCAAACAAAAATTAAGGATAAACCTTACATATTCCTTATCCACTATATTGTTATCCCTTGTTATTAAACATTAAATTACTAAGAAACCGTTCCAAATGTAGGTGTCCACGCTTAGTTCATATCCAACTATTATTTTTTCTTGTTTTCAATGTTGTTGTATTTTATGTGTTTTGTATTTTATGATGGTTCTGATATTTTTAAAATATTTTTGGATTTTTAACTATACATATAAACAATGGTAGTTATAAGTAAATAATTATTTATTTTTCAGATTTCTTTGAAATTTTAATTGCTTTTTAAATATTGGAAATTAATTTTTAAAATATGTATAAAAAGGAGAAAAATACGTATATATAAAAGAAAATTGGTTTTTGTCATTTGTACCCTTCTTAACTTCTACAATATATGTTATGCCTCTCTTTTTCGCAAAATTAGCTGTGCCCCTGAATTCTTACAATATTAATAGTTCTGCTCTTTCGTTAAGGTAAAGTAGGGGCATAACTGATATTACAAAAGGATAGAAGGGTACATGTGATAAAACCCAAGAAAAATTGATCTTCATATGTGTAAGAAGTTATAAAAATTCAATAAAAATAAAAATAATATTTTTAATGACTTTAAGTTTTACAAATGTTATTGGATAGTTTTAAACAAAGAGCACGTACTATAAGGGGAAAAACAAAATACCTTTTCTAAAAATTAGCAATGAAAACAAATGAGATAAAAATTACATTTTTATTTAAAGAATTAGGATAAAAATATGGTATTATTTTTACTAGAATATATACATACGAAGGTCTGAATGGACCTGCTAGGAGATGCGTGTTTTGGGATGTTGAGCCGGCTAAGAGAGGATGATGATGACTCAAGAAGTGCTCGAATGGGACTACAAGAAGGGATCTTAGTTTTTTGGATATTAGTCCGAGATCGACCTAAGATAGATTTGAATGGAGACAAAGAATCCATGCAGCCACCCCTACTTAGATGTGGCAAAAGGCTTTGTTGTTGTTGTATATACACAACAAGGTCCATAAAACACTATTTTTTTCTGAATTTTGAAAATCGTTATTTTTATATGAATTTTAATAGTTTGTAGATATCTTTTTAATTTTTAAGTTAGTAAGATGAAGAATATGTAATTCATCTACATTAGTAAGCTGGATGGAAGCAAAGAATATGCATGTATATAAAAGGAAAAATGGCTTTCATATCTATAAGAAGTGATAAAAGTACAATAATATATATATTTATATTTATATTTATGATTTTTAGTTTTTACAAATGTTATTGGGCATTTTAAAATAATAAATGCCAAAGTGAAAAAAACAAGGCTTTAAAATTTATTTTTTTGATGAAAACTATAAAAAATAGATTTTGTATAGAAAAAAATAGGATAAAAAATACAATGTCAATTTTACTATAATATATACAAAACAAGGTCTACAGAACACACTTTTCTGAATTTTGAAAATGAGTTGTTTTATATGAATTTTAAGTTGTAAGCCCATGAATCTATGATTCATCTATATTTTATAAAAGAAATATACACACAAATGAAAAATCAGTTTTCATATGTATAAGAAGTGATAAAAATATAATATAAATAAAACCAATTTTTATGAGTTTTAAGTTTTACCAATGTTGTTGGTTTAAAATAGAGAACACGACATGGAAAAAAAGCAAGGTTTTCAAAATCAATTTTCATATAAAGCAAATGAGATATAAAAATATATTTTATATAAAAAATTATTGAGATAAAATGTATGATGCTATTTTTACTGAAATATATACACAACAAGGTCTACAAAACACTAATTCTTCTAAATTTTGATAATCTATCACTTCTAAAAGCATGCGCATCGTCTTCTTTCATTCATCGTGATCTTTTTTATATTTTTTATTTTAAAATTTGTAAGGTGTTTTTTATTTTGAAGTTGTGAGACACAATTATCTTCTTCGATTCATCATCTTCTTTCGCACGCACAGAAGCACCCTCTTCCATTCAACATCAGCTTCTTTCACATACACACAAATACCCTATGACATGTTTGGAGAATAAGCACTGGAATAATGACTAAATTCCACGTCCGATGCGGTTTTCAAGAGTACATGTAACGTCCCGAGCTTAGGTCCCCGATCCATTATCGAGGAAAACTGACCCTGACAATTTGTTGGGTTTGGACCCAAATGGACCCGTTGACAACCATCCAAAATGCTTAAATCCAAGTTGTCAAGTAGTAATCCCCACCACTTATAAACCACACCCCCACTTAGTGAGTTTTAGATGTGGCACTATGTTTGAGGGTATGTGTGTTACAACCTCCCACACTTATGTTCACAACGTCCTCGTTGCGACATGGCCCATAACTTATTCCCAGTGACAGTGGCGGCTGCACGCTCCGGGTAGCCATTTCCTCCTATTTCTTTGTAGGGGTGGCTCCACCTCTCGGGTAGCCCTTTCCACTATTAGAGGAAAAATTAGCTCTGATACCGTTTGTAACGTCCTGGGCTTAGGTCCTAGTCCCTTATCGAGGAAAACTGCCCATGACAACTTGTTGGGTTCGAACCCAAATGGACCTGTTGACAACGACCCAAAATGCTTAAGCCCAAGTTGTCAATGCCACCACTTATAAACCACACCCACACTTCGTGAGTTTTAGATGTGGTACTATATTTGGGGGTATGGGTGTTACAACAATTATATAATAATCCATGATTATCAAAGGACGGTTGGAGCCGGAAATTAAAAAAATTCAAAATGATGGAATTCGTTGTTGACCGAGTCAGACTGGGTGTCTAATGTGATAATTAATTTTCTTAACTATTATCTCATTTGACTCGGTACAATATGCGTGTCTTTTAAGCCATCATATTGCTTTCTCTCCCTGTCAAGATTTATAATTAAATCTTATGACTCCCCTTCCGTCTTAATTGCCTCTTGATCTCATCAAATTGAGATCGCTGGCACGCAGTTCCCGAGCTCAACAATCAGATTCGAATAGTTTTGCAGAGGAAACTTTCATCTAGGTAAATCCTTTCATTTATCACTGTCATGATTGTCGAATCGGATCAATAGTCCTTGTTGAATCATATGTTATTAGTCATTTTTCTTGTAAATCAAGACATCGTACTGTGATGTTCTTCCACAAAGCTTGAATCCTTTTGTGGTCAAAAGTTATTAACCTTGTAGTCCTGCAATAACAACAACAACAACAATAAATACATGAGTTCTACGTTCCAATGGATTTCTAAGGTCATTTGATTATAGGTTTGACGTCAATTAGACGTTAGCATGTCAGTATAATCTCTCTAATTCCGGAATCAACTTTGAAACTCTCGTACAACTCTGCTTAACATATTTCAAGTTTTTTTAGATTGTTTGGTTGCCAAATCGAAATTGGCGTCTATCACTAGAGAGCCTCCTATTTATCTCATTTATTCATTTGATGCATCAACCTTCAGGATAGATACCTCCGGTGGCATCTATAATTTTCGGTTATGTCAAAAGATGTATCTTATCTAAGTTAATTGACTCCTTGAGAAGGACTAAGTCTAGCCACCTATCGCCAAGATTAATTTTGATAATGATAAAAATTTAAATGATTAATGTCGTTAACTCACAAAGATATGCCAATTAGAAATCTGGATTGTCGGATAAGATGCATGGTGGTGTGTTCATGTTGATAAGATACATTTTTTTCGATTTAGGTGATAACTAATTTTCGTGGACGGAGAAACTTACAGATCTATTCATATCATTTTCTTAACAAGGTATGTACATTAACTTATATCACATACCATTGTTATTTATACCTCACTTTGGATTTTATTAGCTACTGGAATGTTGATTTTATTTTATCTCTTTAAAATGCTTTGATTATACTTATGTGTTAAAACTCTAGATAAATATGTGCTAATTTGATATTTAGTCATATTGCCTATCTAAGAAACAATGTTTAAATGTTGTATAGAGAGATGCATCATTGTTTTTGTAACGGGTTAATTTATTTTATTTAAAATAAGTTATTGTTTTTGACACCATCATTGTGCGGGAGTAGACATTGTTCTTGTTGGTCCATTAGCGACCTTGACCTGGACGGGGGCCGCACGGACGGTTAATTTCACCAATTGACCGTTGTAGACAGGTAGTTTTACACTACTCCCAAGTAATTTTCCGTTACGGCAGTTGACTCAGTACTGATGTCTATTGTATTGGGATTTGGATATGAGATCTCCTATTGGATTTTTTTATGATTTAAAATTTTGATTATTGATGAATCCATGATCATCACTCTTTATTCTTTTATTTTAGCTATTTATCTTGGCAAAGTATCATGTAAATAGATATAAATACAATAAGTTAGCATTATACATGCATTTGTTAATATTACATAATTAGCATGTATTTGTGCAAAAATAAAAGAATAAAGGAAAAGAAAAAGGAAGAAGGTATTTAGAATAAATAAAGAGTGATCCGAACCCCAAGAGAAGGTCAAGAATTGACCTGACCGCCAAATAAAATAAGTAGAGAGAGATATGACCCACTCTATATTGTACAGATCATTTGTGTAAATAAATACAAATAAATAATTATTTTTGACAAAATAAAAATAAAATGTTATTTTTGCCTCTTTGTATATAGTCCTAAAAATAAAACAAAAATCAGAAAAATAAAAAAATTAAAATCCTCTCTCCCTTGTACAAAATACATGTATATATGCTTTCTTCTCTATTTATTATATAGTAAATATAATAAAAATAAAATAAAAATTATTTTATACTCCAAAAATTATGTTGTAAATAAATAAAATATAAAATTAGGGTATTTGCATAAAAATAACAAAATAAAATAATTGTATAAAATACATAGGCATATTATAGCTGTATATAATACAATATACTGTATATAGACTAATTTAGTTTTCAAAAAATATTATAAAAATCACAAAAAATAGTTTGAAAAATAACAAACATTTTTTATTTTATACACTTTTTTATTTAAAATTATTTATTATTATTTATTTAATTTGTAAGTATTTTATATATTCGATTTTTCTGATTGGTCCACGCCACGTTGTTGACCCGGGTCAAAGTCCTCTTCCAGGACTTGACCCGACCCGATCTCATCGCCGAACCTTTTTATCCGAATTTCCCCGATCGGGTCATGTAGCCCCTCGCCCCGATTATTCACCCGCGGTCTCTCCTTGGATCCAGGACGGTCACGGATCCCTAGGAAGGCGTATATCTTCCTAGGGTTGCGTGCCCCTGCCTGATTCCTCCAGCCTCCTGAGAACCCTATAAAGTCTCTCATCTGCCTCCCAGGAGCGGTAGCTCGTACCTCGCTCCTATTTCGACTCCTAGCCACCTCCAGCTGAGTGGCAGCTGCTCGGAGGATCCCTCGGAGCTCGGTTTGGTGCAGTAGAGACGACGCTCACCCTTCGTGGCCGGAGATCCACCGCGAGCAGCCTCCCCCGCCTTCCGTATCGAGGTTGAGGCCATCACCCTGCCATTCATCTTTGCCTGAAGCTCAGGAGCACTTCCAGATCTTCATGTATCCCTTATACCCACTCTATCTTCGTGTTCGATCTGATTTTCCCATTCATCGCAGCCGCACCTTCATCTGCTCCGACCAGCTGGTCGGAGCCTCGACATCCACCTCTAACCGTTTAGATCGACCCGTAGACACACCTGCCATCTTGCACTGTAACCTGATCAGCCGTAGCCTTGATCTTCAGGTCGAGATTAGGGCCGAGATCTCCTCTACCACCTTCCCCAGAGACCAATCTTCGCCCCCTCCGCTTCTTTGGTTTTTAGCTTCAATAACCTGGACCGGAGCACATCCCCAAGTCCTAGCTTTCCTTTGTAAGTATTAGAGCGCTGGAAAACCCTTGTTTCATCCATCCAAGTGTTCGCCAGAGCAGCTCCATGCCATCTCCACTGTCATGCGCATCTGGCCGGTGGCTCCTCCATCAGACCCGTCTAATCGACGCAGAGGACCTACACGATCATTCCCGAGCCTCCCGATCGATCATCGAAGCTGAGGGTCACCTCCTTGGCTCTGGTGAAGTTCATCCTGCTCCTGTTCTTCCAATCGTCCTCAACACCGTTGGATTGACCGTCCTTCTCCAGATTGAATCCACGCCGCCAACAACTACAGCTTTTGAGCCGTTGATCTGCCACCTCCTGACACATCTGCGCTGCACGTAGGCGACATTCCCTGGGCGTCAGATAAGACATCGCAGAGGATCAAAGCCGCACGTCCACGCGCTATCAGCGGCCTCCACGTGTCCCTCACACGCACGTCACGTGCCTGCAAGGGTACATTGCATTATTTACCCTGCACTTTTTATATTTTATTTTCTAGTTCGTTAAATAAAGTTGTAGTTTGAACTATTTGCATTTTAGTCCCTAAGGTTTCTAGTATTTGCACTTTAGTCCTCCCGCTCTGAAAACACGTGCATGCTCACGTGCCCTGTGGTGTTTATGCATATTTTACCCTGTAGTTTCTATTGGTTATTGATAGAATGAAATGTTTTCTGGAATGGTACTTATGCCCCTATGAACGGTTTATTGAGCATGCACGTTATTTCATGGGAAATTTGCACTGATACACCTGGATTTTTTATACATGTTATGATTTAGTCTGTAAACTTAGAATTTTTGCATTTAGGTCCCTACAACCTGTGTGTTTCATTTTTAGTCAAATAATTATAAAATCTACTCCGAAAATTCTCCAAAAATTACAAATAGCTCCTGCTACTGTGTAATATATTTTGGTAATTTTTGTGATGGAATTTAATTTTATTTGCTATTTTTAAAAATAAAAAAACAATAAAAACGTATCTATCTATTTTAGAAAATACCAACAAAATATAAAAATACCCCTAAAAATTCTATAAAAATTATGGTATGCTTGTTTTGGCTTGTTTTAGTTTCAGTAGAATTTTAGTTCCATTATCTTTTATAAAACCCCTAAAAACTACAAAAGACCAAAAATCTTATAAAAACACTAAAAATTCCACAAAAAAATGAGTTTTCAATTTCTGTAGTCAGATATTTTCATCTTTTACATAAAATTGTAACATGGACATTTGGGGTACTTTAGGTATTTTAAAGTTGCCTTCTTGTCCAGACTGTGCATTGTTTTGGTATTTTGTCCCTATTTTATTTTTATAAAATTATATAAAAATCTGAAAAATACCATAAAATCAACAAAAACATTTGCTTATATTAAAAATATAAAAATATTATTTTAATTATTGAGCCTTTTTAGCCTTAATAAAAACTGTTGTAGTGTGACCTCCTTTATATTTTTATTCTTTTTCTTATTAGAAAATATAAAAAAGTTATGAATTAAAAATTAACCAAAAAGATGCCTTTTCTTCTCTGATTTCTCAACTACTTCGTAGGCTTAACTCATGCTCCTTGTGTTCGACTGTGGTCGCTATATCAGGTTAAATAAATAGCGGAGACCGCTTCTTTAGATTTTTGAGCTCGATTGTTTTCATTTGTGGTCTTATTCTTCTTGTTGAGCCTGGCTCGGGTGGTTGAGGTCGCAACGTTAGCCTCGATCGCCTGAGCGCTAATCAATTATGGGAACAAGGTGGCTCTTATCCAAGCTCGGGCTGCCTGGTGTCGGTAGAAGGTATAGATTTTTTTATTGATATTGAAATTGATATTATGGTCAAATAAAGAATGTGATCAATGAAGAAAAGTTTGTTGTATTATTATGGTTATCTCTTAGTTATGCACAAGTGAATGTTTTTGACATAGTTCACTGTTTTCCTTGTCATATATTCTTTATTGCATTGTCATTGTGTTAGTATTTTTATGTTCGAGGTGTATGCATAATTATGGCATGTTTCATAATTTGATGGTGCATAGTTAGTCAAATTCGTTTGACTAATATTGATTACTATATTGCAGCTTAGCGGAAAACAAGTGTTGGTCTGTCAACTGGATTGAGGAGACATTGCTTTATCCTAGTTCATTAAGTTAATGTCTGGATGTTATTGATAGACTTATTTAATTTTATTATGTAGTTCAGACTTTATGAATCTTTTATCTATTGGTTAAGTTCCTTTATTCTTCCATTATTGTATGACACTTTGATGATTATGGTTAATTGATTACTGAAAATTTTGTCTCGCTCCTGAACTCGAAAAAAAATTCATTGTTTTGGGAAGCTTCCGTAATTTTTCTCTTGTTTCAAGACATGGGACGTGACAACGTGGTATCAGAGTGGGTTCCCTCTGATAGTGGAAAGGGCTACCCGAGTGGAGCCACCCCTACAAAAAGATAGGAGGAAGGGATATTTACACCCATAACCCTGAGTAATATGGTAATTACCCCAGGAACCCTGCATAATAGCGAATTACGCTAAAACCCCCGAGTAATGCTTAACTCTTGCATAGCATAACCCTGTGTTAGTGGACGTTCCTTTTTGCTGGACGGCCGTTAGTTTATGGACGAAAATGCCCTCAGGTTTGAGGGGCTCCCCTCCCATGCAACGGCTAGAAATAGAACCGTTGGGTGTCTCCCCTCCCATGCAAAAACCTATAAAATAACATGTAGAGGCCCCATAGAATTTTTTTTAAGGAAGGTTGCTGGTAAATCCACATCATAAGGTGCGTTTTTTTTTCGTTATGTTGCAAGATGTTGATTTTTTTGTGTCTGCAAGTTATTGTTTGAAGATGTCTACGTTTTTGCAGAAGATGCGGTCGCGTTCCTTTGAATCATCATCTAGTATGCGTTGCGTTTGCGGCGCCGAGGCTGCCTTGAAGACCTCCACCAAACCATGGTGCAAAGGAGCACGATTCTATACATGCGCCTCGAAGACTTGCGATTTCTTTCGTTGGATGGATGAACCATGCAGCAAAGAACGACAATCTTTCGGCACTATGAAGAAGCCTCCATCAACAGATGCGAATGTTAATATCCCTGTATTGAACAAGCTTTCAGCAATTTTGATATGGCTGAAAGCAATATTGATATGTTTGCTATTCATATCCCTGTTACTGACATACATTGCTTTGAAATAATATTTCGCAACAAAAAAGAAATGTCATTCCAAAAAATAAATGTCATGTATTCATATGACGATTGCTCGTGCAAGTATCCAAAAGCAATTACATAGCACATGTAAGGATTGTTCGTCTAAATATACAAAAACTGACATACAGACAATCTACCACATAATACTTAAAGGATTGTCCCATCCAAAAAATATACATATAAGAAGTTTGTTGTGCATCCAAAAAAACCCCATCCAGAAATTCACAACCCAAAATCTGTATTAGCTGAGCTTCTCTTGTCCATGCAGTAGATCCATGAGCTCAAACGGTCTCCCAAAAAACTTCCATTTCCATTTCCCATATCTGCACATTCCATGCAATGAGAAGTAACGATTAAATTGAACATTGTCACAACAAATATTTAATGATGATGAGAAGTGATGTACCTATGGATCCATCGAAGGTGGAGGTCCATCTGGAAATGCTTCGAAATTTCTTGATCTTTTTCGTCCACGCCCCCTTCTTTGTAGGCCTTCACCCCTTCTTCCTCTTGTCCAAGAACCTCTTGACCTGCACCCAATTCCACTAGATAAAATGCAGATGTTTCAGATTTACGATGTTTCACAAATAAAGATCTAATGTAGATATAATGCAAGACAATCGAAATTAATACCTTCTGTTGGCCATTGAATTTTGATTGCTTGTTGAAGCTTGCGTTGAGGGGCACAGTGGTACCTCTTGGTTAGCTCGTACAAGAGGCGATGGTGCATTGAGTGGTTCCTTGCAGGTGCGGGCTTGGTGCCCGAACTTGCTACACCTGCTGCATTTATGCCTTGATTTGCCATCATTCTCGTCCCTTGGCCGAATGCGATTCTTTCGCGGACGTCCTGGTGGCCTTGTGGTGTGAGGCGGTTGCACCTTGAATGGCAGATTGACCATCAACCACTGCGACTTGTCGGGCATTGGTGCTATGCATGCACAAGTGTAGGCTTTCCTATAACGATCAACCTTGTAGTAATCAGCGACGTAGTTCTCCCACCGCACTCCTCTGATTGTTCCCAACGCGGCTGCTGCATGTGTGCATGGAAGCCCACATAGTTGCCATCTTCGACACGAGCATTCGCGGGCTAGAAGGTTTAAAACATACCTCCCAAAAGGAGTTTCTACTTCCACATTGCTGTCATCAGCTCTTCTAACAATGAAGCCCTTCAAGTCCCTTGTGATGCCTCGCACATAAGACAAGGCTGATGGCACAACTTTTTCTATCCAACTCTTGGACCTTCGAAGTCTCTCATCCATCGTTGTCATCAACTTCTGCCTAATCCAATCAATAAGCTCACAAATTGGCATATTTCGCGCTGGTGATATCCATGCATTGAATGATTCACTCAAATTATGTGTGACATAATGGCACTTCGCCGAGTCACCAAATTGATGACGGCTCCACTTCTCCCCTACATTTGCCAACTAGTGGTATGCACCCATGCTATGTTTTTGAATCTCAGATATCCAGTGAGTATAGTGCTTGTTATCAAACGCCCTTGCAGCAGACCAAACCATGATCTCTAATTCTTCGCCTGGGAATTTTTTCTTGAAGTTTTTATACAGGTGTCGCATACATGTCCTGTGCTCTGCTTGGGGGAATAGGGTCTTCACCGCCAACTCGAGACCCTTCTGTGCATCTGATATGAAAGTCAACCCAGCACCATTGCCAAACTCGATAGCATGGTTCAAATGAGTCATGAACCAATTCCACGTGACATTGGATTCGCTTTCTACAACTGCGAAAGCCACAGGGAATAATGCATTGCATCCATCTAAAGCTGTCGCTGAGAGTAGTGTTCCTAGGTATTTACCCTTCAGGTGGCACCCATCAAGACCTATGAAAGGTCTACATCCTTGAATAAAACCTTCCCTTTGTGCTTTCAACGATATGAAAACACGTAGAAATGAATCGTCCTTCTCAGTTTCATAGTGAATTACACTTGAAGGATTACGATTCTTCAATTCATAAATGAGAGATGGAAGTCTCTCATATGACTCCTCAACTTTTCCTCGGATTTTATCTAGGGAAATCCTTCTTCCCCTCCATATCCTCATGTAAGGTAAACAGACTTGGAATTGCTCGGCTAGTCGTCGAGATATGGCGTTCACAGTCATTTCTGGGTTGTCCTTGATCCATGGATCAATGTGCTTGGCAATCCACTCTTGTGAAGCCAATGAATTGCCAATCCTACTGACAGAGGAACAATTGTGCTCGTCATGTAGAGTTCTGACTCGGAATCGCATGCTATCTTGGAGTCTAGAAGCATGGATTCGCCATTTACAATCTTCTCCCCTGCATATGGCTGTCACCCGTACAACCTCACTCTTTATGAATCTCACATCAAATTCATTCATCAGACAATAAGTGCTTAATGCATGTTTAAATTCATCATGTCCATCGAACTCGGTTCCAACTGTAATGTCAGGAATCTCCATGTCGTTGGTGGATATTCTACCTTCAAAGTCCTCAACATCCTCTAAATCTGAATCTAAGAGATAGTGGTAGCTATTCTCAGACTCAAGACCGCTGAGGTCATCGTCACTGGTACTTGAGCTATCAACAACAAAATCAGAATCATCTGATTCGCTTACATCGATACATAGGGTTTGAGAGCGCAACACTCTCCTGGATCTCATTATACGCGATTGCTGAGTACTCAGCATCTGTGAGTCCATGGCATTGGGACTGATGGGTGCCCTTGATTCCTCCTCTCTTGACTCATCCCCAAGTGGCTCCTCAAATAGGGGATCATCATCCATCTCCACTGCCTCATTCGGGTCAATGTCCATTTGCACAACTTCATCCTCCAAATCCATGGCTTCAGTAGTAAATCCCTCCACTCCTGCAAAGGATTCATGCGTACCTTCGGTATTAGCAATGCATTGAACCGTCTCCAAGGATTCATGCGTAACTGATCCCAACGCCTGCAAAGCCTCCACTGCCTCATTTGCATCAGCCCCTAAGGACGTGGGAGTTGGATCTTGACCTGCATTCGCATTCGCTTCCTCGGCATGAATTGGTTCAGCATCTTGATCAAACTCCACCACCAACTCAACTTGCGTCCCATCTTGGTGCAAGTGAAACATTTCCATCATCTGCTTCTCATTAGATAACTTCGCATACATAACGAAGACAAAATGCGAGTACAGTTCGTATACCTAAATAATAAGCGAGTAGGCCAATAATAAGATAGTTTCATACCTGGATGGATGGGAGTTAGGAATTTTATAGCTCATCCGCAAGGAATCCTTTGCTTCCCATGGAACAACTTCTGCGATGTCATCCAAGATGTCGAACCAACACGTGTAATCTGGGTCTGTCCCTATGACGACTTGCTGTCCCAGCAAGTACCTATCGCCACCACGACCTCGCACCTTCTTGAAGTATCCCCCATACCGGACGCAAATGCTAAGGACCCCATCGCGGCCTTCGAACCAACCCATGCCCTAAGGTATATGCAGCTTTCCTTCTCATCTACTCATTTACATTTTACAAAGATTTTCAGGGGCGAAGACGATGGAGGACTTACCGGTGCCTTTCGAGTTGCTTCTGGTAGCTTGGTGTAGGAGGAAGCATGTCGTCGGCGATCGGTGGGGGCTCTTCTTCTTCCGCGAGTTGGAGAAGATGAGGAAGACGATGATCGAGCGGGAACGATCGTTGAGGATGTCGAGGGCGGGCGGGACGAGGGAAAAACATATACCTCGTCACCCAGCCACTATTCATCGATTAGACTTCCCCTTCCATCTACACCCTACACGTGGCGGCAACAAATCCCAGCCATTTGATCTCTACCTCGAAACTCGGTGGTGGTAGGTGGTAACCCAACCCTGGTTACCCCTAACGTCCCAGCGTAACGGAGGGTTACGCACGTAATCGTTAAGCATTACTCGGGGGTTTTAGCGTAATTCGCTATTATGCAGGGTTCCTGGGGTAATTACCATATTACTCAGGGTTATGGGTGTAAATATCCCTAGGAGGAAATGGCTACCGAGAGCGTGCAACCGTCACTGTCACTAGGAATAAGTGATGGACCATGTCACAACGAGGATGTTGCAAATATAAGTGGGGGAGGTTGTAACACCCATACCCCCAAACATAGTGCTGCATCTAAAACTCACGAAGTGTGGGTGTAGTTTGTAAGTGGTAGTGATTACTACTTAGGCTTAATCATTTTGGGTGGTTGTCGATGAATCCATTTAGGTCCGAATCCAACAAGTTGCCAAGTTTTCCTTGATAACGGATCGGGGACCTAAGCCCAGGACGTTACAATTGGTATCAGAGCGGGTTCTCTCTAATAGTGGAAAGGGCTACCCGGGAGATGGAGTCATCCCTACAAAGAGATAGGAGGAAATGGCTACTGGGAGCGTGTAACCGCCACTGTCACTAGGAATAAGTGATGGATCATGTTGCAACGAGGATGTTGCAAATATAAGTGGGGGAGGTTGTAACACCCATACCCCCAAACATAGTGCTGCATCTAAACTCACGAAGTGTGGGTGTGGTTTATAAGTGGTGGAGATTACTACTTGATAACTTGGGCTTAAGCATTTTGGGTGGTTGCCAACATGTCCATCTGAGTCTGTACCCAGCAAGTCGTCAAGGCAAATTTTCCTCGATAACGGACCGGGTACCTAAGCTCGGGATGTTATAGTACGACTATTTCCATCCACATCCCATTATTTCACTTTGTTACACACTTATTCATATCTTTTTCCACCTTATTCTCTTTATTTATATCTTTCCTACCGAATAGAGAATGGCAAATAGACCATTGTTCTTCTTATTAATCCTTATATGCATATGCTCCTCGCTCAGTTTCTCTGTTTACACAATTGCACCCCTAATCTTCTCTTGCATCGCTTTGATTCCACCTCCAATCAACCCCTCGTGCTGCTTCTCTTCTCTTCCATATCTCTCACCTTTGATCAACACCTCTAAGGGCCTGTTTGGTTGATGGGTTGACTGGGTTCGGTTGGAGTACACTGGTGTACTCCTCCTTCCAACCCTCTCAATCCTCCTCACAGTTTACTATTTACAGGGCTACAATACACTATTCACAGGGGTACCCCAACCCAACCCAACCCAATTCAACCCAACAACCAAACAGGCCCTAATGGAAACCTTCCGCTCCTCCCTTCCCACCGCTGAGGAGCTTCCCATTCACATTCCCCTTTTCTTTAAATCCAGATCCAGCTTGCAAGCTCGAATCACATCTACCTTGTAGGACTTCTCGAGCATCTGCAACAGCAGCATACGTTCGTCGTTTCGTCGAAGCTCCAACCTCCTTCTCTCTCGCACTACTAAGGCCCTCTTTGGTAAGAGAATAAGCCATGGAATATGGGGCCAATTCTCCTCCCGACACGGTTCCCAGTGGTACGACTATTCTCCATTATTTCATCTTATTTCACTCTTATTCATATCTTTATCACACCTTACCTACCTTTATTTCACCTCATTCTCCTTATTCCTATCCTCCAGCCGAACGGAGAATAGACCCTTATTCCCCTTATTCTCCATCTTTATTCCTGCTTATTCTCCTACCGAACGGACCCTTAAGGAAGAAGAAGAAGAAGCGAGAAGTGAGAAGGAATCTCAGCGAGCAGATACTGTTGGATCGATAACCTCCTAGTTGATCCTGATCGTTAATCCACGCCCAAATACTGGCCACTGATCGAGACCATCGGGATCTCCCAGTTCAGCCATGTGGAGCCTCCTGGTCTGTGCCACATGATCGAGAGGGCGGAGGCATATCTCAACTGGGGAGCGGGTCCTCTGCTGGCCAGCAGGGACCTGCTGTAAGGGGGGAGGGCGTCTGGGCCGCTCGATCGAGATCGAGCGGTTCGCACGAAATCATGGATTTTGTGGGCCCTTTTCGTGCGAACCGCTCGATCTCGATCGAGCGGCCCGGACACCCTCCCCCTTTACAGCAGATCCCTGCTGGCCAGCAGAGGATCCGCACTCATCTCAACTGTTCATCATCGCCAAGTACCTGGCGTAGGAATGTGATGAGGGAATATTACACTCTAGCTCTCGGTAATTTGCTAAATTCGACTGATGTCCTTGCCAATTGACGCACGCTCCATGCACGTGCCTGCTATTGGGATTCTTGCTCGTGACCCCTTCCGAGTCTTCTACATTATAACTGAGTCCCTTCAAGGGTTTTTTAATTATATAAATGTTTTAAAATTTGCATAACACATCTCCATGTTTGATGTTTCTTGCGAGTTTTTGGATGTTGTAAATTGCATTGGACTCCTCATTTCGTGCTTTACGTTATGTAAAATTTTGGAAATTTTAAGACAACATTCAAGTTAACTATGAATTATTGATTTAAAAATACCAATTTGACTTATTTAATTCATAGTAAATTCATTCCATGGAACTTTGAGTTGTAATTCGTATATATTATAGATAGATTTTATGTGCCTCTAATAGCTCGTGGAAGTTCATTGACGAATATTCTCATTTAAGATATAGATAATTTCCGAAAGTTGGTCCTTTACGGATTTATTCCGAGCTAGTTATTGAATATCTTGCAAAAGAAAAATCCCTTGTTGTATGTTATAAACTGCTTCATGATCAAGAATTTCTGAGTTGTTGCAACTGTTTGTTATTTATAAAAAATAAAAAAATATTTTACGTGCTTTATCTTTCTTTCTTTTTTCATTTTTATTTAATTCATCTTCCACTCAAAAATTGAGAAAAATTTATAGTAGATGCATCTTTTCATGTAGTTCATCATATTCAGACATCACAAGAATATTATGTCTGTTGTTCAAAAATTAAAAATACTAAAACTTTGAAAAAAAATATAAAAAAATCATATACAATCTAAGTCAACAAACAAGGATATTTTGAGAAGCTGGGAAAATCTACTTTTTGGGAAAATTGTCTTTTATATTTTTATTCTCTAATTTTTATTTTTGGGAAATCCCATCATTCTCATTTATATTTTATTTCTTTGCACCTTTTTTGCATTATTTTATCTTCTTTTTCCATTATTTTCAAAATATTCAAAAAATATTTGCAATACTAAAAAAATCTCAGTATATATATATATATATATATATATATATATTATTTTATCCTATATTTTCTAATTTAAAATCTAGATTTTCCTTTTCCCTTCATATGTACATATCCATATTATTATTATTTTACTTTATTATAATTTATTTTATAAATTTGAAAAATAAAATTTGAAGCATTAAAAATAAAAGAAAAATAAAATAAAGTAAAAATAAAATAAAATAAAATAAAAGATGTTCAAAACCCTAAAAACACATATTCATGCACTTTTGCCAGTGAAACACAAATTGAGTACTCAGTTTTCATAAATATTAGTGTATTGCCTTCCAGAGTTCGACCATAGGACTTGCCCATGCTAAACAATTACACAATGCACTTCATATTTGCACATCTTTCTTTTGTTTTGACTTGAGTTCTTTGCCATACCACATTGACATGATAAGAGCTTGTTCTTACCACCAAGCAAAAAAAATACGAGATCAACAACACCACTAAGGATATTAATGTAGAGATTTAGATCCAAAACACGATAGGTGATAAAGATAGATTGATACGAAGATTGCTGGTAAGGATATGTAACAGATATGTGAGTTACTGACCCAAAAATGACTTGTAAAGTGTTGACCAATGATTGAAATACAATCGAGGAAAATGTCGAACCATAGTGATTATGTAAATTTCACCGAGGTTGAGTATGAGATGATTCCTTAGACCATGTTAATTTGAAGGATACAATCCATGTATCTCTCCTTATCCCACTAAATTTCTATCCCTACGAAGATGGTCAATATCTCTATCATTCCAATCTATCTTGCCATAAATATACAAATAATTACCACTTATCTTACAATTTTATCTACTATAATTGACTTCTATCTCTCACCCCTTCTTATCCAACCAATAATGAATAGTAAATAGTTACCATTTATCTCTCTTTATCCCGTGAATTCTATCCTTATCTTTGTATCCCTTATCTAGCAAATGAACAGGCCTTCGGTTACATATATTACACTCTTGAATGTATGCAGAAGCAGAGGCCCCCGATCTCGAATATCCATAACACTACAGAGCCTATGTTCGAATATCCATGATCAGACATATCGAACGTACGCTAATCCTTCTTTGATTTTTTTTAAAACATGATTGCTTTGTGAGAATGGTTAAGGATTCAAAGAAAGACATTATGCATCCGATGAACCTATGTCTATATAAATGACTAATTACAAAGAATCAAATTGGGATTAGATCGGCGTAGGAGTATGTTGTTCGTCGAGTCTAAGATTTTGAATGTTTTGAGTTAAAGTTGTAGGAAATTTTAGGTGTAACATAAACAAATCGATCAAAAATAATGATTCACGAGTTACCTCCTTCCATCACAAATCAAATAGCAATTTTTGATTGAGATGATGAAGAAACTGACGGTGATCTTTTCTTCCTCCTTTTTTTCCTTCCCTTGACCCCAATCGTTCAAACTCTCTCAGATGGTGGAGAGTTTTGATGGTGGCTCTCTGAATCTCTTGATTCGGTGTATTGCATAATGAGCCATCGCGTATCTTTTATAAGGGTAGAGTTGGTGGGTTCAAAAGAATAACAAACCCTATCGTAACCGACTCCTGGTGATCCACTAACCATAGATCAAGATAATGCGGTTACGTTTTATCCATTGACTTGGTAAAACCCAATATTTATCATCTCATAAATATTGTATATGGACCACATATGAGATAAATTCCAACATTCTCCCACTTTGTCCATACAATCTTTAATTATGAGATAATAACTTTAAGCATGCTTTTTATGAGTTTTATGTAATGTCAATGAATCATATAACTTAATTGAATTAAATTAATATGATCATGGTGGTCACACATCATATAACTTGACACGATCTCTTCAATATATCAATATTAATTCAATCCAATCAGCTGTAATTTAGAGAATAACGTCTCCTTCTTTAATTCCGTTTCGACGATTATGTTATCTGTTTGCAAACATACATGCATAATGTAACAATGAAATGATTAAGAAACATAAAACAAATGAGATTGTCATAATCATATTGAGCACCAAAAATATACTAATTAGCCTTTCACAGCAAGGACTTCTTTAGAACACCCATTCTTACAACATGCTCAGAAAAATTTTAGGTGACGACCCTTTAGTTAACGGATCCGCAATCATAAAATTAGTACTGATGTGCTCTATTGACACTCTTTGTTTTTGAACTTTCTCCTTTACTGATAAATACTTCAAATCCATGTGCTTTGCACCCTTGAGTACTTATCATTCTTTTAGAAGAAGACTGCTGCGGCGTTATCACAATAAAATTTTAGTGGCTTGGCAATGTTGTCGACTATTCCAAGTCCTGAAACAAAATTCCGTAGCCACAATCCTTGAATTGTAGCCTCAAAGCATGCTACAAATTCAGCCTCCATAGTAGAAGTAGCAATGACAGACTGCTTCACACTTTTCCATGACACAACTCCTCCAACGAGCAGAAATACGTAATCAAAGGTTGACTTTCTTGTATCGATGCATCCCACAAAATCTAAATCTAATTATCTGATAATCTCAAGATTATCAGATCGTCTGGACACGAGCATATGATCTTTGGTGCCTTTTAAATACCGAGAACTTTCTTTGCAGCCTTCCAGTGGTCCATACCAGGATTACTTTGATACTGACCCAACATGCCAGTGGCAAAACTAATATCAGATCGAGTACATGTTTGAGCATACATGATACTCCCAACCACTGATGCATAAGGAATTCCTTTCATTTCATTACGTTCCAATTCATTCTTTGGACATTGATTCAAGCTGAATATGTCCTCTTTCTGAATAGGAACAATGCATGCAGAGTACGTGTCCATCCCGAATCTTTCCAAGACCTTCTCAATATATGCCTTCTGAGACAATCCTAACAGTCTTTGTGGTCTATCATGGAATATTTTTATTTCAATCACATAGGATGCCTCACCCATATCTTTCATTACAAAGTTCTTGGAGAGATACTTCTTTGTTTCATGTAACAAACTTAAATCATTAGTAGCCAATAATATGTCATCAACATATAGGACTAATATAATAAACTTGCTCCCACTAACTTTCATGTAGATATACCTATCTACAATATTTTCTACAATATTCTGTGATCCTAAAACCTTTGGGTTGGTACATATAGACATCTTCTTCTAACTCCCCATTTAGAAATGCGGTCTTTACATCCATTTGGTGAAGCTCCAAATCATAATGAACCACCAAAGCCAAAATAATTCTTAAGGAGTCCTTTGAAACTGGAGCAAATATCTCCTTATAATCGATGCCATCTTTTTCAGTAAAGCCGTTTGCAACAAGTCTAGCTTTATATCATTCAATATTACCTTTAGAGTTACATTTGATCTTGAATACCCATTTACACCCTACTCTTATAGAACCTTCAGGTAAGTCAACGAGATCCCAAACATTGTTATTGGCCATTGACTCGAGTTCTTCTTTCATAGCATTCAACCACTTTTCAGAATCATTACGTTCTATGCCTTGATGGAATGAGCTTCGAACTTTATCAATGCTTAAGTCACATTCATGCTCAAGTGCATATATTATATAATCATCAAAATTTAAGGGTTTCGTTTTCCTTTCAGAGCGTCTTAATGCAACTTCTTGTGATTGTGATGCACTTGGCTCACTTACAACTTGTTTATTAATAATGACATCATCACTTAATATCGGTGCCAACTCTTGATGTTCCACGTCATTATGTGGAGATGAATCCACATGTGGAACGATTACTATAGAAGATTCAGACAGATATGGAAGCGACACTTTATCCCTATCTTCTTTTATTTCCACATTTTGTGAAACTTGCCTCCCACTAATGTTGTCATTCTCAATGAAACGAGCATTGTCACTCTCAACAATTCTTACTATATGGTTAGGACATTAAAATCTATACCCCTTTGACTTTTCAGGATAACCAATGAAAAATCCACTGACTGTCCTTGGATCTAATTTCTTTTCATGTGGATTGTATACTCTGACTTCCTCTTTACATCCTCAATACCTGTCCATAATTCAAAGATGTCTTTTGAATTGCTTTACTATGAACCCTATTGAGTAAATATGTTGAAGTCCTTAATGCATATTTCCACAATTAAAGAAGTAAAGTATTATTATTTATCATGCTCCTAACCATTTCCATTAATGTACGATTTCGCCTTTCTACGCCACCATTTTGTTGCGGTGTTCTGGGCATTTTGTATTGTGCATAAATACCCTTACTCTCAAAGAATTTTGCAAATGGACCAGGATGTTGACCCATCTCATCATGCCTTTCGAAATATTCACCACCTCGATCAGATCTCACAATTTTTATTTTCCTATCTAATTATCTTTCCATTTCATTAATAAATATCTCAAGGACATTTACTGCTTGAGTCCTTTCATGCAATAGATAAATATATCCATACCGTGAGAAATCATCTATAAAAGTGATAAAATATCTTTTCCCTCCCCATGATGAGATATCAAAAGGACCACAAATATCAGTATGTATCAATTCTAGGAGCTGGGTAGCCCTTGTAGCTGGTTTCTTTGATGCATGTTTGGATTGCTTTCCTTTAATGCAATCTACACAAAACCCTAGATCAGTAAAATCTAATTGAGGTAATATGTCATTCTTAATAAGTCCCAACATTCTTTCCTAAGATATATGGTCTAGTTTTTGATGCCATAAAAGAGCAGAGCATTTAGCAGATGCATTCCTTTTCACACCACATTGCATTCAATATAAAATAGGGAATTCATAAATTTATTATCAAGATTAAAACGATAAAGATAATTCTCCGAAGTACCAGAACCATAAAAGTACTTATGTCTAAACATAGAGAATGATCCATCAGAAATCTTGAAAGAAAATCCTAAACTATCCAGTCTGCAAACGGAAACAAGATTTCTAGCACAATCAGGAACGTAGAGACATCCTTCCAGATCAACTTGACATCCATTGTCCATGATCAATCTATAAGTCTAAATTCCATCTATTCGTACCTTCATCCTATTTCCCATGAGCAAATACTGCTCACTTTCCTTTATGTTCTGGATTGTAAGGAATCCCTGTAATATGTGAGATACGTGAGTAGTTGCACTGGTATCTAACTATCAGGTATTATTAGGAACATCTATAATATTTTCTTGTGTGATTTTATTGTTGCTAGCCCCTACCGTAGTCTTTTCAGTAGCCATGAGGTTCACCGAGTGTTCTTTAAACTTCTTTAAGCTCCGTTCTTCTTGAATGAGCATAGCCTTTAATTTCATGAAACTCCACTTATCCTTCAATGTGTTTTAGTTTAGCTGGAATAGCCCAAATTTAATAGGAAGAGAGTTTATGATAAACTGTACTAAGAACGTCTAGTTGACATCCGTCCCATGATTTTCATTTTCGATGCGAGATTAGACATTTCAGTTACATGATCCATCATCGAGTTGGACCAGATGAATTTCTTCAAGGTTAACTCACTCATTAAAGTCCCGACAATGGACTTATCAGCTATATCGGATTGGGAGTACTCCTTAATTTTCTTCATAAATTCCTTAGCATTGTTTGTCCTAGGCATTGACGGTTTGATGTTTTCCGCCATTGAGATTTTCATCAAGCTCAAGCAGAGTCTATTCGATCTTTCCCAAGCCTCATAATACATCCTTTCATCATCAGTGATGTTTTCTGTAATGGCTTGTGGTTTTTTGATCTTCAACTAATGCATGGTCTAAATTCATCACTCGTAAATGGAAGAGGATCTGTTTTGACCAACCTACATAGTTGAATCTGTTGAACCTGACCATAGAGTTGCCTAATGCAAACAAGTTCATAGTTGCTGAAACTGTATACAATAATACATATGCTCGCAATAATGCTTTGAGAAATAAATTAATATTCTATATACGGGAAATACATATTGAAATTTCTTTCACAATATTTTAATAATCACCTTTGGATAGAATATTAACATATCAATAAATGCATAAGTAATGCAATTAGATATACTTTAATAGATAATTGAATAAATAATGTCTAATTCATGTTTTCCATCTTTGGATGTAAAACTCATGATTCATTAATTAACCTCTTAATGTACATAATTACAGACAATGATCCACCTTCGGGTGATCTCCTAATCCATGATTATACTATTCTGATTATCAAGATAATATTATGTCATTAATTTTAATTTGCATCAAAACATGATGATCATAATATAGGTTCAACTCCGTAATGGTTAGATCACTTTGGTGACTAACCACAAAATTGAACATAATAACTTTATTCGTCAATAATAATGTACACAAAATATCTTTAAAAGGTTTAACGACATGCATGGAGAAATAAATTTAAGGATTAAAATCCATCCATTTTATGAGTAAATATTTTTTTGTAAGATTTTACTCAGTCAAAAATTGGCAACACAAAAATACAAAACAACTCACGTGAATCCAATCTCATAATAGGAAAATCTGACGGAGACAATGGATAATATAAGCTCTTCTCATCCCGTTCTAAACGGATGAAAGTTTCGTCCGTTAAAGAATAACACAAACAAGAGAACATGTCACACTCATGGGTTATCTCTCTTTTATTTAATAAACATAACACCTTGATATAAACATCCAAATCAACATAATTTTTGCTGTGAATTTACAATCATTAAATCCATTAAAGCCAAGAATTTAACCTGGGTCTGATACTAGATTGTAGGAAATTTTAGGCGCAACATAAAAGAATCGATAAAAAATAATGATTCACGAGTTACCACCTTCCATCGCAAATCAAATAGCAACTTTTGATTGAGATGATGAAGAAACTGCCGGTGATCTTTTCTTCCTCCTTTTCTCCTTCCCTTGATCCCAATCGTTAAGACTCTCTCAGATGGTGGAGAGTTTTGACAGTGGCTCTTTGAATCTCTTGATTCGGTGTATTGCATAATGAGCCATCACGTCTCTTTTATAGAGGTAGAGTTGGAGGGTTCAAAAGGATAACAATCTCTATCGTGACCGACTCCTGATGCTCCACTAACCATCAATGTGGATCAAGATAATGCGGTTACGTTTTATCCATTGGCTTGGTAAAACCCAATATTTATCATCTCATAAATATTTTATATGAACCACATACGGGATAAATTCCAACAAATGTGTCACGGTAAGTTGTAATCGCGATTCATCTTTTGAGCATATTCAAAAGTTCAGTGTGAACTTCGATTAAGATTGTTGTACTGCAATATTTCAGAAAGGTTAGCAGAATTAATTAAACAATACCTAATCAATTAGATGGAACTAACCGGAGAAATTGCGAACTAAGTTGGTTAAAACTTATCTGGATAACCAATCGAATGAAAATCCAATCCAAATAAAACTACAAATCGTGGATATTTAAAATATAAGAAAATTTGATTGGGTAAAACTAATTGAAATTGTGCTAATTAGTCAGCATTTATCAAACTGCACAATTTTCCGTTCGAAAGGACCTCCGATATGATGGATAAAAAAATCAACTTCGAGATTTAATTGGATAGTTTTGATTGATGACTTTGTCACGAGTGATAAAAACTCCCATTAATCCATCGCCACCATTGTTTTTAGAGATAATTACAACCATAGCTTTGAGTAATTTCTTAGTTACATTCACAATCTTGAATTACATCCAGAGTCATGAATAAGTGCGTCGTCTTACACTCATAATCTTTTGTTACTTTAGTTCGTAAACTCAACCAGATGACTGAGTTAATCTAAGCAATCTGTGATCTGACGGCTGGGATTAACCAAAAGTAAAAAAAAACTCCCCCCCCTCCTCTAGCTGCTCCCCCTCCAACTCCACCACCTCCTCCGTCTCTCCTCCCTCTGCTCCTCCTCCCGCCACCGCCACCATCACCCTCTCCCTCTCTCCGAGCTTGCAGGCGGGCCGCCACCATCACCTCCCGCTCTCTGAGCTTGCAGGTGGGCCACCGCCGTCTCTTCCTCTCCCTCTCTCCGAGCTTGCAGGCGGACCGCTGCCACCACCGCCTTCTCTCCCTCTCTCCAAGTGGCACCACCCTCTCTCCCTCTCTCCGAGCTTGTAGGCGGGGAGGGGGGTTGGGCTTCGACAATGATGGGTGGGTGTGTTGCGGGGATGCGTGACGTGCCTGCCTATCTGGGCTGAAGGAGGTGGTTCGGGGGGCTTTGATGGGGCTTCGACGGGGTTACCTGCCTGGGCTGGAAGAGGTGGTTCAGCAGGGGGAGGCTGCTGTGTCGAGCTTTCGAGGGGTGGGGGCTTCGATGGGGCTGGTGGTCGACGGGGTTGCCTGGATGAAGGAGGAAGGGAAGTTGTCATTCATAAATAATAAGAATTTAATGGATATAAAATGCAAAATATTTGACAGATACCGTCATATTTTACGGGAAAATTTAACACAAGGTTATGGATGTAAGAATTAACATTACTCAAGGTCCTGGACGTAATTCACGATTACACAGGGTTGTGAATGTAATTACGGAATTACTCAGAGTTATGGATGTAAATATCCTTTGTTTCTATATAAGAAAAGGTAGAGATGTCATTCCCTCATTGGAACTTCGTTACTCTACCTCCCTTTCGATGCCTATAAAAATAGATATTCCCACCGTTAACAGATAGAAGAAGCTTCAAGAAGAGGAGCCCAACCCATGGACATTCATTATGAGGACTTTTTCTCAAGACAAAGACCCTAACACCTCTTGTTATTCCGCGTTAACCATCGATTTCATTGCAAATCCAAGTGCAATAGGGATTCCTTGGATTTCGTGTGATTAATGATGGAAGATGTATGTGTTTCCAATGTAGATCATGCATCTGAACTTGACAATTTGTTGGATATGGATTCAAATGATCCGTTAACCACCAACAAAATATTTATAAGTAGTGCTCCCAAATAATCAAGTAGTAATTGCTTGTCACTTTTAAAACTCTCACACTTTACGAGTGTTTCGTGCTAGACAGTGTTTTGGAGTGTTAAAAAGAGGGTGTCCAATCTTTTTTTTTTAATCTCAAACACATGTTTCTGGTAAGCTTCTGATATCCTTTTACGTCAATGTCAAATTTTGAAATTTAAAGTTTAATTCCTCTTTTTTACATTAAAAAAAGAGGTCCGTAACAAATCATGAAGTAGCTAAGAGGGGCATATCTGGAAGAATATATCCTCCTCCAATAACCCCTCCATCCAAACCTTCTCATCCTCTTCCTCCGCCCTTGCCCCTCCACTGCCGCCACCCCGCATTCTTCCACCGTCGCCTCCTCCTTCTATGCTGCACGACCATCTTCAACAATGTCAACCAGCTCACAACACTGTGAAATTACACATGCAGAAGATGCCATGACAGATTCGCCGCCACTCACTGCACGAGTAACATCGGTAGCAAACGGGCGCCCTAATCTGGCTGCAGCACAATGCACAGAGCTTCCTCATTGTGCGTAATCTCAAGCACCTCAATATGCCCTGATCTGGTCTTGTGGAGGCAGAGGAGGGGGTAGAGGAGAGGGGGAGGAGGGGGACGTGGAGGCTGGGAATAGAGGAAAGGAGGGGGTGGGGAGGAGGAATGGAGAGGGAAGAGGAGGGGGGGGGGGGTGAAGGAGAGGAGGGGGTGGAGGAGCTGGGAGTCCTCGTTGCACGCATTCTCAAGCGCCCTCTTCATGATAGTGGTTGAGGAAGGGGGGAGAGAGGTTAGGGCGGAGGAGGAGGAGGCTGGGAGCAGTGGAGGGGGAGGGGAGGGGCGAGTAGGGGAGGATGGGTTTGAGTGGTGGCGGACGTGCTCCACCTTAGAGAAGGGGTCAGAGATGAGGGAGAGGTAGGGAAGGAAGTCCTTGAGGGAGGGGGAGGGGAGGATGGGCTGAGGGGGTCGGGGAAGGGGAGAGCGGCGACAGAGAAGGAAGAGGAGGAGGGCCTGAGGAGGAGGAGGAGGGGAGGGAGGAAGAGCTCGGGCCTGGGAAGTCGGAGGAGGAGAGGGTGAAGAGGAACAGGAAAGACATCTTCGCCTCTTTTTTTTAATTTAATTCCGCTTCTGTCCTCAAAGTTAATGTCCGTTTGCGTTGGGGATGGACGACAACTAACTTGAGAGGCACAAATGATAGAACGACAATAAGTTGAAGGCACAACTGATATTCCCAAAAATAAAAGAGCATAACTGATATTGAAATATCTCAGAAAGGTACAACCGATAAAAACAAAAAATAAATTGTCAACAAATGCAACCACCCTCCTCCTGACATCACCCCAAAGGACAAGGGTCACATGACCTCACCCTCTCCACATGACATTCCCATGTAATTCCTGTCACTGGATCCGGAAAAAGTGATTAACTAATCAATAATCAAATCATGCTAATCTCCCAACCCATTAACAACTAACTAATCAATAATCAAATCATGCTAATCTCGCAACCCATTAACAAACAAACAGAAAGCATATACCCACAAACCCCAAGATCTCTCTCAGACGGTACTAACCATCACCATGAAGCTCCTCCCAATAGCTCTCCTGCTCCTCCTCTCTTCTTCCCTGCTCGGTAACATCATATCCCCGCCGGCGTCGGGTTCTCAGGGCGAGAATCAGCTCCGCCTCCGCCGCCACACAAAGGCGCCGGAGGTCACCGTGTCTACCTCCTTGGATGCCAGCCTGAAGAGAGCGCCGCCGAGCAAGTCGAATCCGAGCCACAACTAGAGCATGTTCTATACTTTGTAGTGCGATCTCCCCTTCAAAATTTTGTTGCAGATATTAATGTTTCTCTCTCATCTCCTTGTTCCATATCTGTATCATGAACTATTTTGTGAGCATTTTTTCTTTTATTTAATGGATTGTGAATGTGCATAAATCGAAGACGAATGGCCGTTGGTATGACATCAAATGTAGAAAATGGAGAGATATTTTGATGGTAAGACACTGAAATAATCATGGGATCTATACGCGCTGATTATATATTAACAAATGGCCTCCAGTTGATGACGTTGGTTCAAATGGGGAGTATAGTCACTAGAACGACGTCCACGTAGGATGTCGATCAGTTGTAGACAAGGATCTGTTGTGGGTCAAAATGCAGCAGAGTCTGCTATTATCGTGAGAACCGTTCGATCTTGATTGAACGGTTCGCATGATTTTACACTTTTTGTGGGTATGTACCGTGCAAAATCGTGAACCGCTCGATCTTCCCACGGTTACATCACAAGACCACAGCAAAGGAACCTCTCTGTATAGACAAATACATACGACTAGTGGATATACCCGTGCATGTTTATTTCAAAACACGGCATAAATGTTTGTTAATCTAACCAATTTATCATGTCAAATAAAAAAGAATCGATGGTAAAGGTGAATCGATACACATCCAGATCTTAAGTTGCAGAAGAATCACATTTTCGTTTTAATATGATGCATGAGTCCTAATTGTTGTTAAGGGATTGAAGTTTGATCAATTAAATGCTTAATTTTCGTTTTAAATTCTTGCTTGTTGTTTATCTTTAAAGCAACTGTGAGTATTGTGGACAAACTTTAGTGGTATCTTTAGAAAATAGAAAAGTATACGTAAATCTTTTTAATGTGGCAGTTTTTAATTAGGAAAACGGGAATACGTTATTGAGCTGCATATGTGTAGACTCAAATCTCGAGACATGTATGGCCGAGAGGTGATGGACATGTAAGTTATATACAAGTGAGCTGCATAGCCACCTCTTCTTTCACTATAAGAAAGCCACCTCTTCTTTCACTATAAGAAAATTGACATAAAATAACAAATAATTTGAATATTCATTGCTATATCTTCCGATATTAAATATATACCAATTAATATAATTCATTGTAAAATTAACTTTTCTTCTTTAAATGAGCAATAAATGGTATATTCGTTGTTAAAGGTTAACATAGCAATGATATATCTATTGACTTATTCATTAGAATTTATATTAGTCATTGCTAAATTTATAAATGATTATAAGAATTGGTCAATTGATAACTGTTGTAACATGATTAGTTACTACGAATATAGCAACGAATAGGATGTTCGTCGAAAATTTAAAGAAGTAATGGATAATATATGTTGTTGTAAAATTAATTAAGGATGATATGGCAATGAATAAAACTTATTCGCTACCTTAGGTTAAATTTGTTGCAGTGTTTTACTTAACATAAATACGTATGTACAAAAAACCCCAATCATATAAAATAGCCATTTTCTTTGAATCATATTATATCAAAAATATAATCACATTTTAAAATTTTAAAGAAGATGATCTTGCAATAGTTTAAAGTTGACATATTTTGAAAATAAAATGGTTATTTTGAATTATTTTTGTGGAGGTACTAGATTAAAATAGAATTTCAAACAAGATTTCACTCAACACATTTTACATGATATCATAATTGGGATATTCAAATGCATAACTTCGGGATTTATATTTGCATAGTACCAATCCATCACATTAATTTGATTTACATTAAAAGGAGTCATAAAAAATACAATATAAAAAACATATATAATGGCAATTTAAAAAAAAACGTCACTATATCATCCGTTGTTAAATATATAATAATAGACATTATATTCATTATGAAATGTTTTTTTATCTTAGAAATTAATGAAGTATTTCGTATCCGTGGCTGTATCATCAGTGACCGTCTTGATGCGAGAAGTTTCCCCGCCCTCATTTAATATGCCTATTTCAATTAAATAACTAAATATGTATCTTACATAGTTTTTTGTTGATTGCAAATTTGGATTTTTTTTACACATTATGTTTTCTAAAAAATATATTGATACAACGATATAGATTAAAAAATATATCGAACACCATACAACATTTATAAAAGGAGAGCGGACTTTATATAAACAATCATGCTTTTGCACCATGCTTCCAAAAAACGACAGGAAATATAAAAAATAATATATTACATTGCAATTCATTTTACAAAGAACAATATAAATTTTACAAAAAAGTACATATTTTGCTTAAAGTTATTGCTCGAGTATGTAAAAAATAGTATTAACGAATTTACTCCGAGAACATAATAGGACACTGGTATATAAACGTATTAATGAAAAACACCAAACTTAGACAAACCTAAAATAGTAAATTGAATAATTAAATGAAGTTCAAATTTAAAATGGAATAGGATGAGCTACAACAAAAATGAGCTATAATGACACTTTTTTCAAAATATGTCACTAAATTAGCCGTTGTTAAATACATAACGACAATATTATTCGTTGCAAAGTGATTTTTCATACTTGAAATTAGCTATTGAAAAGATCCCACCTCATTTCAAATTTTTCGTCCATGAAATAGGATCTTTCCATGATTTTTCGAAACGAAATTATTCAAATATGAGGAGCTATAAGTACGGCTCCCCCAATTCAACCATAGACTTTCTAATATAATACCTTCGCATTCGGCTTATGGCTTTCTTCCGTTCTATCTATAAGCAAGTAAGGTTGAGGGGTTAAGGTTTCAGTTCTACATCCTTTCCCTTAATGAGAGAATGAGAAGAGAAATGCCAATCCTCACTGTGTGTGCATTAAAAATCAAGATACCTATTCAATTCATCCCATCTTATTCCTATTATATTTGAAATAAAGGAAAGTGGGAACTTTCTAACGGTCAAATTTGAGTTGCAATTCTATTCATTAAGTGATTTCATTGTTATTCAGCATTGCAAAGAAGAGAATTACGCTCAAAAGGTTTGAACCTAACATCGATTTGTGCATGAACCCACACAAATGGCTTAAAACTGTGGATAGCCTGGTTCCTATTGGTTGTGGTCAACGAGAATTGAAAATTGGAGACACGCAAACATGATTGAGTCTGACTCATAGTGGTAATTTATCAAAGAATGATTCTGATTATCAAATGATTGAACAATCAAGATCAATTTACTTACAATAGGCAATGCCTCGCCTTCTTCACAGAAATCACCGAGCATGAGGTGATGGCCATATCGAGTCAGAAGAAGTTAAAAAGCTTAGTAGTATGAGAACATGAGAATAATTTGGGCCCTCCTCTAGTATTGCAAAAAGACAAGAGCGGGGTGAGTGGGTTAAAAGCAAAGGGGTCTACTAGTTCTTTCTTTATGAGCGATAGCCTTTTGAACTATATATGAGTTATCAGGTTCGCAAGCAGAGCGCTAGGATTCGCTCCAAGTGACCTCTCTACTTTCATCTCTTTCTATATGAGATGCGATTTCTCTGAATGGACCTCACGACTTATGAAGGGTGGAGGCCTGGAAAAGAAGCATGAGTACCGACATAAAGTAATTGAGTTTAGTAGTTCTTCATAAAAGATATTATTGACTCTAGAGACATGGCAATATGGAGAAAGACAAGATTGTTTGAAGCACAAGAACCATCGATTTACAAATCTTATTAAGCACGAAATTTAGTGAGGGACGCCGAATCTTTATATGGATTGCTTTATCGCCTCTTTAGTGTGGGGAACTTGCTTTAGAAAAAAAGTTATTAATAGCTTATATGCCATGGGAAAGCTACAAATTTGAAGATGCAGTATTTATTAGTGAGATTTTAGTATAAATATAGTACTTCTTTTCACATATAAAAGTATGAAATAAAACTTGCTATTCAATGTAGAATAAATTTAAAGGTCATATATTTAAGAATATTCATACATCCATAAGGTTTTATTAGTTGAGGCGATCAACTAGCAATATTGATCATAAATAAGTCAACTTTTGGAAGGACATGCTTGTCTTAAAACAAAAAACAGTACTCGTGCCATGGAACTTTAATAGTATGTAAACATGAGAAAGCAAAGTGAAGATTTTATGAATATTTATAAAACAATGATTATGTTCATCCAAGCACCAGTGATCTAGTGGTAGAATAGTACCCTGCCAAGGTATATATGCAGGTTTGATCCGTGGGTTGGTGCACTTTTTGACGTAATTCCTCCATCCCTCTGCTAGTTTTTAGGGTTCCACCATCCTCGGGATAGTGGAGTTGGTGGCCATGGCACGGAATCGGGTTGGGTGTGATGATCCCGGTTTGATTTTCAAGCAGCAAATCAATATTAAAATTACTGGAGCAGTTCACTATGAGCTTTTTTTAAGTCTGCTTTGGAAGAAATTCAACCATGATATTTGTGTTCTGATTTCTTAAAGCCAGTAATTTCTGCTGCTTATTTTGCCATTAGTTTGCACTTTTTAATAATCAGGTTTAATAGATAGCTTGCAGCTCTTGGGAGTATTAATTTCATGTTGGTATCCTTGTAAACTTCTACATGCACTTGTTCCTGCTTCAGGTTGGTTTTCTGCCGTCCATGAATTTGAAAGCCAAATGATGGAAATACATTGAACCTGATGAGTTCTTGTGCATTTGCAATGATCGATCAGTTTCCCGACATTCCTTTTGCCTATATTGTTAATGATGAATGCTTGTAATATCCTTGTTACTGTCGTGCCAAATCTCAATTTAATGTCTACCATTCTACATGCACACCTTTTAATTATAAAGATGTTTTCTCTATGCACTTGCAGTTCTTCATTTCATTTGGGAAGAAGCAACCGAATTCTAATCAAAGAAGGATGGGTTGGTCTGCATCTCTCCCTGATTCACATGCAGATATTATTTGTTGTATATGACGAGAATGTGCACTAATTTCGAAACTGGTTGCTTGATCGTGTGCTCAACCATTAACATCGGTTGCTTTATGGTTGTTGGAATTGCAGCAAGATGCTATCCTTAAATGTACCATTCTTACATCAGTGTATATCATGAACTGTAACGAGTTCTTTTCTTCGAAGTAGTTGAAGTATCCACCTCCCTTGATGGCGCTGTTGTTTCATACACGAAAGCTAAGATAGTTCAAGACTATTTGGCTGCTGCGTGGAAGCATGAAAATTGTGAATACAATAAGATTTTGGTTGTTCACATTCAAGCAGGATGTGATTTTGTTTTCTTGATTTTCATTGTTTACCTTCACTTGTTATTAAGATGTGTGTTCCACCTGTTTTAGGACTTTTCTCTGACTTTTCTCTAATTGCCAAAGATGAATAAACCAAGCATAGAAAATACGGCGAAACAAATTGTCTCCATTTCAATCATTGTTAGAAAGTCGGAAGCGGAAGCGGAATGACAAAACAGAGCTACGAATAAAGATAAACATGAAGAACACAAAAGATTTTTACGTGGAACCCTACTCCGTGAGGAGCGGGATGAAACCACGGGAGAAGCCCTCAAAGGGGCGTGTTTCTCTATTGAGTTTCTCAATGGATACAGGAGGTCTGGGGCTCCTTATATAGCCTCTCCAGAGCCTCCAAGTCCCACCACTGGACGATGTGGGACTAAACACTAAATGGGGTAAATGGATCTCCTCCAGGATCCATTTACCCTGCTACAACACAATGGGCGCATACAACTTATACTCCAACAATCATCATCTTGTTTGGTAACTGGGTTGGGTTAGGTTGGGTTACCCCTGTGAATAGTAAATTGAGTGGAGGGTTGGGAGGGTTGGAAGGAGGAGTACACCGGTATACACCAGTGTACACCTCCAACCAAACGAGCCCTCAAATCCAAGCATCGAGTCTCTGACTTTCCATCTCAGCCGCGTCATGGAAAGCGCGAAAAAGGGCGCCTCTCTCTATGACCTTCCCGAACTCATGATTAGCTAGCTCTAGCTTAAGCCCATGTAGACTCAACGTGAGCTTTGAATCAATGCCCCCAGAAGCAAGGAGTATGCCCGCGTGTTCCGACGAGAACTCCGAAAAAACCTAATTCAGCTCTACGTAAGATAGCCAAAGTACACTTGAGCAATCGACATGATATATTTGCTCACATTCCAGGCGTAGGTCATGATTCGCAGGAACATCCTAAAGTTTTAATCAGAGGAGGTAGAGTCAAAGATTCACCAGTGTGAAATCCCATTGTATTCGGGTATTTCTAATACATGCTGCTTTACTGAATGTTTGTAGTTTTAACATTTATTTTTAATTATATACAGGTGATATCAACAGCCAGTACAATACATGTTTCTGGATATTAGGCAAACAGTAAAGACCTGGAGTCCAAAGAGTTTTTAATGATGTCATCCTTCCTTCCAACGTTCTCTCTCTCTCTATATATATTTATTTATCTGCTCTGTCGCATATCTTATGCCACAGTTTGGCTCAATCTTTACGACGTTAGTTTGCATCATTGGAGCTAAGGTGATTATTGGCTGCCATCCTCTGTCCATATGTACATAGAATATTTCAAGATGAAGGTGCAATTACAAGTCAAATGATGCAGACTTAGGCAGAGGCACATATACTGGTGGATGCTCAGTATCAATCACCGAATGGGCCTGAAATGAAATCGATCTGCTGGTAGCCCCTTGTTTATCAAGTGATTCTCTTGCCCTTACATCACACTGAAGGCACTTCTCTTTATTTCAATACAATATATAATCCAGGAGTGGAGTTTGATATCGCAGGGCATCCCTATAATTGGTGCATCCTGAATTGGCTCGATCCATGTACTCCTTTGCCAAGGAAAAATCCCAGCTAGATTATAACTTGAACCACTGTTTTTACTCCAATCCAAGTTTTTACCATGCACTTTTAACCATTTCAATCTTTTCTTTCCATGATTAATTCAACGACTGATTTAAAAGACTTTTGACTTATGAAGAACTTTCAGTCCTCTCTTTCTTTTGTTGCTCACTCCTTTCCCCAGACTTGACAAACTGACTTGTTAGGCCAATATCAATTGCTGATGTTTTGAGGCTCATCCCCGGCTTTTTATTGATTGAGGATTGTATTGGGCTAATATAGCTAGTGATGCATTTTTTATTTCCAGCTTGTTTCTGTATTAGCTATTTTTATTTGTAACCCTTCTATATCTACGAGTTTTGCTGAGGACTATTATATAATTTCCATCTATAGGGCGCTAGGGTTTTACCCGCTATATAAACCGCACCGATGAATAGAATTCTTTCCATCAGTTCTCTATTTTTTCCACATGATATCATAGCGATGGTCTTAGACCGGAGTTCGTATCCAAATTCTCACCGCCACCTGTAGCCTCTCCACCCAACTTTGCCACCTTCGCCATCTCTAGGGGGAGCTATGCCCTAGTGATGCCGCCCTGAGTACCAATGCCCATAGCAGCGCCACCCCTCGCGGTCACCGTACTCTGACAAAAATATATATGAATTTTAACATGTATGCTGCTATAATCTTTTGCAATTACGTTACAAATCCTGCTATTTTGTTATTACCTGGTGACCCTCGAATTCCTGGAATCTTAGTTTTGCGCCAACCATCCTTGAACTTGAGTTGATATGAAGCGAAAATGTTAGAACCGACGAAAATCTCCATCAATAGTCTCTCTCTCTCTCTCCACACATTTCCTCTCCTTTCCCCATCATCCTGTCAGCATATAACAACTATCTTGAAAGCCTTTAGTTGCAAGCAGGGACGGAGCCAAAACATTTTTGAGGAGGGGGCACAAAGTTTTAAAAAAATGTCTATCAATTACAGTACAATCATATTCATTATATAACAATAATTGTTATGGATAAATTATATCTATAATTTTCACGCATATTTTTCATCAATTTTGAACTTAGTCATTATATAATAATAGTCAATTTTCAACTTATTTTTTAATCAGCTATATCTTTTTATTCAATTTTACATAAATTGATATCATATATGTTCCACAATGTCAGGATTTTTTGTAAAAGATATTTATACCTTTTTTTAAAGTTATATTCAAGTATTTTAATTATTTAAATTCAGTATACGGATTTTGATCAATTATAACATAAACTACTCTTATTCCGAATTTGTATCAACTCAAAAATATAAAAACCTAATTCTATATTTTTATCAATAACAAGAAATATTAATATCTATGAAGAAAAATATGCCGATAAAGAATATACGTGCATTTGATCACTTTACTTGATAATAAATAGGACCAATGAACAATATATGGGACTTGACAATAAATGTTTTTTTTTAAATTTATTTTTTTAGATTGTGAATTAAACCCTTTATATGTATAAGTGATATGAGATTGGATGAAAGATCGATTCATTTTATAGTTCGACTCTAAAAAAATGGATAACGAATAAGATTATGATAGGGATCTATTATAAGTTGATCAATTGAAGAAATTATCCAATATAGGTTGATTTGAGGTAAAATCTATTATTTTTGGTAGGAATTTATGTTAAGAGACATAGTATCTATTGGTAAAAATTATTGAACTTTTTCTAAAAAATGAGGGGCATGTACGAGTTTTACCCTCAAAAAATCCAAATGAGGTATTATAATTATGAAATATTATGATTTTTTTACCTTAAAAATCTATAAGAAAAAAATTACATATACATATATTATGTAATTCCAAAATTAAGAGGGGGGGGGCTTGCCCCTCCTTACCCCCCCTTTAAATCCGTCCATGGTTGCAAGGTAGGTGTGTCAAGAAAGCTCGAATTCAACGAGCTTTACTCGGGCTTAGTTTACTATGAGCTTGTCAGTTGGTCTAGAATAAGGAAAGAGTTTGAGTTGGATGACTGTTTCAAAAAACATTACATGCTGAGTTGGAATTTAAGTTGAGCAGGATTGTTAAGATGCATGCAGGTTGTGTCTAGGTAGGGGACTGGGTGCATATAACGTGCTCATAGATCGAGATCGATGGCGGTAGTTGTGCAGAGGTCGCATTCTTTTACTATATAAAAGCCTCATCTTGTAATTTACATTTCCTACCATCCTTGTGCTTTTCTATGTAATTTACATTCCCTCTAAGTTCGATGCAGAAAGACGAGAATACAGATAGTTCGAAAGCATATACTTAAATCCCTAAATAAATGCATTATGTTTACAAGGAAGGAATGTGCATTCCAATACAATATTTACTCAAGATTCAGAGGAAACACTACGATTGCTTGCAGAATAGAACACATCAATGCATGCAGGCCAGAAACGACTCCGTTCTAAGGAACATGCCGCTGTAACATGGCGGCATGGAAACTTCTCAAAAAATACAAAACATCATGATTACTCCATGGTTTGGTCCAACAATCGTTATTCCGATCAACTTCCTTTATCCTCGAGTACCAATTGCATTGTAAACAACCCAAATATAGTTCCACGTATAATAGTTAATAGGGTAAAATTGGGCTGCCCTCGTGGGAGAGCTAACTTGGCTCATTTCACCCTCTTTTTTTTTATTTTTTTTCGAAATTTCTTCTGTGGATTTTCATCAGTATATCCCTATATTATGTCATTCAAATTTCACGCAAAACAGAGACTCCTACGGCCTCCATCCAGAAGGGTCGTTTTTAACAATTCTGTTACCGTTAAAAAATGACTGTCTGGATGGAGGCCGTACGAGTCTCTGTTTCGTACGAAATTTTAATAGCATAATATAGAGATATAGTGATGAATATTCACGGAAGAAATTTAAAAAAAAAATAAAAAACCCGAGCGAAATAGCGTAGAGAGCCAAGTTAGCTCCCTCGAAGGGACAACCCCATTTAACCCTAGTTAATATGTACAAAGTGTAAGATGGGTTATAAGAGTGATTGATTACTATTTGACAACTTGAGATTAAGGAGTTTGGATGATTGTTAACGTGTCTAACGTGTCTATTTGACAACTTGAGATTAAGGAGTTTGGATGATTGTTAACGTGCCTATTTGACAAGTTTACAGTAATTCTCTGTTAAGCGGTCATAATGTATATAAGAGGGTTATTCATTATCAAATGCCTCAAATTAGATTCATCTGATTGAAATTTTCAGATATTCAAAAACAATTGAGTAGAACGCCAAAGCACCAGTGGTCTAGTGGTAGAATAGTACCCTGCCACGGTACAGACCCGGGTTCGATTCCCGGCTGGTGCAACTTTTTACCCATTTTCTCCTCCTCTTCTTTTAAGGTTCCGTCCATCGGATCATCGATTTGGTGGCGATGGCGAAGAGCGAGTACGAGTACGTGAAGGGCTTCGAGTCACCCGACAACCTCCCCCCTTCCTGTTGGATCGTCGTCAGGATCCACTCCCCTGACTTCCATCGGTGGGTTGTACTTTTCTATTACTCCACTGACCAGAGAGATCGCATCTAGGGTTTGTAGATCACTGATTTATTTATATACCGGCAATGGGGTTTAATTTTCAATCAATGAATCAAATTTAAATTTTTGGAGCAGTATACTACGGGCTTTGTATTTCTGCTTTGGAAGAAATTCAATCCTGTTATTTTTTTTATTTATCTTAACTGCTGCGTAGCATTCCATTTGCTTTCACTTTTAAGCAGCCAAGTTTAATAGAAACCTGTTACTGCTTTAGGTAGGTTTTCTGCGGTCCATGAATTTGAAAAGCCAAATGATGAGAGTGCATTGAACCTGATGAATTCTTGTGCCACCAGAATGTTCGATCAGTTTCCTGACATTGCTTTCGCCTATATTGTTAGGGATGAATGCAGGTAATATCCTTGTTACTGTCTTCCCAGAAGTTGATTTAATTTCTATTGTCAAAGGTTTCTATTCTATGCCCATGCTGTTCCCATCTTTATTTCGGACTTGTAGCTTACATATATTTTGTTTGGAAATTTTCTTTTCAGTTTCATCTGGAAAGAATCAACTGAATTCTATCAAAGAAGGATGAGGTTTTTCTGCCCTTCTCTATGATTATCATTTAGCTTCCTTATTTTTGTCTTTGCGCATGCAAAAAACGTATTTTTGTCTTTGTCTTTCTTTATCAAAAAAACTGGTTGCTTGATCTTGTATGCTAACATCAAATTTATATACTCCATGGTTGTTGGAATTGCAGCAAGATGCTCTCCTTAAGCGTGTCATTCTTTACATCACTGTATGTCATGAAGTGGAAAGAGTTCTTTCCTTTGAAGGAGTTGAAGTATCCGCCTTCCTTTGATGGGACTGTTGTATTCTACACGAAAGCCAAGATAGTTCAAGATTATTTGGCGTGGAAGCAGGAAGATTGTGAGTACAATAAGAATTTTGTTGTTCAGATTCAAGTAGGATGCATTTTGTTTTCTTGAGTTTGTTGTCTACTCCTCACTTTTCTTAAGGATTTGTGTTCCAAGTCCAACTGATTAGGACATTTCTCTATTTGCCAGAGATGAATAAACTGAGACGAGAAAATACGGGAAAAACAGAATGTCTTCATTTCAATCATAATTTGACCTTTCTAAATATATGTTGATTCACAGAATATTAAATAATTTATTTTTTATTTCGATTATATTCAGGTCATATTGACAACCAGTACAATACATGTTTCTGGATGTTAGTTAAATCTGGAAAGACAGAAAAAGAGGCGAAAGAGATTTTAAAGGTATCATCAGATATGCTTCTTCCTTCTAAATGTGTTTTGTCTATATTTCTCTGCTCTGTCAAATATCTTATGCCGCAATGTGGCTTTATCTTTAGATTCTTTACATCACTTTGCATCCCAGGGAGTTAGGGTGTTTGCTGGCTTACCATCCTCAGTCTATCTGTTCATAGAATACTTTATGGCAAAGGGGTTATTACAAGGCAAATGATGGGATACCTAGACTTAGGCAGAGGCATGGTCTGGTGCATGGTTGCTATGACTAAAAATACAGACGCGGAGAAGCTGGAGGTTTCAATGTTTTATGTCCTTAGAACATTGCTTCTGCATTGTCTTATTCCATCCTACCTTACCTAGTTAGCATCAATCGCTTACCCAGGTAGTTTCAATAGCTGGGTGATCCTAGAGTAACCTGGAGTTTCATCATCAATATGCCCTTTTCCAGACTTGGCGCAACAACGTTAGCACATAAATCATGGTCATGAGGATGAGTATAGTGGGACCAAGGACGATAGGGGGAGAAGGGAGGAGGGCGATGAGAGATGCCACTAGATTCGGGTACCTATGAAAGGGTCACTCTACGAGAGATTGTGATCTGTTTATGTGCATGGGGTGTTGGGGGAGTTGGACACCTTCGGATTACCTACAAAGTGCGAGCCGTTATGGCTAGGTGTTGGATCACAACTCCAAGCAAGTGATGGGCATGCTATAAGGATGACGGTTGGATGCCGCACAAAGCATTCCTTGGACCTTTGCTTGGTGGGTGAAGCAATTGGAGGCTTATTATTGTTGTATGTGGCTTGCGAGGGATTGATGGCATCTTTTGAGGCCCCTGTATCGGGATTTTCAAGTCTAGTCAATGACATTGGGGTCTTGCATTGTGGAGGTTGCAATCCGGGGGGGGGGGCATCTCTGTGCAGGGAGGCTCTTATGTTGTTCGGTTATCATGCATTGCAGTAGTGATGACCACGTGAGGTAGTCAATTATTCCTAGCGGGGAAGGGGGATCATGCTCATAGAGGTGGGCCTTCTCGATTAAGGTTCGAAATCTCGATTTCGTTTCGGTGACCCTGTATACCGAAATTTTGCCGAAATTTCGGTGGAAATGTCAGAAATGGATAAAAATCTATTTTTTTTTCAGATTTTTGCAAATTAAGTTATTCAAAGTTATTAGAACAATAAATAACTTATAAATATACAATTATGTCACACATAATCCCTTATATTGTACATATCGGTCATATTGATCATATCGGTCATATTGTACATTATGTTAGATATTACAAATGAAGTTAATCCGAGTACTTCAAACAATGAAATAATAGATATACACTTATAGGCTTATAACATACATATCAATCATTTATGACTACGACGGTATGTCACACACCATATTGAACATATCGTTGTTAATACTTAATACTTAATAACAGAGTAACAGTCTTACAACAAGTGAAGGGACACATATTCACGTAGACTAAATACGAACATGAACATTAATGATTAATGAAATAAAAGATTAAAATATATTACCTGATTATGTGTTTGGTTCAGAACCAAGAGTTCCGCGGTGGATCTGAATCACCCCCTTCCTTGTCTCTCATAACACATAGCAGATTCAATGTACTCGCAGTAGTTCCATGGCAGTAAACAAGGAATTTGATGATGTGCTTACTCATGTAGCTCGTCCATCCATCGCACATCAACGTCACCCCATACTCTGGCCTTCTCCTCCTAAGCTCGGCGATGTACTCATTCATCTCCTCCTCCATCCCAAGGTATTTGTTCATTATCTCGTAGGATGTGGGTGCCTTCACTCCCGTTCCTGTTGCAGCGATCTCATCAATGGCATGTTGGAGAAATGACCCGCTAGCAATGTTGGCAGGAATGCTCTCCGCAAAGAAGAGCTTGTTGATGGCCTTTCCCACCCTCTCCCGTGCATTGGTGAACATGCCCTTCACCGTCTTCTGCCTCGAATCATTGCTTAGCTTGTATTGCATGGATCCGCTCTCCGTCAAAAAAGGCTCGATTCCATTCCCCTTGTGTTTTTTGGTAGGTGGTGATACTGATGCACCTCCAGAACCACTCCCACTGCCACCTGCACCATAGACACCGTCTCGTGCACTACCACATTCTCTCCTCTCGAACTCGTTCCTCATTGATTCTTTTGTTGACCTCCTGTATGCCCTCCTCTCCGTTGTAGTCTGAATGTCAACATAGTAGATAAAGTCATGGCCTTAAAAGTCGGATTTCGGTTTCGTTTCGGTGAGGGACCGAAACGAAATTTCGGCCGAATTTCGGTCGAAATTCGACCGAAATTTCGGTCATTTCGGTGGTTTTTTGAACTAGACCCCCCCAAATGCCGACCGATATATCCATTTCGGCCGAATTTCGGTCACCTACCGAAACCGAAATTCGACCGAAATTCGGCCGAATTTCGGCGAAATTTAAGGCCATGGATAAAGTCATCGTCGTCTGAATATGAGAGGACATTGAATTCTTTCTCAACATGAACCCTTTGAATTGTTTAGCCCTCCTTACCCTCTCTGTATCCCTATCCTTCTTCCCGTCCAAGCTGACCTTCACCTTGTCTCTCACATCTTTGGGCAACGCGTGCACTTAAGAATATTCTTGTTGTTGCCAACAAGATATTGCTTCATCCTCGTGATCCTCCCTCCTCCCAACTTCTTCCCACATAAATTGCATTGTGGTTTGGCTTTGTTGCCATCAGGAGCGGAGGAATACCTCCAACCAATGTCCCCACTGAAATCTCCCCTCTGATCCTTAGAACTGTCTGATCCTGATCCGGAATGTGCCATTATGATGATCACCGAAACCTGCGACAAAATTGAAGAACAATCATTCATGAGCCATACGATGTGAACAATTGCAAATTACCTAATTATTTTATGTTTTAATTTTCAGAATTAATATATTTTAAATTTTCTAACACCTAATATGCACAAACTTGTAAAAGTTGTTGTTTGAAATTGAAAGTATACTTTAATATTCTGATTTTCAGAAAAAAACCTTACATCTATACATTAGGATCTTAGATCTAACAATTAGGGGATCATTTTCGAGAAAGACCACCTAAGAGACACAAAACATGTAAAATAACACATATATCTAATGTTTGATTTTCGGAATTACTCAATTTTCAAAATTTCACTTGCAAAAAAAATCGAAACATGTTTTCTACGTCCAAACTTAAGATCCGAGTTTATCCTTTAAGAACTTATCATGATTCCACATTAAAACACAGAAGCCCCAATTTTCTCTTCCATAGATCTCACAAATTGTTTCCAAAGTAGACTTTACTACATGTTATACACGAGATCCGAGTAAATACATTCATAAATCATCATTATTGTGCATTAAAACACAAAATCCCTAATTTTGATCTCCAAAAATCAAGCTACATATTCAAAATCTCTCAAAAAAACCCACACCAAGCGAGATCAACATCTTCGGAACAAAAATACTAAAAAAATTTAAAGAAATTGATGAAGATTTGACCAATTTTAGCTTACCTTAAAGAAAGGGGCGAAATGAGACCTCAGAGAACCTTTCGACCGACATTTCGGTCTATCTCGCCAAAGTGGGGATTTTTTAATTCCATATTCGCTATTTTGGGTGAGATGACCCGAAATCTCGCGAGGTTTCGATCGAAATCCGGGAATCGACATGTATAGAGGTTTCGATATATCCAACCCATCGAAACCGAAATTTCGACGATATTTCGCGAGATTTAGAACCATGTTCTCAATATGTTGTTGGAACAATAGTTTCAAGAGATAGTTGAGCAGTCAATCCATCCATTTATGGTGGTATGAGACATGTTGTGGACTTGTTCACTAGTGATGCATCGACGATCATGATGAGGATGCTGTAGAAGTTTAGGGGTAGGGGGAGATTTATCAGACATCATTTGTGGAGAGCTAGATTGACGTTACTGATGGTAACCTGGGTGGATCTGCCAGGATAAATGCGATGCATTGATAATCGAATGGTTGATGGAGGGAGTTTATGGTTAAAGTTGACAAGACAAAAGGTGATGGATGTCGATGATTAAGTGGGAAAGAGGTTGCATCGACAATGAGATGCATGTCAACGTTGGAGTTGGTTGTTCGTGCTTCAACGAGGGTGGGGCCCAATATGGGGGTGCTTAGGACTTGGGGGTGGATAACATTTATTGAGGAGAATTTATGTGCTCTTTTATGTGAAATAAATGGAAACATGATGGGTGGAAGCGATTGTGTGACATAAATGACTTTTGAGGTGAGTGCTACTCCAAAGGGGCTTGGCGGAAGGATCCGATTAGGGGGGCATGTCCACGGATGCGGAGTCACCACCCATGTCTAATTTTTTAAGCAATGTGAACACATAATCTATTTAAGGTAGAAGAAACAAAATCCAACCTTAGTTCAAGTAATGGTTCTCATGTTATTCTATTCTCTCTTGCCTTGGGTGCTTTCTCTTACCCGAGGTTGATCGAAGGGTGCTAGGGTGAATTCTGATCGAAAAATGGGAGCATCTTTTTGGGTGCTTCTCAATGCATGATGGTGATCGTCGATGCCTCTGACATCGATGTGTCATGTTCAGGTCAGGATGAGGATGGGGAGTGCTCGATGCCCTAGGTTGTTATCACTTCCGACTTTTGTCGAGGACGCCATTTAGAGGTCATGATGGTGTAGGTGGGTGGGGAGCTTGGTGCTCGACGATGGATGTGGCAATTTCTTCCTTGGAGGGTGACATAGGGCCTGTGATGGGGCTAGAGGTTGGGGGATGCAAGGGCATGCTAGCGACAACATGTTGGGCAGATGTTTGCTGGAGAAGGAAGGGGGTGAGACAAGACATTTGGTGAAGAGAGGGGGAATAATGCCTCTAGTGAGGTCGGGGCTCAATTGGACGTACTTGGCTGTAGGCATCACGACTTGGGACTTGAGAATGGGGGGAAGGGTTGTGGTGGATAGTCGTTTGTTTCTGCTTAGGGCACCCCTCGTGGTTGGTTGGGTGATGGTGGGGGAGGGTCGGAAGAAGAAAGGGCATATGTGGGAGTAGGTAGGGATTGCTGATGAATTCTTGAAGGTTGGGATGACAATGGGATTCTGTATGCGTGACATGATAATGGGAGTGCTTGAGACTTTGATCGAAGACAAGATAATGCGCCATACGGGTTAACAATGTGATATGGACCGTTTCTTGGAATGCAAGGTGCTTGCTAGAAGATTTTTGGGGAGGTACTTGGTGGACTGGGTGGCGGATATTGTTTTCTTGCATGAGATACATTAGGAGGCGTGTGGCACCATGGCAGAGATATAGGTAGGTGGAGCAGGCATGGGTGGCTTTCAAGTTAATGGGGGTTGAAGAGGTTGGGTGGTCAGATTATTGGGTGAACGAACGATATGTTTGACCTAGTTGGATCTTGAGTGGGCAGTTTGGTGTCAATTCAATTGAGAAGGAAGGCAAGCATCATCTTTTTTTAAGTGGTTTTGGTGTACAGACCGATGAATGGTGGATAAAGAGGGGAGGTATGAGAGGACCCAAGATAGGTGACGGAAGAGGTGAATGGTATACCTGTTTTTTTGGAGGCGAATTCATTGCCACTTAAAGCTTGGAGGACATGATAAATGGTCTTGTAAACAAGGTTATGCTAATGATTAAATACGTGGTATAGGGGTGGACGAGACAAGACTTGTGGACTATTCAGTTTAGGGGTGCAAGTTTACATGTCCTCTGAGATCATCAATCGACAGATTCAGGATGGCGGATTGGAAGGTCGTGGTTGACAGGGTGGAGTAAGATGGTAGGTTGGAAGGCAAGAACGCTCTCTAAGGGGGGAAAACTGGTCCTCAAGCACGCTCTGTCCGCAATCCCAATTTTCTTCTTCTCCGCACAATTGATGCCTGTGGGGGTGCGGCGGAAGCTGGAGATGATAATGAAACGTTTATTGTAGTCAGACATGAGGCATGAGGGTGGGGGAGCCTGGTAGACTGGGACATGGTCACATTGACAAAGAGGGAGGGAGGCCTGGGGTTCCGCAGGTTGGATCTCATGAACAAGGCCCTGCTGGCAAAGTAGACACTTAGAATCTGGAGGAAGTCTGATGATCTGGTTTGCAAGGTGATGCGTATCATCTATGGGGTCAATGGTTCGCGGAGAGCAGAGGCATACAGACGACCGCCGCTTTGGAGGGGGATGGTCTCGTGAGACCGGTGCCGGGCGATGGACACGGCTTTGGCTTCTGGAAGGACGATTGTTGGGACTGGGTCCTCTCAGTGAGAAGTACCCACGTATCTTCGCCGTTGCGAGGGACAGGACTACATCGGTGCACCAGAGCTGGTCGACGGGATCTTGGTGCTCAACCGTTGCTGCTGCTTTGTCGGACCAGAGGTGCGATGAGTTCGTGTCCCTCTTGGGGGAATTGGCAGAGTTTGATGGACTTGACGGATGCATGGACCATTTTGCTTGAAAGGAGGGGAGTTTTTCTGTAAAGAAGGCATATCAGGCTTTCAACAGGACGCGCGGGGCGCTGCAAGAGGAGGCCACTAGGGACTACAGAATTATTTGGGCTAGCAAGGTTCCTATACGGATCAAGGTCTTCCTATGGTTGGCGAGGTGCGGCGGCTTGCTTTCTAAGGCATGCAGGGAAAGGCTGCTGGGTATCAGAGAGGTCCTTTGCGATAGATGCGGCTTTGAACAAGAGGATTCAGAACATCTATTTTTTGGATATTGTACCTCTATCGCGGTATGAGAACAAGCGACTGACTGTGCCTTGGATTCACTCGGTGGATAGCGAGTCGTACTGGCGTTCGGTGAGAGAGACTTGTGGTAGCTCTCAGGAGGATGCAATTGGTCCATTTGGCCTACACTGGGCCATTTGGTGTGCAAGAAATGAAAATATCTTTCTAGGTCATCCTTTTCTATATGAGAGGGTGTTGGTGCATTATAGGGCACTGGTGTCTTTGTGGCTAAACTTGTAACTCTGTTCTTGTGGTTGTATCTTTTGTAACTTATCTGTACTCGTTTTTTGTTTTGGTGGAATAATTTCGCGGTCGGTTCCAAGCATGGGACTTTACCCTCGTTCTTCTAAAAAAAGTTATTTTTCTTTTTATTTCTAACATAATGTTACATTTTAAATTAAAATTAAAGTACCACTTGATTACGGAGGATGCGGGTGTAATACATAAAGTAGGATAACAATGAAGGTTGTAAATGGTAATAATTATCATATATATTATTAACAGATTAACGGATTGGATCGGATAGAATTTTCATGACGATTCAATCCTATCCATAATTTAACCGATTTTCAAAATTCCAGTCCAATCCAATTCATTAGAATGACAAAATCAATCCAATCTAATACAATCCAATCACATCGGATTGGATCGGATTACAGATTTTATCCGATCCATGTGAACCCGTGGTAGGCACTGTGGAGTTTTCCTTTAAACTCCGATTTACTGGAGTTTACTGCGCTCTTGCATTTCCACTTGATCTTTTATCTATTCAAAAGCTGTGCACGGAGCTTAACTGTCGAGTTATTTTTGACGAGGTCTGTTGTTATTTTCAAGACATCCGAACGAGACAGATTTTGGCGGGGGACATGAGAAGAACGATCTCTATTATCTTGATATCCCCTCTGACTCTAGTTTTGCTGGCGTTGCGTCAATCTTCGAAGATCCTCTTCTCAAGCACCTTCACCTCAGTCATATGTCTGCCAAAGTCATCTCTTTAATGTTCCCCTAACTCTCTACGCTCAAACCTTTTGAGTGCAAGGCGTATCAGTTCGGGAAACATCATTGAGCGTATTTGTAAAGCTTTGAACTTGGCATCTCTAGGATCCTATATCATAAGATCCGACTCGTCAAGAGGAAACAACGGAATTTGTTTCGTATGAATCGGACTTCATTTCGAATTGTTATGATTTTTGGAAGAAAGAGAAGTAAGGAGGATTAAGACGTCATTACCCATAATGACTGTCACTAAGACTAATTAAGCATGATTAAAGAAACTAATGACATATTGAAAACAAATAATGATCATTAGCAAACACTAATCAATAGTCAGCAAAAGATAAACATAAGCCACGAAAGTTAAATCGCGATTAGTGAAAGTTAATCACGATTAGTGTTAATTAAGCGTCATTAGCAAATCTAAAGTCCTCTAGAATGTTCCAACTTAAGCCCTAAGTTTGGGATAAGTTCTGGCCAAAACCATGGGCCGCTAATCATGGTTAAGGTCTAAACCATGGTTTTCTAACCATGGTTAGCGGTTTTCTAGAGCCTATAAATATCCCTCCTACCCATTCATTCTCTACGATTTCCACTACCACCACCATCCCAAGAGCTAGGATCGAGAGGTTGGGAGGAGGAGTAGGAGGCGAGGAAAGAGCGTTAGCGAAGCGCTGCCGGGAGAACGAGAAGGAGGAAGGTACTATCCTCTCTTACTTAGTTTGCTTCGTGAGTTAGGTTTTCGATTCATGTTCAGTTTCTCTGCTGTTTTCCTTTCGATGATTTTATAAGGGGAAATTCTGCCGAAATTTTCTTAGAAATATCACCTCGTATAAGGGGAAGCTTTGCCGAAATTTCAAGAAAAAATATGTTCTTCATGTTCTTCGTGTGTTCTTCGCGTTCTTCGTGTTCTTCGTTTGTTCTTCGCGTTCTTGGCACGTTCTTAGCGTTTTTGTATGAAAATAAAATTCGATCGTTTCAGGAGCCATAAATCATCCTTTTGAAAGAGAATGACGATAAAGAACTGTATATAAGAGAGAGAGCTCGATTAGGTAAGGAAATCCTTCTTTTTTGCTGTTGGGTTTTCATATAAGATTGTTGGGATTTCTGTATTTATGCTCCTTATTACGAAGAACCCTAATTTGGTTATTTTTGAGAAAGTAGAAAAGTTGCTTTGTGATTTCAACTAAAATAAGGTCTAAGCATCGAATGGATGCGGTGGTTTGGAAAGTTAGGGTTTGAAAGTTAAAAATAATATAAATTGAGTATATAAATATATGAATTAATATATGTGTAAGTCTATACTAAGTAATTATGGTTACGCTAATCTAAGGCTTAATGGTGGAATTGTATCATGGGAATGGATGTGTTTTGAGTTGGATTCTGAAAAGGATTGTATGTTACGTTAAGAAATGACTGCGAATAGAATTACAAGTCGGCATGCAACTTGTAGGTTTGTCGGAAGGAACCCGTATTGTTGTGACCCTACTAAAGTGGTACACGGTTGCCTTGTTTTGATAAGTGCGCACGGAATGAATGATTTGCACCGCGTGGTACCGAGTGCCAATATATTTGGATTGAACGACGGAAGATGTGGTCGTGCCATGTAGAAGCAAGGATCGACATATCGATATCGACAACATATCGATACAATGTCGATACCGATATATCGTCGATATATCGGCGATATATCGACGCATATCGTCGAAACCCGGTATCCATTAGGCATTTTTGTCTTGTCGATACCCGATATCGTCCATATCGGTGATATATCGGTGACCTGTCGATACCGATATATCGCCGATATATCGACGATATATCGCGATATGGCGATCCCTGTGTAGAAGTACGGGTGGTTCAATAGCGGCTGGGTCACGATAACATGTATTTAAAGTCGCTAGGTTATGCGATTAAAGGTTAGCGTGAGGTTTTAAGCAACCGAGTTCTCGAGGACGGCGTGCTTCTTTGTTTGCCAGGCCGAGGGTTTGAGACCCTGATTAATAAAAGAAAAGGAAAATTGTCAGGGCAATATTGGAGGATTGGTTGAGGCGACGTGTGGCAGCATAAGCTCACCAGATCAATGCAATCTCCAATCCCGAAGTATCCGCAGCTTCGGGTCCAAGAATGGCGGGGTTCCCCTGGACTAATCCCTGATGTGGAGTAGAAAGGAATATGACTTAAATTAATGAGAAGGAATGTAACTTTTAATAACAACAAGTTTTGCAAAACTACACAATTTGTTTACTTTTCTCTTCTTCGTTACTTAGCACTCGCTAATTATTATACTATGATTTATTGGAAACCCAACAGATATCGGTGAGCCATCGCAAGAACTTTAGCCATCCAGTCAGCTACAATAGCTTTATTCTCTAAGGTGGTTAGTAAAATTTCTGTGTATTTCCTTCCAGCTGATGTAGATGTAAAGGGTTGTAGTTGGATCATGTAAACTTTATTTTGTGAATGGAAAAGTATTAAATACTTCTTTTTGAGTATTTTTATCTGCAGTTTGTTTCTGAATGTTAGTTGTGATTGCTGGATAAATTATTGCTGAGTAACCAAATCCGGATATGGAGGATCCGACGGCCCGAAACTGGGGTCGTGACAGATTGGTATCAGAGCACGGTTACTCCAGTAATTTATTTAGTAATTGACAACTATGAACGATATTCAGAAACTAAGGTTGTATTAAGATCCTTTGATCTTAATAATTGAGTACAGTACCATTCACAAGTCATTGTCCCTTATGTACATCATGCTAAGACATATAGGATCCGACCTTTGACCTTGGTTCATCACAGGACCATGACAGACCAAGACGTGTCTAGACAATTAGCGGCTATGATGACAATGCTTCAAAACACGGGGCAAAGGAAGCAAGTATTTGAGGAAAGGTTCAATGCACAAACTGAAAGACCCGAGGCGTCTAAGCCCGCGGATGCTAGGATTGAAGGTTCTGTTCATCTTTTTGAGGAAGAATCTAGTTACCATCCTTCAACTGAGTCTGCTCCTACCCCGGCTGAAGGAATAATGGAGAAGACCCTTCTTATACACCAAATATTACTAGATAATTACCGAAAGGGAAAGATTCCTCGATTTAAAGGCATAGAGACATCTGCTGAGGCAGAACTATGGCTTGATGATGTCAGCATGATGTTGAGAACAATACTCGCACCAACAGATACTTGGGTGCACTTCGCTGATTACTCCTTAGCAGACCATGCAAGACGATGGTGGATAACCATTTCCAAGAAATTAGTAGATCTTGTTCCATGGGATGTTTTTGAAGAAAGGTTCCGAGCTCACTTCTGTCCCTCCCATTGGGAAGAATTGAAGAGGAGGGAGTTGGCTTATTTGACCCAAGGTTCCAAGAATGTACGAGATTATCATATTCACTTTACGGAGCTGCTACGTTACTCCACAGCTTTAGAAGCTTCACCACAAGAGTGTCTTACCAAATTTGTTAGCGGTCTTCAGGGAGATTTGAGAGAAAAGCTTGCAGGTTTTAGAGCCACCACTGTAGATGAAGTCATGGACATCGCCTCTCGTATTGAGATGGAGAGGGATGAAAACCGCCAAAGAAGAAGCTTCCACTTTACTGGTGGACCATCCAAACATAAGGCGAATTATAATCGAAGAGACAGTCGTTATCATCCAATCGTGTCTAATATAAGCTTGCCACAGACTTTGGGCCATGAACTATCGGGAAGAAGGAGCTTCTCTAGACCTCCACTATATCCTCGCGACTCAACAGTATGAGCTAGTCAAGGTTGCAGAAAGCGGTAGTCGGTACTCGGTCGGCGGGGTCACCTACTAAGGATTAGTCGGCAGTCGGGCGACTAGTCGGAATTAGTCGGTCAATAGTCGGTTTTGAATTTTTAATTATTTTAAATATATAAATCAGTTTTTTATACATATATTCGTATGTATATACATGTATTTGTACATTTTATATGACATCATGATGAAACAAAAGAAGTAATTGACTTTAAATATAACATTAAGCGTATTAGAATATGTTTGCTTTTAAAAAAAGTGAAAAACAAAAAAAATAAAAAAGGTTGTTGTAAAAGTCGGGCGATTAGTCGGCCGACTAGGCCGACTAGTCGGCCCGACTAGTCGGGTGGACCGACTAAGGGCCGACTAGGCCTAGTCGAGTCGGCTACCCCCCCGACTCGACTAGTCGGGCCGACTAGTCGGCCTAGTCGGCCAACTTTTGCAAGCTTGGAGCTAGTACCTCTGTGGCTGGGTCTTCAACTCAAACAGGAGCACATGTGTGTTATTACTGTCATCAGGAAGACCACATCAAGAAAGATTGTCCGAAGTTGAGAGGGTCGGGGTTTAAACCAACCCCAATTAACAATATAATGTTCACCTCGAGCAATGGAGTAACACGCGGAGGAAGACATGGTAGAGGTCGTGGCTCACAAGGAGCGTCTCCTACACAACAACCACCACAAAGTGTTGCGGGTTCTACCTTGCCTATTCCTAATGGCCAGCTCAATGCAATTACTGAGGAACAAGCCTACAATTCAGATACGGTCGTACGGGGTACTGTTAGTATTCATGGCTTTTCAGTACATGCCTTATTTGATTCTGGTGCTTCACATTCATTTATTACTCGACGGTTAGTGCCCACTTTGGGTAAGATACCAATAGAAGTACAACAATCTTATCTGATCAAGAGTCAGGAAGACAAGTATTTATAATCCGAGAAATCCTGGATAATTGTATAGTACTGATAGCGGGACATCAGTTACCTGTCTAATCGAAATGGAGGACTTTGATCTTGTCATAGGAATAGATTGGCTAGAAAGGCATCATGCATGTCTTGACTGTTTTCAGAAGACAGTAACGTTTCACCTTCCTAACTCGATAGAGTTCCAGTTCATGGGAAAGACATCCAATGATAATGTCGAATATATCTCTACTTTGAAGGCACAACGTTTGTTAGAGAAAGGATGCCGAGGCTATTTAGCTTATGTAACCACTACATCAGAGTCAGACATAATGGTGGAACATATACCTATAGCTATTCTTCTGCTGTCCGCACATGGCTTCGGAGTATGCAGCGATGGGGATCACACGGGATAATGGGAATTGTTCAGTTCAGACACTTTCTGTCTGGTGGTGGCAATCATATTTACAGGATACTCAGAGATAGGAGCGGGTTGTTGACAATCCTTTGGGCCTTGTTGGGTGAGCAGAAGATGGTGGTGTTCAGAGGTGCGCAACGCGAATGCACCACATGAGTCATGGGTGTCTGAGTTGAAATGGACATGTAGGTTATTCTTGTAATGCCGGAGTATCTATAAACATCTTAATAAATTTGGACGACTTTCCGCGTTGGACAATCATTTTTTGATTTCTATAAGAAAGAAAAAGAGACAAGGAGCACGATGAACTCTCCACGTTGGTCAATCATTTTTTGATTTCTATAAGAATGAAACAGAGAGACAGGGAGCACGATGAAATTTATGAAGAAATCACAACTATAATCCATATGAAATTTCCACATGAATCCAACTAGCAATACTTGATGCTGCCCTAAGAAAGCACTGCTTTACTGCAAAGCTGTTGCTTACAAATCATCTCAAGTGTCGTAGCTGCAGCCTGCAAGTGTCTATACGTCCATTGCTTTGGTGGTAAGATACTAAGATCACATGCTATTCTTGAAGGCATCGAATTAGGCATTTAGCTCCCATTTAGTGAAACATTTGTTTTTTGGGGCTTAAAACAACGTCTTCATGATGTCTCTACCAGTTACTTCTCCAGTTGGTGGACAAAGTCCACTTTGCTAGATGCAAGGGCTCTTCTTGATGTGCATACAACAAAACCATTTCAGCACACATCACCAGGAAGCGGAATTTTTCTGCATGCCCTTTTGCTAAAATATGTGCCTTTTGTTTTATTAACTGGTAAAAATACGTGCTAATCTGAGCTTCTTTGATTTCTAAAAACCTCCAGAGATTCCTAAGTTTGTTTTACTTCTAAATGCTTGTCTGAATTTCCTTTTTTTTTGTTTAAAACCAAGCAAGAGTGACCCATCAATCACATGCTTAGCTGAATCTGTAGTGCCACAGAGATTCTGGTTACGTATTTGTTGTTCCTTTAAGCTGTGCGAAGTCCTGACTCAAAATTCTCTGATTATAGGAGACTGGAACTCAGGAGAAAAATGAGCTACTTTTTCAACAGTTTGGCATCAATTACAATAAACTGCCGAGTATATTCCGTAAAGGATCTTCCATATATCGTGATAGGGTGAGTTTTTATTGTAACAATATTTTTGCTTTGCTTGTGCAAGTATATGACTTAAATTAAATAGAACAATGTCGAATACAAGGTTATTTGGTCGTTACTGGCTGGTCTTTATATATCATCAGATATTGGCTTTAAAATTAAGTAGAATGTTGATGAGCTACGTACATGGTTATTTGGTTGAGTTCTTGTTGGTATTCACATATTACCAAATAGTTTTGCTTAGGAAAAAAGTAATGATTTCTTGTAACTTGCAAGCAGAAGTCTTCAAGAATATTTTTTTTTCAATTTCTTACCAGTTTACCTATTTGGTTTTTTAATCACGTTTCCTCTTCCATCCGATTTCATTTATGTGATTACTTGAAACTGAAATTACATTTATTTGACAATGTCTTAGTTGAGAAACAGATGGAGACTGTTTCTAAGGTCAAGGGTATTGAATGCACTCTTTTTTAATAGCATGTTCAGCATCTCTTCGAATTCTAAAAAGTCCATATTTGAATGATAGCATAGGAGCTAACATACATCATACATGTAAAGGATATGACAAAATAGGCAAACCCAGTCATACATGCTAATATCTATTCCAAAACCATATTCTCTTTTAACATATAGCCTACAAAATCTATGGCTTGGAATAATATGTCGAGAAGATATATCCATATAGGTATAGGTAATGTTTTTATACTAGGAGCTCTGGTCCCTACAAGGACCAGAGCTCAGGAATCTGCGAAACAATTATCCTACCTAATTCCTAACTTTTTTTGAAACGATCAAGTTCAATCATCATTGATAAAGGGAAGAAACCAGTCCGTGGGAGGATCCCACCAGCCATTGAGAGTTACGATACAGGCCTAGTTAGATTATAAACCCCGCACAAACCGCAGGGGATAACATCAAAAAGAGGAAAACAACCCTTAGATATTGTTCTACGCAATTTAAACATCAGCCGAAACCAAACCCATGTACGGGTACTACCAAAACAAGCTTAGTTCAGGCAAAAAATGACAATCCCAGAATCCAAACCTCCACCTATTTGCTCGACTGCTTTGCACTTGATTTTTTTGCTTTCTCTGATGGAGAAGTCATTGAAGTCTTGCCAGTGTCCTTTAAAGTCGTGTGGATACCCCCTGAACGAAGAACGCAAGAAATTTTCTCCATTACCAAGGAACAATTTCGTAGTATATTTTGGTAGGAAACTCTTAATTAATACTCATCGATTCATTCACGATAAGGCAGTGTTTTACCCAAAGGCAATTCAGCCTGCGCAACCAACCTAATTCCTAACCATACTAACCAATTCAGCCTGCTCAAGTTGACATGGTTAACTTGATTGATGAATATTAAAAGCAAGGTTGCTTTTCACTCGGAATCTTCTTCTTTTCCTTTTTTTTTTGAACAAAGGACGATTGATATTATTGTTCAGATTTACTTTCTAGTTGTTTTGTTGGCACATGCATGGGGCTTATTATATGCGCAACTTCTTCATTTACATGTGATCTGCCCATTTCTTAAGATATTCTGTTGTCACTTGTCTATGTTGTGTACTTGAGCACATCTATGCTTTCCCCCTAATCTATTTCATTACTGGAGTACATAGGGCAACACTTACACATTGTTTTCCATGGCTGATTAGGTTGAAGAGGTGGTCAAGTTTGATGTGAGCGGGAATCCTATAACAAGAAAGCGGCAGGCTGTGACGTTAGCACACTGTGATATTATTGGCCCAAAATTTTGGAGAGAGCATCCATATATCCTTGCAGAAGATTAGTCATAGCTGCATAGGAAGACGGTGATATTCTGAGAGGGTTAAACTAATTCCCTCGCGTCCGATGGTATGTGCTGAACGGAGTCCGTCTACTAATCTTGTAAAAACGAAAGAAAAGGCTACCTGACCTACTCATGCCTTCATCTTGTCAGCCATTTTACACCTGATTCAATGAATCAACAGGCCCATGCTGACTGAATCATCGATTAGTTGGGATTCCTGCACTTCTTTCGACTTTATCTGACTGTTTAGGAACTGCTCTAATCCATATTCTCTTTGTGAGACATGTTTTTTATAAATTAGTTTTTGTTCATCTGATTAATGAATACTTCATGCAGTTCTGTCTAAGAACACAAAATAACAATTCATTCAAGTCATTTTACGACCGCATTCAGTACCTTTCTCTTCTTTGTTCACAATACTCCTTGAAGAATTTTTACAGCTTTTATTCTGCTTGTGATGTGTGACATCCTTTCGAGGCATGCTGTCAGACAAATGCTAGGCGATTATTTTTTTCTTGCAAGCGTACGACGTCGGGGGACAACTGTTTATGTTACTCTTCCGCCTAAACAAGGGGGGCTGATGATGGGATCATGGAGAGAGGTGCACGGGATAGTGCCGGAAAGGTCATGGTGCTGGGAAGCATCTGTTGGTCTGCCTCTCGAGTTAAAGGTGTTCCATGTAGGTAAGATCAGATAGGGTAAGATGTGATGATAATATGATGGATGTTCGTCTGAAGTTTGCTAACTTCTGTTGCTATAGATTTAAAGAACTTTTGACTTGTATGTTACTGTAATCCCGGCCAATTATGTTACAAGTCCTGCAACCTTTGTCATCACACGATGGCCCTTGTAATCCTACTTTGTTCAACACATTCACAAATATTGTTTTGCTTCAACCATACTAGATGGGGGATCCAAACATGTTGCGATATACATCCATCGTCTATCACTCTTTCCAACCATTTTAAGAGCATCAATTGCTTGTAGGGGTGTCAAGAATGTTGGATTATATGAGCTTTACTTAGGCTTATCTCGATACTAGCTTGCGAGTTGGCTTGAATAACCGAGGAGCTCGAGTTGGACCACCGACTTGGACACCATAATCAGTCGAGGTCAAGTTGAGCAGGATCAAGAACAATGCATGCAAGGAAACATATAGTCACATGATTGCATGAAACCGTACCGAAAAATACCAAACTTTATCGACTCCATAGTTTGGTCTAACTTTCTATATACTGAGATCACCATAAAATCTCCATTTGCTCTCTCTATTTAGTTGGTGTAACATAGAAACGGGGTTATATATATTGTTTCTATACGCTAAGTTCGTTGCTCCTTTTTTCTGATATTAAACTCCAAACATGACAATTCTAATATACTATATCATAATGGTTCACGAAGGACCTAATTATAATAATCACGTCGCCGACAAGAAAAGTGTCAAAATATAACAGAAATGTTATAGATGAAGAGTGGTCATTCGAAATTAGTCAGTAAAATATCTGTTAGTGCTATTAGTGTCCGCACTCAATGCAAGAGAATTCTTTATTATATTTCTCTAAAAATACCATCACACCAAAGCACCAGTGGTCTAGTGGTAGAATAGTATCCTGCCACGGTACAGACCCGGGTTCGATTCCCGGCTGATGCAATTTTTACGGGAACCACGCCACAAGTTTTGACAATTTATGACTCCGTCCCTATTTCATCCTCAAATTCGATATGCAGACCTTTGGCGTCTTCTCTGGAATTCAACGGTCATCTCTGCTACCCTTCGCATCCAATTCGATTTATTTTTTAATTGATCCCGACACCTTCGTTGTTGTTAGGGATGAGCATGGGCTGGGCCGGGTCCTGAAGGGTCCAGGCCCAAGCCCGCTTAAATAATTTGGGTCTAGGGCTGGACTTAGGCCCGCAAATTTTTTTTGCTCGGCCCAAGTCTAGGTCCGGCCCAATTCCGGTTTGGGCCGGGCCGGTCCATCGTCACCCGTTAGAGACTATTAACTTTGAATCTTTTGTTTCAAGTTAATCTCAACTCAAGTTACACAAGCTAAATTTGTTTAAACCTGTGCCATAATACTTGTGAAATAAGTAAAATTCGATTCTACCAAATTCGATGATATCTCATTTTTCACACATGCACTCAATGTCGGATACCATGAATGTCTCACATGTATATAAACTGAAAGAGTGAAACAAACTTAGCTAGTTAACAATAGGTGCACCAGACCTTACATGTTAAAAAATGAGCATAAGTTTCATATTGGGTAAAGGTTCAATAATAAAAAATATTCTGATTGAAAAATAAATACTAACAAATCCAAGAATAACCAATACAATCTAAACCAAAGACTAATTAAAGAAAATTAATGCTGAATTGAAATACAATGATCAACAACTCATATGTCACACGCCTGACTTTCTTGATTTATAAACATTGTATGAAGACGAGATACAAGAAGGGAGTGTACATGAAATAGGTGGGAGTTTTCATACATGTATGATATGAGAAATGGTTCGGGCCCTCTTCGGGACGGGCCCTTGGGCTGGGTCGGGCTGAGCCGAGCCAAGCCCGAGCCCGGCCCAAAAAAATTTTGGGCCTAAATATTGGGCCCAAGCCCGGCCCGATGTTCATTTGGGCCTGGGTCGGGCCGGGCTTTTTGGGCTGGACTTCGGGCTGGGCTGGCCCAATGCTCATCCCTAGTTGTTGGGGAGAAAGAATCCAATGATTAGAAAGAAATTACTCCTTACATATTTAAAATTTCATGTAATAATATATGAAAAAGAGATCCTACTTCATGGAGTAGGTAACTTAACTACTTCATTTTCTTCTTTTTTATTTTTTATTTTTTTAGAAAAAATACTTCCATGGATTTTCATAACTATATCCCTCTAATATGTCATTCAAATTTCGTCAGAAACAGAGACTCCTACGGCCTCCATCCAGAATATGAAAAAAACAACAAATCTGTGACCGTTAAAAAATGATTGTCTGGATGGAGGCCGTAGGAGTCTCTGTTTCTGACGAAATTTGAATGACATATTAGAGGGATATAGTTATAAAAATCCATGGAAGCATATTTCAAAAAAAATAAAAAATTTTTGAAAAGGAAGAAAATAAAATAGGTAAGTTACATACTCTATGAAGTAGGATCCCTTTTCTCATAATATATACACAAGTTATATTCGCCTTTAACATGAGTATGACATGTCCATTGCTCACACCATGTTACTTTTCTATTTCAAGAAATTGTTATTGGAGTACAAAGAGCGGCTGATCCCAACTGCTCTTTTATATGGCAATGCTGGGGTTAGTGTTTCAGGAGGGATGGTGTGGAATTACCGATATACCCCTAGCTACTAAAAAATGGGTTCTTACACCTATATCAGTACGAGTTTAAGCAGTTACACTAATGCCAAAATCTTTTTTACAATAACACTTGTGCCCCTACTTTATAGCACCGTTAGTAGTTGTGCCATTCCATAAGTTTGACCGGATATGGGATAGACAAAAACATGATTTAGTCAAGCCGATGATTAGTTAAGAAATATACTATTAAATTTGTGTCCTTAGTTTTCTTTACCTGACGTCCTCTCCCTCACACTCCACTGCTTCACCTCCACCATCCTCCCCATGTCATCGAAGACAATCCATCCATTGGCTGCTGCACTCTTCTGAGGTACTTCCAAAGACAATTCTATCAGAGTGCATCTACGATGATCGTATTATTGTCGTATCATGAAAGCGGAACATCAGACTCTACGCATTGATATTGTGGAGACGATATCCTCTTTAGGGACAATCCTTAATAGGTACTTTGGTGATCTCTAAACTATTTTTTTTATTTATCCCGTTGTTGCTGGTTTATTTTAATGCTCTTTCCGGATGTTGCCTCATTTCGTATCATATATATATATATATATATATATATATTAAAACCACGATTCATGTGTTATAATTTGAATATCTGTACCCGGATTTGGATTTATTCATGGTTGATTGTACTTGCAGTAATCTGTGATCGCATAAACTTAAATCCTATTAATCAACGTGATTACTATTTTATTCCTTAGGTGATAACGTGATACCCGTCCTCCTAGGATCCGGATACTTGACATTTCAATCCACGTAATGCGATCTCACGTTCGAAGCACAGAACCTGAATAGAAAGCATAGCATAAAAAGAACAATAGAAAATACAATAAACTTTTTCCATTAACATTCATCATGTAACCATGTCCATAAAATTATTCATACATGTACCACTGAAATGTTCATACGCATATGATATACATCTCTCAAAAAGGGTACAAGTAAAGACAATAGCAAAAATTACAAAAGTGATACGTACCCAAAAGTAACTAAATATCAACAATAGAATTGAATCAGCCAAGCTACTCACCATTGCGGCTATTCCGAGGATTTACCGGATTCACGGAAATAGGTACGTCATGAGCAAAGTTGTCTAGTACGATGCTAAACAACTAACCAAGAGAGAACCACTAGAAGCTGGAAAGTGTACAAAAGTTGGTAATTGTGTAAACCCACACCACACTGATACTAACCGAAAAAAATAAATTCATGATCCCTTCCCTTATTCTTAAACTTGTGATAACAACCTTGATTCAAATCATATAATCCCACACTTTACCATGCTAAGCCAATCCCCACACTTTACCATGTGCCAAGTCAAACCCCACACTATACCGTGTGCCAACCCTCACCACTGGTCTGTAACTGACCCCTGGAAAGTCTAGTCTTGAAACCATCTTGAATCTTCTCCTTCAAATATACCACACTCCTGAAACTCCCCGCCTAAGGTGGAGGCCAGGGAGGCATGGAGGCCGGGGAGGGGCGAAGGGCCTTGCGAGGGTGGATGTTGAGGAGGGCAGAGGTCCAGAAGGAGGGGGCAATTGATCTCGGAGCTTCGGGCAATGCGTGATGAGGGGGGGTGTTGGTGTTGGAGATGGCTGGTGGAGGTGGAGGGGAAGGGGATGTAAGGAGGGTAACGGAGGAAGAGGGATGCCATCTTTTTGTAAATTTGCTAAACAAAAAGGATAATATACATTTATTTTTATCAGAATCAAGTTAAATTTAACGGGTAATGGATGATAATTAACCACATATTTTGTGGGGGTGAGGGTTAGCAAGTTTACGAGATCGGGGGAGAAATAACGATGTTTAGAAGGTCGAGAAGGTAGTAGACAATGATTATAGGGTTTATGGGATAAAAATCCCCTGTAACAAATGAACAAGAAAACAAGACTATCAGACAAATATACAACATTCATTCCTCGTCATGCTATTCCTCGACATCAATGACGAATCTTCTTCCTTTTACGAAAAGTGATAAACATCCTTGTACATATACACCTCTTCAAAATAGGCAAATCCACAAACATGGATATTGAATGAATTTGAAAATTAAATGTTATTTTGGAGACTTTACCAAGCAAAGTGCACAAAATCAAGCTTTGTAATATTGTATAGATTATTTATAGGGGTTATACTTGTACCCCTCTTAACTTAAGTAATATCGATTATTCCCCTCTTTTTTTTAATATCAAATTTACCTCCGACTTCTTGCTCCATTATCACTTATGCACTTTCATCGGATTGATCATCAAAGAGTTGAATCACGCCATGATTTACTCAAACCATGTTGTGGTTAACATGAACGTAATGGTCAAAACTAAATCCTCCCCGTATTTATGATGGAATGAAATGGATAGGAACGAAAGGTGGTGGTGGTTCAATGGTAGGAAGAGGATGGGTTTGGGATCATCGTGCCTGAAGGGAGCGAAGGAATTTCTACTAATGCAAGGCCAATGGAATATCATTTCCACCTCTTTGGTCGTTGATACAAGGCAGAGCTTCTGCTACCGCGGCCCTCTGCTAGTTCGACAAGAAGAGGCTGGAAGTCTTTGGGTGGAGGAGGGGGGAGGAGGAGGTGGTGGGGCAGAGGGGGCGGTGGAGGGATCGGGGCAGGGGGTTTAAAACTTATTTGCAAAGGGGTTAAAGACCCCTTTCTTCTTGAATGATCAAAGATATGGGACGGTGACGGCTTGGCCACCCATGATGATGGTAGTTGAGGGCGAGGGAACACCACTAGCACGTTGGCTCGAGAGAGTGATGTTTCTAGAGCGGTGGTTGTACGCGGTGACGACGGTGGCCAAAGGTGGTTACATCGAAGGCAATGGAACCATGAATGTTAAACGATCACAACAGAGCCTTGCGCTCCCATCAGAGTTGTGTGAGGCCTGTGCTAGTGATTGCAAGGATGCCCGTCAGAGGAGCAACTCAACGACAGATGCTGAGAGAGGTGACGGGTGCCCTGAGCTGGAGGAGGAAGAGAAGCATGGGAGTAGCTACTCTCGATTCCGGTGTCTGCTACAGTGTAGGGCAATGTTTGGATGAAGGAACATCTATGTGGGAGTGGCGTAGGGAAGGACATAACCCTGTTAAAGGTGGTCATGGGGCTTGAGGCTTGAGCTCCCTCCCATATGTTGGACTAGTAAGCCCTTGGTGACCCATTAATGTAGTAAAGGTTATTATTTTATCATGTTAATCTGGTATGAATGATTGTGAATGCACTTTACTAGTAAGGTCCCTTTGTACAATTAGGGTTATTGATGAATCTCGTATTCATCATGCTAAAATCCACTTTTTAATCCCCTTGCTTAAAGAATCCAATAAAATCACCAATAATTCCTCATTATTGTCTTGTATTATATTATGTATAATTAACATGTAATTATTGTATTTAATTACTATTATTTACTCTGTAATTATTTTCTTATCAAAAACCCATAAAAATTAGGTTAACAATAGTCTATATTTTTTCTAACCCTTAAAAAGACTAAAAAATAAAAAAAAACATTAAAACAAAAAATAAGTGTTTTTATCCCTTTAAAAATATCCCCAAAATATTTTTTATACAAATGACCTCTTTTGACTTTTTGTCCAACATGGAACTTGTAGATCTCATTCAGATCTACAACTTTCATGTTTTGACTTTTTTTCTAATTTTACCTCTAACTAATTCTTTTTTATTTTTATTTGCTTTTCTATTTCTGATTTTTTATTGGGCCACGTGGCGCCCTCCTGGTCGCCCATGTGGCCTGCCTTTTCTCTGCCACCCGCCACCTTCCACAGCCGTCCGATCCTCCTGACCCTCCTCCCATCTCCACCATTCCTCCTATCTTCTTACACAGTCGTCTGATCGTCTCCCTTATCGCATCAGGACCGCTCCATCGCGCCTCATCCACAGCCGCGGGATCCTCATTCCATCCCATGCCTCCCATCACACCATGTCACCTTTTTATTCCCAACCATCAGATCTCACTCCGCCTGGCCTCTCCAGCCGACATTGGAGCTACGCCACACCTCCAGCACTTTCGCGAGCCCCTCAGCCTTGTTCTCCGGCCTTCAGGTGAGCGTATGTGCATGGAGGAGATCCCAACAGGTCACCAGAACCCTGCCTTCTCCGGTGACCCATGATGGACGATGAAGAGTAACTGTCGTCCGATCGTTTCGATCGGACGATCGTGATTATGATGCGTGGCAACCCGAGTCTCCTATCGATCCTCCAGGCATGGAGTCCCCGAACCTCTCACCGAGCCACCTACGCCAACCACGTGCCTCCAAGCGTGCGACATGCCCCGAGCCTGGCCCCCTCACGTGCATCATGCGTGGGGGTTGGGCAATTTGCGTGAAAGACCCTGAACGTGTTGGAATTTGTAGTTTGGTCCCCAAGCGCGTACGCCTGGGTACTTTACATGGTGACCCTCACAGCTTTCAGAAATTGCATTATGGTCCTTGCACACATTTTGAAAATTACAAAGGGGCCCTGCCGATTTTTGTTTATTACAGATAGGTCCCTGCATGGACCTATATGTAATTATTTATCCTTTTATTTCTTGTATTTTTACATTTATGCCCATGCATTATTTTCTTCATAACTTTAGCATTGTAGGTCCAAATTACTTGATTTCAGTGTCATTTTGTTCCTTATTTCATCGTCTATCTTATGGCATGTTTCATTTTCTCATTTGACACCATTCAAATATGATGAATTTTTATTGTTAGATGATGTCCTTGCTCTATATGTCATTGCCCTTAATAGATGATAGCTCATAAATTGATGTCTCAAATTGACTCTGATTTCAAGGCTTAATCCGTGTGCATAACTTGTCAGGAATATTTGTAGGGATTAATATGCATACTTATATCTTGCATTTAACCTTGCATTATTTTCATGCACAAATTTACATCTGCATTGAAAAAAATCAACTAAAAAACTGCATGCATCATATATCTGCATTATTTTGCATTTTGTTATGCTTATTTGCATGAAGACCTGAAAATGATGATTTATTCACACATACATCTTAATTGACCAAAATTCAATAGATAGATTAAAGTAGCTTGTGTCCTTGTGTTTGACCTTGGTAGACTTGCCAAGTATAAATACCCACAACATTCCAACATTGTGGTTTTTTTGAACCGAATTTGCCTCCTATACTACAATTCATATTATTAAAGAGGAAAATTTTGCGCTCATCAAATGGCGTCGTTGCCAGGGACACGACTCAACTTTATTTATTTGTTGGATTTTGATATATTTTTGTGTTGAATATTTTTCAAAATTTGCAGGTCTTCTTTTCATGCATTATTTTTGCATCATTACTGCTGATTAATTTCCTTGATTTTTTAATATTTCTCTTTTGTGGCAGGGCCCATGAAGATCGAGGACGCTTGATCTCCATGGAGGTGTGGAGTTGGGAGCTTCCGCTGAGAAGGCCGCAAAAGAATTGACGAAGAATTATAGGAACTTTTATCAATCTGCTTGCATTTGCATATTGTAAAAAAATTGTGTTGCATGTGCATTTTTAGCGGTCCTCATTTGAGGGCTCGTGTGATGTAAAAAAAGAGAATAGATCACTAGATGATCTATCCTCTCCCCCAAACACTTTCACATATACACTCACCCCTCCCTTTCTCCCTACTCTCTGTATATTTCACACAATCACTCTCTCCCTCCCTTCTCACCTCCAAATTTGTACACAAAGCCCCCACCACTCATCTTCTGTAAAAAAATCACCCCCTTGTATCTTAGTATAAATGATATTCCCAACTTCCCCCTAATTCAGACCCTTTACATAGGCTATTTTTAGCCTAAGTATAGGGGGGACCCGACTCATTCATCCATCCCTCGCTTTATCTTCTTATACTTAGGTCAAATTTTGACCTAAGTATAGGGGGATCCTCTTCCTCAGTTCCGTTGTATCACCCTATATTTAACCGAGCCATGGTTTCATATCACTTGTGCTATGAGGATATAGCAAATGTTAAGTATAGGGGGGTGTATCATATATTAATGTATATTTACTTTAGCCATAACTCGTATATTTTTAAACTTTTGAAAAAAAATCTTTCGCGGCTTGGTTTAAGTAAACTTGTGAACTGAGCTTTGTAAAAATCCTGTAAAAATATTTTCTTAAAAATTGAGGGATTAAACTTGTTGTAAATAAAACCTTTTTCAAAACCTCCATAAAAATTTGAAAAATTAAAAATCTTTCTTAGAATGAGACTTTGACTACTAGGCTTAGTAGCTATTTTCAGTGAGGGAACTTCGTTCTCCCTTAGCAGAGTGAGTGATTTAGAGGACATTGTATATGGCTCCGTCCTTAAGGAATACGGGTCCATCTAATAGCCCGTATCACACCCATACCGGTTGAGAGTAGATACATCTATTCATATGAGTCCGGGCTAGAAAGAATTAAAAAAATGAAAAATTAAAATCCATAAAAATATGCAAAAGTCAAAAATCACTCAAAATATTCACTATCTAAGGAGTTGGTATATTCCTGACACATTCACATTCACTCAAGGCTTGAGGATTTTTTAGGACACTTGATTTTTGTGATCTAAAGAGTCTGAGTTAGCCAGCCTTTGTCATTAGGGTTTTTAACTTAATAATCCACACTTTCCTAGTTTGAAGGATTCGAACGCTATATTGCACTCTTCATCTCTACCTTCTAAAGAATATGATCAACACAATCACTCTCACAACTACATGATTGATGAGATGAGCTGAGTTATCACTTGAGGAACTAAGACTAGAGATTTAAGTCTGGACTCGATCTGATGATGCTCGAGGATGGGATAAAGTTAATGAAGGCTTCAAGAAACTCGAGTGTCAGCAAAACCCTAGCCAGTATGTGAACAAGTTCATATGCTATCTCTTTGATATTTACCTATGTGCCAGGGTGTGATGAAACTTAATTTAATTGTTGATCAGTGTGTGCTAACTTTTGGTAAAAGTAGTGGAGCTAGCCAACAACTAAAAAGAAAATAAAGAAATGTTCAAAGAAAAGCTCTATCCTCCAAAAGTCAAATTATAAATGAGCTTCCATCAATGGAGAGCGCTCCCAACCATTTTCAAAGTGTCCACTTGGACCAAGCGCTAATTAAGACCAAGGAGTCGGGATCACACCATAAAAGGGCCCTGCATCATTAGCGATACAAGTCTGGGTGTCGAAGGTATATTAGATACTAAAAAAAGATACATCCCAGTGTACTCCCAGAAAAACAAGTGCATATGACTCCAAACTCTCTTGACGGATACAATGATCAATAAGCTAAAAATATACTTGTGTTGAGTAATAAGGCATTCGAGAGGCTCCTTAGTCCAATGTGAGGGAGAGAAAAATAGACACAATCCTATACCCTCCATCATCTGTCCGTCCATCTACACTTCACGTCTGACGAACTAATGAGACGGTTGAATGAGGCAAGAATAGACTTATTCCCTAGTGTTGAGGATTAGGTCTAGAGGAGAGTCTCCTAGACTGGAACTTTGGGTGATGCCTCGACACGACTCTCATGAATGCATTACACTAATTTCATATCCTTATATTATATGTAACAAAAGAGAGTATGATAATTAGAGAAGTTGGATTCCTTCTGACTAGAGCATGGTTGAGTCCAGAATTTTAGGGTCACTTAAATTGAGGGTCTTCAAAAGATTGAGCCTTGAAATCTTCACTTGCACTGTCAGGAATTAATCCGACTCCTTCATTCTTTAGATGCTCGAGGACGAGCATGGTTTAAGTATAGGGCATACTAAAATCCACTTTTCAATCCCCTTGCTTAAAGATTCCAATAAAAATCACCAATAATTCCTCATTATTGTCTTGTATTATATTATGTATAATTAACATGTAGTTATTGTATTTAATTGCTATTATTTACTCTGTAATTATTTTCTTATCAAAAATCCATAAAAATTAGGTTAACACTTGTCTATAATTTTCCTAACCCTTAAAAGAACTAAAAAATACAAAAAATATAAAACCAAAAATCGGTATTTTTATCCCTTTAAAAATACCCCCAAAATACTTTTTGTACAAATGACCTCTTTAGGCTTTTTGTACCACATGAAACTTGTAGATCTTATCGAGATCTACAACTTTCATGTTTTGATTTTTTTCTAATTTTGCCTCTAACTAATTCTTTTTGGTTTTTATTTGTTTTTCTATTTTTGATTTTTTATTGGGCCACGTGGCTCCCTCCTGGCCGCCCACGTGGCCCGTCTCTTCTCTGCCACTCGCCACCTTCCACAGCCGTCCGATCCTCCTGGCCCTCCTCCCATCTCCACCATTCCTCCTATCTTCTTACACATTCGTCTGATCATCACCCTTATCACATATGGACCGCTCCATCGTGCCTGATCCACAGCCACGAGATCCACATCCCATCCAATACCTCCCATCACGCTATGTCACCCTTTTATTCCCAACCATCAGATCTCACTCTGCCTCGCCTCTCCAGTCGACATTGGAACTTCGCCACACCTCCAGCACATTTGCGAGCCCCTCAGCCTTCTTCTCCGACCTTCAGGCGAGCATGTGGTGCACGGAGGAGATCCCAGCAGGTCACCGGAGCCTCGCCTTCTCCGGTGACCCATGGAGGACAACAAAGAGCAGCTATCGTCCGATCGTTTCGATCGGAAGGTCGTGATTATGACGTGTGGCAACCCGAGCCTCCTGCTGACCCTCCAGGCTCGGAGTCCCCGAACCTCTCACCAAGCCACCTATGCCATCCACGTGCCTCCAAGCCTACGACGCACCCCGAGCCTGGCTCCCTCACGTGCATCGTGCGTGGGGGCTGGGCAATTTGCACGAAAGACCCTAGACGTGTTGGAATTTGCAGTTTGGTCCCCAGGAGCATGCTTCACGTGCGCGACTAGGTATTTTACATGGTGGCCCTTGTAGGTTTCAGATACTCCATTATGGTCCCTGCGCGCATTTGGAAAATTTCAAAGGGCCCTACCAATTTTTATTTATTATAGATAGGTCCCTCTAGGGACCTATTTGTAATTATTTATCCTTTTATTTCTTGTATTTTTTACATTTATGCCCCTGCATTATTTTCTTCATAACTTTAACATCGTAGGTCCAAATTACTTGATTTCAGTGTCATTTTGTTCCTTATTTCATCGTTTATATTATGGCATGTTTAATTTTATCATCTGACACCATTTCAAATATGATGAATTTTTATTGTTAGATGATGCCCGTTGCTCTATATATCGTTGCCCTTAATAGATGATTGCTCATAAATTGATGTCTCAAATTGACTCTGATTTCAAGCCTTAATCCGTGCTCATAACTTGTTAGGCATATTTGTAGGGATTAATTTGCATACTTATATCTTGCATTTAACCTTGCATTATTTTCATGCACAAATTTACATCTGCATTAAAAAAATCAACAAAAAATTGCATGCATCATATATATATGCATTGTTCTGCATTTTATCATACGTATTTGCATGAAGACCTGGAAATGATGATTTATTCATACATACATCTTAATTGATCAAAATTTGATAGATAGATTAAAGTAGCTCGTGTCCCTGTGTTCGACCTTGGTAGACTTGTCAAATATAAATACTCCACAATTTTTAAAGATTGTGGTTTTGTTGAACCGAATTTGCCTCCTATACTACAATTCATTATTATTAAAGAGGCAAATTTTACGTTCATCAATTATGTACCTTGATCATATTGAATACCATGCAACTGGGAGGACATGACTGACGTCAAACATATGATATTCAATAAAGATCTCCAGTCTGAAAAAGAGATGGCAATCTTTCTTTAAAGATTGATTTTCAATTGACTCCTTGATGCATGTCCTCAACATAGGAATGGAGATTCAGAAGTGTTGGAATAATCAAGTCAAAGAGTTGACTTGATGAGGTCAAGATAAACTAAGACCTGAATCGTAACTGTTACGATCATGCATATATCCTTTACCTGAGATAGATATGCACCTATATGTATGAGTATGCACATCTGACAGACCAATAGGTTGGTGGCCTAATCAATATATATACCAGCGAGTTAGTGTGCGTATGACGACATATGAGAAGTATGATCTCTCAAAGGAATCATACGAGTTCATAGTTGATGAACTAGGAGACAGAGTTCACTCATGAGATATTTTAAGGTCAAAATGATTTCCATGCATGGTCATCTTGTTTATAAAATAAGACACAAATTCGAGATGTTAATATATGCTTTTGGAAAGTATATGATGAATATTGTCACCCAATTATCAAATGAGAAAACTATTGATATGTTCTAAAGAAGACAATCAAACTAGGGTTTGAACTTTGGATATATCGAAATCTTCCAGTATGAAGAATGAACGAGCATTGGGAATAATCAAGGTTAAACCTATCCTAATAGATCATCTACTATTACATTTTCATTCCGAGGGGCTGATAAAACATGATGGATTCTAATGGCTCCATTTAGATAGATGATTTTGAGATTTAATTGAATTAAATCACGATTCATTTGAATATAATTTCGAATTTCAATTCCAATCTCAATGTCTAAATGTTGAAAACATAAATGATCATAGAAATAGAAATATACGAGCTCCGTAAGCTCATTTCTAAGCTCCAAATGGTTTGAACTATGATAGAAATAATCAAGGAAGCTGGGTTCAACTCATCGATAATTTCTTGAGTTTACATAGAGTGACTTTCATTTCATTGAGCTCACTTAGATAGTGTTCCACTCGAGCTTAATTGATAAGAGATTTGAAGCTAAAATAATATAAGCCCTGAAATTGGATTGATATCCAGATTTCGCTATAGATGGATAGTATGATCTCCCTGACATTATCTCTCAGTATTTGCATATGTATCTCATTCCTAATTGTATTAGTACTCATACTTATTAATGTCAATATCGTAGCAATAATTGTTATTACTACATTTTATTCATAAGGCAATTTTTGTGAATATGATCCACAAATATATTCATTAATTAATGTGAATAGTGATTCACAATATGTAACATTTATATGGATACGATTCATGTAAAGAATTATGTAAATATAATTTACATAATTATTTTCAAGGCATGAAATTCTGTGAATTTGATTCACGTTAATTCTGTAAATGTAAATTAGATTTAAATTTAATTTTATGCTTGTAAATATGATTAATGAATTATAATGATTATTTCCATAACTTCTCCAATGTGGATAATTGCAACTTAATTAATAAATTCAATAACAATGTCTATTTTAGGTAATTTGGGACGTGCACATGGTGATGTACACATGGTACCATGTTATTGAGTCCTTGTTGATTAAGGATCCAATGTTGTTGCTTATTTTATTAATTAATATTATTGAAGATAAAAAAGATACAATTCTTGTTGAAAAGGACTTGGTCTTAAGCCCTTGATCAACAATCCAAGAGTCATAATTTCACATGCCTACTTGAGGCTCTAGTCTTCAAGAGATGTGCGCTTTGTGGAGAGTAAGTCTCTCTCTTTTATTCACTTGTGTTTTTTGGAGAGCCTAGTCCCTTGGAATTTCATACCTTGCAGAAGATGAAAATTCTTGAGAATATACACCTATCACACGCCTCTTCTTGATGTCCAGTTCGTGAAGACAATGTCCAAGTTCGTGAGAAGCAACGCGATTCATCTCCGCACCCACGAGAGGGAAACAATGAATATGACTTGATTTAGGAGGGTTCTTTTACTAGAAACTCATGCTTTAAGAGTTAACCATGATCTATTCTTTATATGCATTACAGATGTTAGAAATCATTTTTGGAAATTGTTTCCTTAGAATTAATGACTTTGAAATGCACAAATCATTGTGCTGAAATTTCTTGTTCATGAGATGAATATACAATGTTTTAAGAAAAAGTTTGCTAAATATTCTGTGTTTTCATGATGCAAAGTTCTTGAATCTTCAATTACTTCCTTCAATTGGTATCAGATCTAGGTTTTAGAGGATTTGGATTGCATCTAAGTCCGCCAAATAATCGACTACAGTATCCCGATCATCAGGTACATTGTCTTGCGACAGTTTTAATGATTCGAATGATTCAGTGACTTTCAAAGTTGCCATTGTTCTTCCCTAATTTAAACATATTTTGGGATACATATGTGTTTTATAGGATCTAGACTCATTCCTAAAAATATACACTAATAGTTGGTGACATTTGGGAGAAGATTCAGATGTTAAAAGCGACCACATATTTTGATTTCGATCAAAGATTGTAGCAAGAAAATATTGGATTTTTAGCTATTATTTTTGGTCATATAACATGATAAAATATTAATTAATAAGTTATAAATCAAATCCCCAATCAGTGGGAAAAAATTTTCACGCGATTCCGACCGTGCAACCTCGAGAAATTAGATTTCTCCATAGGCGGATGTTGAATAAGTGATTTATCATATGTTTATACCTTTTTTGAGAAAAAATCATGAATAAATGCATTTTTCTTGATTTAATACATAATTTTCATTTCATAATTTTCATGCTTATTGCATTCAATATCTTCTAAAAATAACATTCCTTACAAAATAAATCAAAGAAAAAGGAAGAAAAATAAATATTTACATTAATCAATTTTTCAATAAATATGGGATCCAAGCCCAGTTGGAGTTTCTAACCGTTTTCTTTTTTTATTGTTCATGTCTGCTTTAGAAGAGGCCCAAGGGAACTCTCTAATATTCTCCCATCTTCATTTGAAAAAAAATCCCCTATACGACAAAATAACTGACATTGGCCTGACGTCAACATTTCAAAAACAATAAAAAATAAAATAAAATGAGCGATGATGTTAGCATGACGTTAGTCCCTACCTTCTTCCTCCTCGCGCCAACGCCTCCCCCTCCCCTTCCGTCGCCCACACATCCTCTCCCCTTCGCGCAACCGTTGCGAGGGCAGCTTTCCTCCAGCCCAACGCTACCTCCTCCGCCCTCCTCCTCCTTCGTGTCATCTATAAAGAGGAGGGAGTCATTGAGGAGATGAACCCAACATGGGCTTCGAGCCCTGAGAAAGAAACAACAGTGGGTTTCTTCCCATCACCACCACCACCACCAAAATCACCACCGCCACACCACCTCGCCACAACATTGATTTGTCGTAGCCAGTTCCTCTCAACGGTGCTGCTCCCACCTTCCACCGACGTAGGTGAAAACCACACCTCCGAAGTGGGTTTGCGCGGCTGTTCATGGGAGTTCCGCCGCTACTTCAAGCTCTCCTTTTTGAGCTCATCCATCACTATTATCGTCTCGTCACCGTGCAACCTCTCTCTTGCTGATACTGTTCCACCATGAGAGGCGGAGCCACCACCAATCTCAACCGTCATCTTCTAAGAGAAAGGGACCAAGGACCCTTTTGGTGTTCTTGTTTTATTTTATTCTATTATAATTATTAGACCATTTTTAATTTTTATAAGCTTCAATGTTTTCAAGTAATTATGTCATTTCCTATTATTTTATTATTATGTAATTTGTAATTTTTATTTTCATGTTTCCGTTATTTACATTTCAATTTATTAGGAATCGTTATGTAATTTCAAGAACTAGCATTATTTCATTCATAGTATTTTATGATAATTTTCTTTACTGCAAACATTGCATCTTTTTATTCCTATTTAAACATATTTTACTACGAAAAACTACATCTTTTTATTCCTATTTTTACATATTTGCATTTCAATCCTTTTTAACCTTTCTTCAATTTCTTAATTTCCATTTATTCACTTTGCAATTTGCCTTCTTTAAAACACCAAAAATAAAAAATTTTAGTTATGTCTAGATACATTAGGTAATTCTAATTATACTCTTGTAGTTTAGTCTTATTTACGATAAAACCCTAGGTTTCTTAGAAAATATAACAAATACCTTTATCAATTCAAAAACTCACCAAAAATAGCAGAAAAATTCAAAAATTACTAGAAAGTTCATGTGCGATCCTAATGATGTTTAGAATGTAATTACATAGATTGCAATACATTTTAGGTTCATGTTGAGTGCAAAATTTGCCTCTTTAATAACGTCGAGTTATCGTAGTACTGGAGGAAAATTTTGATCATGCAAAATCCACACCTCCGAATATGTGGAAGTTATTTTTACTTGGCTAGCATACCAAAGTCGAATACGGGGAGATGTGCCTCTTTGTCTACTTATCGAAAATCATTGTTTAATCAAGAGTGAGTATCTTCTCATTTTAGGTTTCATGCCGATGCGATATAAAATGCATATACAACAATGCCCAGACCAATGATCAATGATGCATGCAATTTTTATTTTATTTTATGCAAGCTAAAAGATGACGCATGAACATAATGCATGATTAAATGCAAAGGACAAGCATGCAAAAGACTATCTACAAATATGGCCTACAGAATATCAAATCAGTGAGGATAATTTTATAGTTTAATTTCAGAGTCAAATTGAGCATCAAAATCAAGAACAAAGGGCATTAAAATGAAACTGAAATCACTCAATTTGGACTTAACATGCTCAAGATATGAAAGAAATTATGTAGGGGCATAAATGTAAAAAATGCAAGGAAAATAAAGATAAGTATTGCAAATAGGTCCCTGAAAGGACCTATTTGCAAATAACAAAATCCGGAGAGGTCCTGTTGTAATCTCTCCATTTGCGTACAGGGACCATTTTTTAATTTCCAAAAGCTACCAAGGACTCCCTGTAAATTACCCAAGTGTGCACGTGAGGCCCGCCCTTGGGACCTAGATGTAATATGTGAAAACTCCAAGGTCTTCGATGCAAATTGCCCAACCCTCATGGCCATACGTGGGGATAGGTTCGGAAGGCGGGTCAGGTTCAGGCCACGTGGCAGCTGTTCATAGCTTCAGTGTTTGGTTTGGGCCACCCGAGCCTGGTGGCTTGGAGTGGGATATGTAGAGCCATCTGGACCGTTTGATCCTCATGATCGGACGACATCTGTGTCTTCGTGCTCTGCCCTTTCTACCGAGGGAGGCTGTGCTCCGGGGACCTCCTTGGATCTCCTCCATGCTCCAACCACGTCCTTGATGATCGAAGAAGATATTTGAGGACCTCGCGAAGGAGCTGGAGATTAGACGAAGCTCCGGGAGCGACTGCGGATGAAAGGCGGTGGAGGATTATCGGGGTTGTTGACCGAGACCGGCTTGGAAGTGAGAGCTCCGACCATTGAAGACTTGCACACATTAGAATAGCCGAGGCGTGTCTTGTGTGCGTGTGTGAGTGAAATGAGCGAGGTGACGTCCTGTGGAGGTGGCTGGAGTGGGGGACCGAGGTCTTCTCCTCCGACGAAGCAGAGGGGAGGTGGAGTGGTTGTGGTCAAGGTTCTGGAGAAGGGGAGGGGGCAAGCGGAGATGATCGATGGGTGGCGAAGCTCGTTGGGTGGTCGATGAGCTGCGAACAGGGCGGAACACTGTGAGATAATTCAGAGGAAAATAAAGAAAAGTAAAGCTACATTACCTTGGAGGATTGGAGAAGAAGAGGGTGGACGATGCAGCCTTGGATGGGGTCCCTAGGGGATTCTCCGGTCATCGCATGATAAGGTCAACCGATCCTCGGTGCTCGATGGTGGCGGGGCCACCTGTACTCGACTGGTGTTGGCTGAGGGTCGACACCTGGCGCTCCGTCCATTATCGTTGTCCAATTCTACCTCCTCCTGTCACGAGGAGGGGAAGACAACTGGGAGGAAGCGTCGTGAAGTGGTGGACACGGTGAACAGAGGTTGAGGAAGGCTATTTGTAGTGGCGGGGGTGGCCGTTATAGGTGGAGGAGTGATGTTCTGAATGGAAGAAGAAGGATGCGTGGAGTGATGGTGAGGGCACTAGGGATTATGCGAGGGAGACGGATGTAACGACTACAAAGGGAGACCGTTTGGGAGCGGAGAGGTGGCCAGAGGTGAGGGCTAGAAATGGAAGGGGGCGGATGGTTTGCAATGCGGCTGGCGTTACGTGAGGAAGACAATGTAGGATGACCATTGGATCTTGCGATCCAACGAACTAGGTAGGCGTGGGGCTGGAGGGTGGAGATCATATCCCTTAATCTGATCCAATGGTTAAGGAAGCGACGTAAGGGAATGACTGTGATGGGATGAAGGGCTTCATCCTATGAGTAGGGAGAAGCAGATGATGTGGCAGGAGATAGGACGTTGGGTGATTGGAGATCTTGCAGCTGGAATTAGAGCGGAAGGGGGCGGCGGTGATCTCATCAAGAGATGAGATCCGACGACTGTGAGCGAATAGAAGAGGAACAACTGTGATGGAGGTGGGAGAAGGGGCATCCAACGACTAATAGAGAGGCCGGGTGGCGAAAGGTGCGGCGACCCCGTGGGTGGCCCAAAGGGTGCCACGTGGCCGCTCTAGAAAATTCAAAAAATAATAGAACAAAGATAAATCTAAAAGAAATAGTTAGAAGCAAAATTAGAAAAAAAGTCAAAACAAGAAAGTTGTAGATCTCATTGAGATCTACAAGTTTCATGTTGGTTAAAAGTCAAACTATGTCATTTGTACAAAAGTGAATTTTTGGGAGTATTTTTAATTGGCAAAAACACCGATTTTTGTGGTTTTGATATATTTGTTTTTTTAATTCTTTTAAAATCTAACCTAATATATACAATAATTAATCTATTTTTATGGGTATTTAATAAAATCATAAAATAAATAAGAAATGTTAGTAATTAAATACAACAAATAGAGTTAGCTTTTAGGTTAATTATATACATAATCTATACAAGTTAATAATAGTGAGTTATTAGTGGTTTTTATTGAATTGTTTAAGCTTGGGGATTAAGATGTGGATTTTAGCATGATGCATCTGAGATTCATCAGTTCTGAAAATAAAAAGAAAAATAAAAATTAATTTGAAATAATAAAGTGAAAAATGCCTTTATAAATAGAATAAAAATTTGTGTAAAATCTACAAGTCCATGTGGATCGATCCTCTACTTGTCTTATTCTTTATTTGATATCTCTTGGCTTGTACTTAAATAAAAAACTATTTGAAATCCACATATTTTCATGTGTGCACACAATGACACTAAAAATCACTTTTTAGCGACGGAAAAATCGCCGTTTCATTTTGGCACTGTTGTCGGGGACTCGGTAACTTTACACAATTTATTTTGGCATTTTGATCTTTTATATTATTTTTGTAATTAATTTATTTATATTCATTTTATGTAAAAAAACATAAAAAGGGTTGGATCTCTCCCTCATTCTCTCTACCTCTAATTCCGGAACCAACAAGACGCACGTTGTAAGATCTTTCCAATCATTTAGACATTTCTAGATGCATGCATTTGTTTGTGTTTTTTAAATTTCTAAAAATCATAAAATCAAGTTCTTCTGCTGCATTGGTCTTTGTGGTCTCTCTCCCTTTTCTCACTAATTAAACACAACCATTAATTGAGTTGCTCGCTTAATCAGATAAGTATGGAAAGTCATCATGTGGGTCGGACGAAAGCAGTCTGAAGTGTTGCACATTGTACACAATTACACATGCACACACATCAAACTTAGGTCACATCCCAAATCATTGTGAAAATTTTGACTACTGATTTTTTAAAATGACTAACTACTTCTTAGTGAAGGAGCTACGATCTCCCTTAGCAGATTTGGTGGTTAAAGGACAACGCGTAAGGCATTGTCCTGAAGTAACATGGGTAGCCATTTTACGGTTCGTACTTACACCCATATTGGTTGAAACTTGATGCAATTGGCCATAAAAAGATCGGGTTAGTCATTATTTCACGATAAGGTTCATCTAGGATGCTTGTGTGTGCTTGATTTGAAGTGTAATAAAAAACTAAAAAATTGAGAAGATAGCTGCTTCTGCGGCAACTCGCACGTGTGTGTTTTGTGTTTGTTTTATGATTTGTGTTTGCATTGTATTTCATCTCCGAAAATGACTCCTAGTGAACAAATCTATGCCTACATAAAGAGTATGTCAAATACCAACTCTCCACTGTAATGTCCAGACTACTCGTCATTGTATCAATTATCTTATGATGGAAATTATCTGAACTACGTTGGTTCACAATCCAATCTCAGGTTACAATCCAACCCCACTTGGGGTAGTCAACCCGACACATCCGAGTACCGATAAATTCAATACCCTCCACAATTCCAACCACTCTCCTATCCAAATGCCGAAACATACAACTCGATGATGTATGACCCATCTAAATCTAGGTATGGGTCTACACCATCAACTTCTTGCACATCTTCTCCACCTCTACCTCTTGCCAACCATGTTGAGGAGACAATCTTTGAGGAGATGATCTTTGAAGGCTTTAATTCCCTCTTGAATTCAATTAAAATTTAAGATGAAGATTGAAAGACAACATGAGGAGGATACTCATCAATTCGCTAAAATCCATGACAGCTATTTGCCAACCCACTCAAGGTTTCAGATACAATGATCGAGAATATGCAGATTTCTGATCAGGAAATTCACGAACTTGACTTACCTTGGGATGAATTGGAAAACACAATCGCATTTCAACCTGAGTATGAGGAAAACTTCCGAGGATAATATAAGGGGATTTTTTATGAGAAAAGTAATGACCCAACACAAAAACAAACTGTTGGCGGAGAACCATATCAAATTGAGGATCTTAATGAATTTTTTGATGAATAAATCATGATACAATTCTTCCAACCTCAGGCTCAACTTGATTCTGAGCCAATGATTTTTATGTAATCAAGATTTTGCCACAATTTGTGGACCCAATTTTATTGGAAATTCCTATTGAACAATGGGTCAAACAAGAACCTTTAATCACGAAAAATAATTTCAATAATGAAGGTTTACGCGATGATCCTAAGTGGTATGAAATAATTGATGATCATGAGGTTAATCTTGAGGCTGAAATGGAAGATGGAATAAATGAGAAATCAACTTACAAAGATTTTGAATCTTGTGATTTTTATGAAACCCCAATGCTTTCCTCATCTCTATTGGGACCTACTGTGATTCAATTGTCCGAATTAAGCACAAAATTTTTAATATCAAGCTCATGTTCTGATCCTAAAGAAGATATTAATCTAATTCTGAGGATGAGTTTGATAATAAAACTGAAGTTAGATACAATGATAAGATGAATTGAATATAAGACAGAACTTGATGACAATAATGAATATTTAGTTGAATTTGATGATGAGGTTGAAATGAATCTGAGTACAATTCTGAATCCGAGAAAGAACATGAGAACAATGATGAACATAAAGATGAATATGATGTGAAATTCAATTTGATTATGAGAATGATGATAATTTTGAGCAAGAAAGGAAAATTGAGATTGAGGGACCACAACCTGTGCTGCCTCTCATCCCGACCAGATGTCAGAAGTGCTTCTAATGATCCTCTCAAGGATGAAAATATAATCTCCCACTCGAATCCCATGACCTCTGGGGAAGATGACCCTTCCCGTTTGGTCTTTCACCCTCTAAGTGCCTTATCTGACATTACCATATTTTTTGAAATTGAGAAGCTTGAGAAACATGAGGATGATCAAACAAATACCACACAAATTCCATCTTTGGGAGCGGTTGATATTGAGGATATACACTGATCTTTAGCGAGAGCAACCGTCGAAGAAGAATGAACACGAGCCCATTGGCCCACCCTTAGATTCGCTTGATGATTCCACAAAAATTACTCCATGGCATGGACAGATAATTGATTCTTTGAGTAAAAAGGATGCCATGTGGAAAGAGCATGCCGACTATGTGGTGGAAATAAAATAGATTTATCAAATGTGTTTGAGGAACAAGATCTTATTGATAACTGACCTCATATGACAGACATCGATATGCTAAATTTTGACCGATAAGATCCTGATAATGACTTATCACACTGCTTCTCCTTCTCAATTGATGACTCACTTGTTTTTGGCCTTATCCCCGCATATACATCACCCACGTATCGATTAGAGACATTGCTTTCGAGCTCGATTCCACTCTTTTCACTCACATCTTCACTTGGGTCGACTATGTCATTTATTATACCAACATAACCAGTCATTTACCCGATCCTCATGTTGATGGTCCCACCCATCAATCCCAAGCTTCATAAAGGTAACCACATTTCTACCAAATCCCTTGAGCCACGCTTCATACATCATAGTGGTTTTCAGAACACAGATGTTGTGTGTACTCAAGACATATGGTATTCCTAACCACGGAGTCCGACTGGGAGCGTTAAAACCAACAAATATCGTTGGATACCTCCCATAGTTATCTTTCATGTACTTTTATTTCTTTTCATTTTTTCTCTCACTTTTTATTTCAAATAAGTATGGAGAAACACCATAAAAATAAACAAGAAAATGATAAAAATCACTTAAAAAATTACAAAAAGAGCATCGTTCACTTATTTCATCTTGCACCCTCTTTTTTCTACTATCCTACTTTTTCCCACTTTGCTATCACCGTAGGAACATGGTTCATTCTTAGAAGGGGGTTGCATTGCATTTCATGCATGCCATTTTTATGTTATCACTTTTTAAAAAAATAATTTCATTTCATGCATTCTATTTTATTTTACATTGCTTTTATTTTCAAAAAAAAACCCAAAATATTTCTCTTTTTATTGCATTTTTCATAAAAGAAATAATAATTTCAAAAATTTTTAACATTTCAAAAAAAATATTACATCATTTTTGCATATTTTAAAAAATTTTCATTTTTTTGTATATACCCAAAATCACATAAAATGCAAAAATTCTCAAAAATCTTTTTTTAAACAAAAGCAAACTTTTTAAAAATCGAAAAATATTTTCCTTATTTTCTCCTAACCTTTTGGGAATAGAAGTCTGATTTTTACAAATTTTAGACCTAGACCAAGAAGACCTTAATCCACTTATTTTCATATGACTTTATTATGTTTAAGTATTATGTTTCTTTAGGTGTATTTTAGACTTAATTCCTTGAGTTCCAATAATTTTATACGACGAAAATATGTGTCCAAATAGATCATCTTGACAGATATAACACTCTTTTACTCTTGACTGATTTTTGAACAAACTGCACCTTAGGCCTTAAGTTAACTTAGTTTGCTTGTATAAGGGATTGTTTGAATCTCTAGCAATGGAAGGGAGTGACTCTGAATCTCAGGATAAGCAAAAATTTAGTGATCTAAGTTCAGGAACCACTGATTCTCTGGATCTGTTAGCAATCTTACCTTGTACAATGCATTGAAAAGTCATATTTTATACATGTGTACTCTTTATATCCAATGCCACAACATCCTATAAAAAAGAGGGCAAAATAAGGGATGCATATTCCAAAAATGCAAAGCAAAGATCTACCAAAGAAAAATCTACTCAAATAATCCAGTTCTACCAAATAAGCCAAGTAGCAGACCGATGTTGCTACTGGTTTAAAGAGACCCAGGGTTATGCTCTGTAAAAAGAAAAATTGAGAGCAACAGACCAAATCGGTCTATGGAGAACCCCGAGAAATCTAGATTTTCTACAATTTGCACCGATCTTCTCTTGTTGACAGATTTGGGTGAAATGAGAATAAGCCTAGACTTAGAGAGAATTAAGGTTTTAGATTTTGTGAATCTCCTTGTACATTGCTTAAGGTTGTATGACATACTTGTCTCGCAAATTGGGGAGAGTTATAACCTTCACACATAGTTCAAAATCAACTTAAGGTTAAAGAGAATATATGTTTATCATGATGAATTGACTTGACCTAAAAATAGAACTGACTAAAATTGATAGAACTTGAGGACCGTCGAATTGAATATTGGAATCTAAAAGGGGTCTGAACACATTATTAATCTAAAGGTCAGCTTAGTCTATATCTATTATTTGTTGAATCTTGGCATAAAATATCAAGACTTTGTGGCTGTGTCTGCTGCGAGCTCTCATTGTGCATTCTCTAATTTTTTTCTATCTCTTTGCATATCATTGTTTTGATCGAGACTAGCAAAAGTTAAGTAAGAAGGTATGATGAATTGGTGAATTATCATGTTTTTATACCTTTTGTTGAGCAAAAATATGTGTAATCAGTTGCATTTTTCTTAATTTAATGCATAATTTTCATTTCATAATTTTTATTCTTATTGCAGTCAAAATCTTCTAAAAATTCATAACATTCCTTACAAAATAAATCAAAGAAAAGGGAAGGAAAAAGATTTGTCTTAATTTATTTTTCAATGAATATGTGCTCCAAGTCCATATGGGAGTTTCTAACTATTTTTCTTTTTTATTTTTCAGGTTTGCTTTAGAAGAGGCCGAAAGGGGATCTTTAATCCTCTCCCCTCTTTATTTGAAAAAAAATCCGCTACATGATAAAATAGCCGGCATTGGCCTAACATCAGCATTTAAAAAAATCAAAAATAAAATGGGTGCTGACGTCATCCACCCACTTTCTTCCTCCTCACGCCGACGATAGCCCCCTCCCCTTCCACCGCTCGCACCTCCTCGTCTCCCCTTCGTGCAACCGCCGTGGGGGCGATTGGCCTCCAACCCAAGGCTACCTCCTCTGCCCCTTCTTCTCCCTCGCCTCATTTATAAAGAGGAGGAGGAAGACATCGAGGAGAAGAACCCAATGCAGGCTTCGAGCCCCGAGAAAGAAAACACAACGGTGGGTTTCTTCTGACCACCACCACCACCACCAAGATTACCACCACCACACCTCCTCTCCATGATGCCGGTATATCGTAGCTAGTTCCTCTCTATGTACTGCTCCGACCTTCCACCAATGCGGGTGACAGTCGCGCCTCCGTTGCTTCGAGCTCCTCACTCTGAGCTCATCCACCACCGTGACTGTCGCACCACCATGTGACCTCTCTCTTGCTGAAATCGATCTCAGCCGCCGTCTTTTAAGAGAAAGGGACCAAGGACCTTTTTTCTATTCTTATTATATTATATTATATTATTGGACCATTTTGTCATTTTTATAAACTTCAGTATTTTTCCAGCAATTTTATCATTTCCTATTATTTCATTATTTTGTAATATGCAATTTTTATTTTTATGTTTCCATTATTTACATTTCAGTCTATTAGGAATCATTTTGTAATTTCAAGAACTAGTATTATGTCATTCGCACTTTTCCATTTTTGATTATATTTTTTACTACGAAAGTTGCATCTTTTTATTCCTATTTTTATATATTTTCATTTCAATTCTCTTGAACCTTTCATCCATTTCTTAATGTCCATTTATTCTCTTCACAATTTATCTTTTCTAAAATACCAAAATTGAAAATTTTTAGTTCTATCCAGATACTTTAGGTAATTCTAATTGTACCCTTGTAGTTTAGTCTTATTTACACCCAAACCCCTAGATTTCTTAGAAAATATAACAAATGCCCATAGCAAAAAAATCTGAAAAATTCCTAGAAAATTATTGTGCGATCTTAATGATGTTTAGAATCTAATTATATATGTTTAAATATATTTTGCACTCCGGAAATAAAAAGAAAAATATGATTTAATTTGAAATAATTAAGTGAAAATGCCTTTGTAAATAGAATAAAAATTCACATAAAATAATCGAGCCCATGTGGATCGATCCTCTACTTGCCTTATGCTTTATTTGATATTCTTGGCTTGTAGTTGAATAAAAAAGTATATGAAATCCACCAGTTTTCGTGTGTGCACACAACGACACGAAAAACCACTTTTTAGCACATGATAAATCGTCGTTTGAACATAGTTGGAAGAGGACTCGAGTGATTTGTTGACTTGTTTCTTATATTGTGGGACTCAAAAATTGATGGAAATATATTTTCTATATTTACATTAGAAGTTGGAACTAATATTTTGTAAATATTTGAGGTCGTTACAAACTTTAAGTCCAAATCGTATTATGTTTTCTAATTTGAAGTGCGATGGTCACAACCTGCAAAGAGGCGATCATTATTTGTTTATTTTGGAATATGTAATAAGTTAGAATATCTTTTTTATTTCATATTTTCTGTGATTAATTATGCACTTGAATGTTTACAATGAAATTAGAAATTGTGAAATTGATTTGATTGGTTTAGCTAATTGTCTATGTTGTTGCACTAGATATCTTTCGAAATTAAAATTGTTTTGATTCACAGAATTGTCTAGATTGTTGTATTAGACCTTTTGAAATTAAAAAAGAGTTTTTAAATTCAAGAAGTGTTTAGATTGTTGCACTAGACATTTTGAAAAAATAAAAAGAGTTTTAAATTCTTAAAACTTTTAAGAGTTACTATATAGTACCATACACAGTTGAAAGATCGATAAAATCTCCTTAGTACAATATGTACCTATTGTATTGTATTGAATGGAATCGGTGATGATACCTAGGTCATGGATATTCTAATGGGTTAGTTAATTGGCACCTTACGTCACACTTGTAGTGGAAGCGCTCCCTGCTGGCATTATATGTCCGACCTGGCAGGATCTGTTTCAAGGAAAGGTAGCATGAAGAGTCATGGTGTACTTTTTTGACCAAAAAATTTGAAAAAATATGTGGTGCAATGCTCTACAACATGTTCCTTAAATAAACAAATGTTTGATCTTATTATTTAGTTCATGAAAAAAATTCATTTTATGAGGTTTTGCAAATTTAAAGTGCTAGTATATTCCTTGCACTCTTACGCGCATACAAAATTTTGGAATGCATGGATATTACATTTTGGTATTTCTCTTGAATAGATACTGAAAATCATGCCTATGATTAGTTCATTCATAATAATTTTGTTTTTCATCAAAATAATCTAAAAAAATCATTGTAGGTGTATTTTGTTGTAATTCATTTTACTGGCAAAAGATTGCATTTTGATTACACGTAGCATTATAATTTGCCAAAAAAGCCCAAAAATAAGTTCATTTTTTATTAATTGAATTAAAAATAGGAAAATAAATAAATAAATAACATGTTTCTTGTTGTATTTGATATTCTCTACCTAGAAAAATATTTATTTGCAGATATATTGATACATATTTTACTAAATGTATTTTTGATTACAATAAACGGTTTTAACTTATCATTATTTGATTAAAAAACCTGTTACATTTTCATAGGTCGTGGTGCTTTCTCAAATCAAATAAACATAACCTGCATTAATTTCACATCTTCTATACAATTCAGATTGCTGCTTTGCATCACATATTATAATAATATTTTTAAATAAGGTAGAAAGTGGCTCTTCAATTGTAGCGGTTACAAGTGGACGAGGGGAGAGGAGCACCTTGAGGGGGTGAGGGAAAAGGAGGTACTCTAATTGCAATTACCTCATCAAAGAGGTGTTTAGGGGGCCTCCAGCAACATGGCCTCTTCTATATATAATATACCTCAAAACTTGATGTCCTTTAATGGAGATATGATCCCTCATGATATGCTTGGCAGTCGTAATCCACACCTTTTGTAATGACATTGGTTCCAAGTGGCAAGTGGAAGCATTAAATAATGCCACACTGTGTTTGAGGTTTTACTCGTAAATACCAAACTCCACATTTCATAGTTACAACTAGGCTAAAAGAAATAACTTTTATTACTTCTATAAAAGTCACAGGTGACTACAATGTATTACATTTTACTAGAAATAAGGAAACTCGTACTAGAACAGATAATACATCTCCGTTCTTCCATGTATACTTCAAGTCTCCGTTCTTCCAAGTTTCTATATTTTATGTTTTCTTTATTTTGTGTATTTTCTTATTTGAAAATCCATAAAAATTCTCAAAAAATATCCAAAAATGAACAAAAATAGAAGAAAACTATAATACACAAAACATTTTATTTCTGAACTTTTGAGTTTATCTACTATATTCTAAAAATCCAAAAACTTATCTTTTCTATTCCTTTTCTATATGGTGTATTTAATATATATTACCCATTATTTTATTTTTAAAAACAAAATTAAAAATTTACAAAATTAAAATATATAAAAGTAAATAAATAAATACCTACAAAATATTTAAAATTTAAAAATACCAAAAAAATCCTAAGTAGTCTGTTCATCATTGGTTTACCTCGTGTGCTTCTTTGTGGTTCAGCCCCTACTACTTGTCTACTATTTACATTTTTATAGGGTGTAATAAATTTTAGCTCACTCATTTATATTGTTTAATCATCATTGTGGGTTAATTGTTGATCGATTCACTTAAGATTGGGTGCAACACAATGCGAGGACAACCGACACAACGATTATCAGATCTGACTTGTTGGACACTGTAGGCCCTCTAAGACCATACATTGGCATATATATTGAAAGTGTCTCATTAGTGTCGTTATCGGGGAGCACAACTTTTTAGTCGATTTTAGACCTTTTATCGATTTCACTTTTTTTGTATGTTTATTTCATGCATAGCATCTATCTTATTTGCATTTTGACCTACTTGTTAGAACTCTGATATTGTTGAATCCTTTGTGCATTGCGTAGGGCAAGGTAGAGTGGAGCATGATCTTCGAAGCCTGAGCATCTGCATGAGACTGGAGTTTGGAGTTCAGGGAAAGCCGGTTGTTGGAGCATAGGCGAAAAATGAAAAGATTGGGAGTCGCTAAATAATGACATGACAAATCATGCTCACTATCGCTGAGGCGACTACCTGAATCCTCTCGTTGTTTCAACAATTAATCCACACAGATAATTAGGCAATTAAGAGCAAGAGTTAAAATTTAGTATACCCTGCTAAAAATGTATAATGGCAATCAAGCAGGGGTCTAACACAGGAAGCAAAGGGATAGAGCGTGCAAGATAAAAAATCAAAGCATAATTTGCCACTCAACTACTTAGCCAAGATGCAATTTTGTGGATTTTTGATTTAATTTTTTTAATTTAATTTTTGTTTTGTATTTTTTTAATTTGATTTTTAGTTTTTCTGTCTTTGTATTTCTGTTTATATCTTTATATTTTTATATTTGTTTTTCTTTTAAAATATATAATAAGGCAATATAAAGAGTATATATATAATATATGCTAATATAGATATAAACAATAATAATATTCAAAATAAAGAAAATAAGATATTTTGTATTTTAAATAAATTTTTATTATTTTTACAATTTTTAGGAATTTTTTATAATATATATATTTTTAAAGTCAAAAATACCCTAAATTAGGGTTTAATTCATTATATGAAATTAAAATGGAGAAGAAAATAGAAAATAGAGTCAAAATTTCTCCAAATTAATTTTAATATAATAATATAGAGAAAAATATAAAACGGAAAACACAATTTTTGGATTTTTTTTGGAATTTTATAGATTTTCGTAAAGTTTTTAGTGTTTTTCAATTTTTAGGAGTTTTCTTTTTTATTTGTAGTTATTTTTGGTCTTAAGGTTAAAATACATAAATAAGCAAAATAATTTTTGGGGGGAATTTTTAGAAACCTTTTTATATTTTTATGGGTTTTCTAAGCTAAACATGGAGAAAAGAGGCAACTTTTATTTTTAATAAATAGTAAAAAGTCTTAAAATTGTAAACTAAAAAATGAGCGTGAATCTAGCTGCAATCAGGGACCTACATGTATTTTTGTGGATTTTTTAGAGCAATGTAGCTATTTAAAATAAATATAAGCAACAAAGAGAAACTACAATGCTCACAAGGGCATTTTTGTAAACAGAATAAAAGTCCAAGGCCTTCTTGTAATTTTTATAAAAATATAACATGTGAATAAAAAGTTCCAAGACCGAATACAAAATACAAGACCCACGAGGGGTCTCTGCAAAATGCCCGCACCTCACACACACATGCACGCGAGGTGACGTAGCCAGGACTTAAATGTAATTATAGAAAGTTGGGGAGCCTAACTACAATTACTACAAACATAAATAACTACCTATGAAAGTTTAAGCAATATTTAATAAATACAAAAACATGCTAGGTAGAAAATGTAAAATACCCAGTACAAGGTGGAAGGTGACGATCTGGATTGATCCTTGAAGACAGTGTCGCTCCCACAACTGGCGATGATGCTTCGTCTTCGAACGACCATATTAGAACGTGCGTTGGAGATCCAAGGGTTGTGGAAGACTTAATCCTACGGTAGCTGCTCACCTAGAGGAGCAGATCTTGATCGAACAGCTCCAGAGCAAAGAGGAAGAACGACCGAAGAACACGACCCGGCGACTTTTGATTCTCAAAATCTCGATGGTCTGAGATTCGTTCCTTCTTTCGATGACACCGAAAACCTCCTAGGGTTCCCCTTATCGATTCGTTGCTTCAGGGCGCTCAAAGGAGCTCCGGTGACGGCCATCGACGGAGGGGACCTCAGAGTTGCTCCTGTAGCTTGTTGAGGCTTGATGAGCCTCCGTTCTAGCTCCTATCCTACAGGGGTTAGTCTAGACCAAAAATACAAAGCCCATAGGGTCTCCCGGAGGGGGGAATGATAGTGGAGCGTGGTGGGGCAAAGGTCTCTGACGAAAGGCGGAGGAGGAGACCTGATCTATGAATCTAAGAAAGACTCAATTGTATGGAGATGCTTGGGGTTTTTTCAGGCGAAGAGAAAGAAGATGAAGGGGGTCGATGAGGCAGAAGATGTCGGACGCGATCAAAATCAATGGGCGGTGCTGGAGCTCCGACGGAGGATCATTTTGGATTCAAGGAAAACTACGCTAACTCGCTTGCAACTAAAACCTAAACTAGACGACACTTACCCTAAGGAAGGAAAATGTGAAGGAAATATCAAGCTTGCCAGATCAGGCGGTTGGAGATGAAGCTAGCGGCGGAGGAGTTGGTGGTGCTCTGGGATCAACCTCGATTCGATGCCTAAAGCCTTGCCATATTGTCGAGAAGGTTCCTGCTGTCACCAGGAAGGGGACTCGGACCTTAGACCTACGGTTTGAGGACAGAAGAAGGATCAAAATGGTGAGGTTTGAAGGATGCGATACTTTATACAGGGAGTGGAGTAGGGTTGAAGATTGAGGGAGATCTGGCGGATCAGTGATGCAATCCCCAAGGTAACGAGTAGGCGTGTAATAATCGAGATTTTGCGAGGGTCTAAAGTAATCCACACAAGGCGGGACCACAGTGTCGCTGAGCGACCGCTCACGAATTCTCAATTAATCAACAATTAACCCACAGTATCAATTAAACAATGAGAAGTAAGGTGGAGTTAAAATTTATTATAACTCTACAATAACTGTGTATAGTGCAAGTATGTGTAGAGTGTCGAACTCAGGGAGCAAACAAAATAGAACAAGGCAAAAATGCACAAAGTGTGAATGTAAGATCAACTGCCTTCAAATATGTAAATTCTTGTGGGTTTTTGATTTTGTATTTTTTTATTTATTTTTAATTTTATATTCTTTTTATTTGGGTTTTTAATATACTGGTTTTCTATATTCTTTTTTTTTATATTTTGTATTTTTATATTTTCTTTTTCTTTTAATAAAGATATAATATATATATATATATGGAATATATATGTATACTAGAGATAAAAGAGGGATAAAAATAAAGGAAAATGCTCAGAATACAGGGAATATGTATATATGTGATTTTTCTATATTTTTCCTAATTTTTTTGGTATTTTTAAAGTTGAAAATACTAGAAAACTGTGAATACAATATATATATATATATATGAGACAAAAATATAGAAATAAAATAGCAAACAGGAGTGAAAAATTTTCAAATTAATTTTTAAAGATAGATAATAGGATAAGGAAAATTTAGAGATAAGAAACACAATTTTTGGAGTTTTTATGAATTTTTTAGTTTTTTATGAAGATTTTGAGAATTTTGCTATTTTTAGGGGTTTTCTTTTGTATTTTTTAAGGATTTTTGGTTAGAAAATAAAATAAGCTAAAACACACAAAATATAATTTTTTGGAATTTTTAAAAGACTTTTTATAATTTTTTTGTATTTTCTAATGAAACAGTGCTTAAAATGCATGTTTTTGATTTTTAATAAATATGGAAATGCAAAAATACAAACTAAAAATATGGCGTTAAACTACAATGCAATAGGAGCCTATGGTATTTTTTGGTAATTTTTCGAGTTAAAATGATGCATGAAATAAATGCAAACATCCAAGCAAAAATACAACACTAGTAGGGGCATAGATGTAAATACACATAAGTCCAAGGGCCTATTTGCAATTTTTCCAAAATTATATAACGTTAAATACAATTTTCTAGACTAAAAAGAAATACCCAAATCCAGAGGGGGTGCGCTGCAAAATGTCCAAACTCACGCGTATAGGACACGTGACTTGGCAGGGGTATTTTTGCAATTTTACAAAGTTCCGGGGGCTCAGATGCAATTTTACCAAAATATTACAACTTAAATAAAAAGTTCATGGACTGAAACGAAATAGACAAACCCCCAGGGGGTCCCTGCAAAAAGCCCACCAACCCACGTGCACGGGTCACGTGAGGTGACGTGGACTGGACCTAAATGAAAATATGAAAACTATGGGGGTCTAAATGCAAATATTACAGAAATATTTAAACTACGAATAAAAGTTTATGGACTAAAAATAAAATGCAAAAGTGGTGAGGGTGTAGGTGCAAAATACCCACGCCTAATATCCTCGTGCGTGATCGAATGGTTGTGGAGCGCCCACTTGACACGTGGCGCTTCGAGGTTGCACGATGACGGTTCGCGCTGGATGGTGGAGATTAGATCTTCGGCCGAAGATCTGACGGTGGTGGCGTGACACAATCCAACGGCTGAGATCAGAACTGGAGCGGTGGCCTAATCGAACGACGGAGAAGCCAAGGGGAAGAACAGGGAAGAACGCCGGCGAGGCGAACTTCCCCGAGCTCGATCTCGAGTCTCCAGCGGTCCGAAAGCGTGAAGAATGGTTGGGAGTGCTCCTGGAAGGTCGGGCTATGTGCTGGAGGTCTCGGGTTCGTCGGACAAGCGTCGTGGCGCGGGCGTGAAGGCGGTGGAGCTTGGAGCTCTAGGTAGCTCCGGCGAACCACGCAAAATGTCCTCCAGTCGCTCTAACTGTGCTTTGACCTGCAAAAAGGTGTGAAGGGGACCGGGGCAAAGTGCTTGGGCCCCACGGAGGTGGGATGGGTGTCGGCGGAGGAGCTTCGGCCGGAGGAGCGCTCCGGCGATGATCGATAGACGGCGATTGGGTGGACGAAACTCGAACATAATTGGGGGAAAATGATCCTACGGCTAAGGCCAATAAAATGCGAAAGAAAAGGGGAAGGAAAAGGAAGACCTTGAAGGTGGTGTACCTGAGGTAGAAGACCTCGACGACGGTGACTTGCCGGAGGTGGTGGAGCCGCCTCGAAGCTTGCTCGACCAGACCGAAGCTCGGCGAAGGAAGCTGTCACCTTCCTCTGTCGATTGGACACAAAAATGGGAGCAAAGCTTGTGCAAGAGGGGTTCAAATCCGAGCTTGAAGGAGGCGGGTCAGATAAATACATGGTGGTGGCGTCTCCTTCAAGCGAGGGCCATGCGCAAATGATGGGGATTTTGCGTGATCTGGAGGCATGGCGTGGCCGAGGGAAGATCAAGGAAGAATTCCCAAGAAGGAATCGAGGGAAGAAGACGAAGGGAATCAGATCGAAAATTGGGCGAAATCGGGAAGAAATCCCGCTGTCATAAGGTGGCAGACCTCGGTCAGGCAGTTGACCGAGGTCAACACTTGACCGGCGTTGGTTGGTCCACGTGGACCAACCAGAAAAATGCAGGTCAGAATTATTTGTAAATTCGAAATAAAATAGTAAATGAATTAATTAATTTTAGGTTATAAAATAAAAAATGTTTCTTATTTTATAAAGAATTTTATGGTGATTTTTATTTATTTTTATGAGGTGCATAATTACAAGTTACCTTTTATGCCTTATATTGGTATATATATCTATATATTTTATTATTTTATTTTTATTTTCTATGTTTAATTTATTTATTTTTGTTTATTATTTTATAAATTTATGGAATATTTTTATATACTTAAATATATTTTTATTTGATTTTTCTGAGGTATTTTGCACACTTAATAAAATATAAATAGTAATTCTATAGGTATATGTATAGGTATTATACCTAGGTATGTTATTTATACAAGTATTTTATTTTATATTATCTTTGAGTTTTTATTTTGATTTTAATATACACAATTATTACAAATAATATTTACAAAATTATAAAAATATAAAAATATGAAAATAATGACCAAATAATAAAATGAATATTTTATTCTGTACGAGTATACAATATGGGTCCAAAAACTCAACTTTCAGACTGTAGCTCCGCCAAATGCGAAACCACCTTCACTAAATAGCTTATTTTAAATTAAATACAAATAAAGGTGAGTTTGATGCATTTCGAGTTTTTATTTGTAAGATACGGGTCTGGGAAGTTGGTATTTTGGATTTTTATTCAGATAATAACTTTTTATCTGTATAGTATTTTTATATGAAATAAATTTTGTATTTTTATTTATTTAATTATCTACAATTTTTATGTACAGAGTTTCTTTATTTGAGATATAAAAAGTGGAACCAAAAATAGGTCCCAAAAATGAATAAAATAAAAGGTATTTTTATTGTATTCTGGCCCTTATCTCCCCCTACTTTATTCCTTGTCGACCTATTCATCTAGATGCCTAGGTCTCGGGGTTTTGGGTCATAAAATATTTACAATATTTTATTCTTTTTCTTTTCTTTTATTTATTTTGTTATTTGGCTTTAAAAACAGTATTTTATATACTATTTACATGCACATGTATGAATGCTAAGATGCGGGAATTAAGGGTATTTATATGCATTTGCCAGGATTTTTGAGGCCAAAATGATAGAATAAAGATGATGAAATATGGATTCATCATCCCTTTATACTTTGCCTTTGCTAGTCCCTAGCAAACACTTATGCAATAAGTGCAGAAAGAAAAATAATGAAAAGAAAAAGAAGAATGTGGATTTAGTTTAATTATTAAACTTGTCTTCACAAAATCAAAGTTTGGAGCTTAAATCGGACCTTTGGAATTTTAGTACGGGCGGAACCTTAATGAGAACCAAATTTGCAATCCAACAGTCCCTGAGAATCCCAAAACTCTGCTCAAGTCTCCTCAATAGCCAGGTCAGAAATATCTCAACTCATACGCAAACCCTTACAACTATGAATCTGACTCGTACAGTGTAAGTGATGGTGGCTCTCCCCAACTAGAATGGCAAAGAGACTGACTTCTCCAGTACGACAACCTTATGATTCCCCAATTCAATAACTCCTTCCTCGAGGAGCGGGGTATTCCCTTCTAAGCTCAAGTGGCAACTAGCTCAAGAGGAGGGGGTGAAGAGAAGAATGGACGGTAGCCAGTGTAGCTACCTATCCTAGGATGCAAGACCAGTGTAGTCAAGTCATCCATCTGCAGGCTCACATATTTGACCTTGGAACTCAAGCTTGCTTATTAGCTTTACAACATATTCACATACTTTGCAGGTATTTTATTTTTGTACAAGCCTGTCCATTTTTTTTGAAATACTATTCACAACAGCATTTACATAAGGAGTTTTTCCTCTTGAACCAGTAGACTATCCCTCTTTTGAAGCTTTATTGCAACCCACACTCTCATGTCTTTAGAATTCCTCAACTGGACGGGTTGGGGTGCACTTCCCTCCCTAGAGGAGGACAAGTCTTTCCACTTGTGTGCGTCTCATACCGGTAAATCCAATCCCCTCACCACTCCAACTGAGTTGAGCCATGTGAAAGGTGCAGGTGTCCAAGTTAGGTCATTATCAACAAGAGTCGTGCGTGTGTTCTGAAATACTCTACTTAGGCAGTCAAGAATCCATTGAACCAAGTCTCGTGATCCTCAAAGAATTAAGTCAACTAGACCTGAAGTACCTCAAACCCAGTTCCTATAAGGTTCCTGTTATTAGGTAGATTTTAAGGTCCAATCAAGCTCCAATCTCCGGATTTTATTTAGACTTATTCAACTATCAAACTCAATCCGAAAAATGCGAATGAAAATGCGATGCAGAATGCAAAAGATCTTTTTGTGATGCAATTTTCAAGGGTTTTGAACTTTTTATGGATTTTTGAAAAGATGATGCATATGCATTTTTTTGCATTTTTAAAAGGGTTTTTCAAATATTTTTGGATTTTAGTTTTGCAATTGTTTTTGGGATTTTTGAAAATAGATTTTGTCTAAAAACTAGGTACAAGTATTTACACGGGGATGCTTCTTATATTTACAAGAAGTGGATTTTAAGAATTTACATGGGGAAGTGATCAATTTTATAGGTATATACATAAAGAATTTCGGTATGATGTATATATATTCCTCAAACTTATTTGAAAAAGTTTTTGAAGAAATTTTGAAAACTATAGTCCAAATTAATTTGTACAAACAATTTTTACAAACATGTACACACATTTGAAAATCATTTTGCAAAGGTTTTTCAAACAGTATATATAGATTTTTTCAAGATATTTTTGCAACCATTTTTCAAACCATTTGCAAATCATTTTCCAAACATTTTATTTCACACAAAAAATAAAATAAAATTTTACAAACCAAAATATTTTTACAAAGGTTGAAAACATGTACAAAACATTTTCCAAATAGTTTTTAAAAGATTTTTCATACAGATTTTCAACTATTTTTCAAACATTTTGCAGAGAACATTTTCACCTGAGTTATTAATCAGTATATATAAAAATAATTTAAGGAATAATCAACATCTTTTTATTAAGGTCTTTGATGAATTTGTATACGTATAATTAGACATTAGTAAGAACACGAAAGTACGAGTTATGACTAAAGTATATACGGAGTATATACGACCCCCCTATACTTAGCTTGAGCTATGTCCTCATAGATCTGAGAGAAAAGAGAAGACATAACTCGTACTGAGTATAGAAAAGTCTAAAGAATGAAGAAGAAATGAATGAATGAATAAGAAGTTGACCGTCTCGCCTATACTTAGGATCAAATAATCCTAAGTATAGTAGACTGTACACAAAGCAGGGAGGGTCAAGGGTGGGAATGAACAGATCGTACTCCGATTGTCTCCCCCTATACTTAGGGTAAGATATCCCTAAGTATAGACAAGAAAAGGAGACAATGGAGAGGACCAAAGAATAAAGAAGATAGAAAAGAAGAAAATAGATCACAGCTCAGTGTGTGCACCCCCCTATACTTAGGACAAGGCGTGTCCTAAGTACATCAAAATCATAGGATGATGGTGGGGTGACAGACATAACGGAAGAATGAATGATATAGATAGATGGATCTGTACAGAGGAAGAAGTGATAATCATGTACGAGATGCAGAAGGTGTGAGTCAAAGAACACATCTCATACCAGATGAATCGGGGCAACATCAACAGTCGGCGGGTCATGATCTAGATATGGTTTCAAGCATTGACCATTGACTCTAAAAGTGGAAGATGATGAAGGTTCAGATATATCAATGCTACCATTATCATGCACCTTTCCATTACTTTGTAGTTTCCCTGGGAATAATTTCAACCTAGCATCAAATAGCCATACTTGCTGATCTGGCTCAAATTGTTTATGGCTGATTCGGGAGTCGTGCCATACTTTCACTTTCTCCTTATACTGAAGGCCACTTGAGAAGATTGTATCTCTTAGTTCTTCCAGGGTTGCCAACTCTACTTTCCTCTGTTCTCCTACACTCTTAGGATCCAATAATAGCTCTCTAACTGCCCAAAGTGACTTATGCTTTATCTCCACTGGTATATGACATGGCTTGCCATAGACGAGACGAAAGGGAGACGTCCCTGATGGTGTCTTGAAGGAAGTCCGGTAGGCCCACAAGATCGAGTCCAAAAGCTGCGACCAATCCTTTCGGTCTGGGCGGACTATCTTCTGTAAAATTGTCTTAATCTCCCTATTCGATACTTCAACAAGACCATTAGTTTGAGAGTGATATGGTGTGGCAACATGATGGTCAATACTGAACTCGTCTGCAAGGGCCTTTACCTTGTCGTTAATAAAGTGAGACCCCCATCTGAAATCAAGACTCTAGGTACCTCGAACCGTGAAATAATATTTTTCTTCAAGAAACGACATGCGGTTTTAGCATCTGCGGCTCGGGCAGGGATGTCCTCAACCCAACGACTCACATAATCCACATCGAGCAGAATATACTCAAACCCCTGACTTTTAGGAAATGGGCCCATGAAATCAATCCCCATGCGTTAAAAACCTCACAAAAGTGAATGGGTTGCATGGGAATCATGTCTCTCTGTCCGCACGTACCCATCTTCTGATAGTCAATACACCTTCTCTCGAACGCATCAGAGTCCTTGAAAAGGGTAGGCCACCAAAGGCCGGATTGGAGCACCTTCTGTGATGTCCGTCTCCCAGAATGATGTCCTCCTGCCTCAAGCTTGTGGCAGTAGGTGAGGACGCTATGTTACTCATCTTGAGGAATGCACCGTCTCCAGATACTGTCCCCTCCTTCATGATAAAGGATGAGGTCCTTCCAATGGTACGACTTTGCCTTCGCAAGGAAGGTCTCAAGCTGTTGTCTGGGCCAACTTTGTGGAATAGATTTGGCAACAAGGTAATTCATAATGTCGGCATACCATGGAAGAGAGGTGATAGCAAGGATCGCCTCATCTGGAAAAGTCTCAGTAATAGGTGCTATGAGCTCAGATTCCTCAAGGTTCTCTAAGCGGGAGAGGTGATCTGCCACAACATTCTTGACTCCAGGTTTATCCTTAATCTCAATATCAAATTCTTGGAGGAGAAGGATCCATCTGGTTAACCTGGCCTTGGCATCCTTCTTCGACATCAAATACCGAATGGCAGTGTGATCGGTAAATATTGTCACTCTAGATCCAAGAATGTAAGATCTGTACTTATCCAAAGCAAAGACTACCGTTAGCATCTCTTTCTCAGTCACTGTGTAGTTCCTCTGAGTTGCATCCAATGTCCGGCTAGCGTAGTGTATGGCATAGGGTAATCCATCCCTCCTCTGTCCAAGCACAGCCCCAATGGCATAATCAGAAGCATCCGTCATGATCTCAAAGGGAAGAGACCAATCGGGTGGCTGAAGGACAGGAGCCTCGACAACTAAATTCTTGAGAGTCTCGAAAGACTTAAGACACTTATCATCTACAAGGAACTCGGTGTCTTTAGTCAATAAATCTGTAAGCGATTGGGCAATTCGACTGAAGTCCTGAATGAACCGTCGGTAGAAACTGACATGCCCTAGAAAAGACCGCAACTGTCTCAAATTGGACGGTGGATTGAGTTTTCTAATGATATCTACCTTGGCCGGATCAACCTCCATGCCCCTATTGGAGATGATGTGACCAAGGACCGTCCCCTGAGTCACCATGAAGTGACTCTTCTCCCAAGATAGTACAAGGTTTACCTCTATGCAGCGTTGAAGTACTCAGTCTAGGCAGTCAAGACAACCATCAAACCCGTCACCATAGACCGAAAAATCATCCATGAAGACCTCCAAGCAATCACCTATCATGTCCGAGAAGATGGACAACATGCACCTTTGGAATGTCGCTGGAGCGTTACATAGACCAAAGGGAATCCGTCTGAAAGCATAAGTCCCAAATGGACAGGTGAATGTCGTTTTATCCTGGTCTTCAGACGCAATGGCCACTTGATTGTATCCAGAATACCCGTTAAGAAAACAGTAATGACTTTTCCTGGCTAGCCTCTCGATAATCTGATCAATAAATGGTAGCGGGAAATGATCCTTCTTGGTGGCCTCATTCAATCATCTGTAGTCCACACAGACCCTCCAAGAAGTGGGTATACGGGTGGCGACCTCCTCTCCAGACTCATTCACAACTGTAGTGACACCCGTCTTCTTGGGTACCACATGTAAAGGACTAACCCACTTAGAGTCGGAAATGGGGTAGATAAAATCGGTGCTCCACCATTTAGATATTTCCTTTATAACTACATCTCGAAGATTCGGGTTCAGCCATCGCTGGAACTCACGCGATGGCTTAGCGTCCTCTTCGAGGTAGATACGGTGGGAGCACAGGGCCAGACTTATCCCCTTGAGATCAGCCACACTCCATCCTATTGCCTTGCGGTGTGTTCAAGAACCTCCATCAAACGAGATTCTTGTTCTCCAGTCAAATCTGCTGAGATAATGACTAGGTGCATATCTGGGTCTCCTGCAAGGAATCTATACTTGAGCGGCTACAGTAAAGGCTTTAATTCTGCCTTGGTGGGAGCTGGCAAATCTGGCTTCTGATATGTCTGCGTGAAAGCAACCAGTTCTGCATGTGAGAACTCTCGTTGTACCTGTGATTCTGACGAAGGGAACCATGTTGGTGTGTCTATCATCTGTGTTGGCTCGCTCTCCATTCTCTCTGCCGGCTCATCGGGAAACACACATGGCAAATATGTATCAAAGTCCTTCCAATCAAGGTCTGCCTCCGAGGGATCTGAATCTGAACAATCATCAGTATTTCCACTCATCACACAATTGTCAGCCTCTATAGTGTCATCTGCCAAGGGTGTGCTCTCCGAACTCTCATCTGCCATAAAAGGTATGTACTCTGAGTCTGCAGACAAGGAGAGGGCTCGTGCTTCTGGGTCTTCCCAAACTGCTTCATCATCTATCATCACAAAATTACACTCTTGGTGGACGTCTAACTCTGCATCTGTCAGCTGCACTGTGTCACTATATGGCTATAAGCAGGCTGAATCTCTCACTCGGGTCTCGTCAATCGTCTCTATTTGTACACTGTCGCCCTCTACGCGAAAGTACACCTTCCACTATCATGGTCGGTCACCGCCTTGGCTGTGGCCAAGAATGGGTGTCCTAGTATGATGGGGGTATCGGTCATCGACTCAGGGATCTCCATGTCCAATACAACAAAGTTCACGGGGAATTTCAGGCCTTGAATGGTGACGACCACATCTCTCAACAACCCCATCGGCCTCTTGATAGACCTATCAACAAACTGAAGAACTATCCGACTCCGATGGAGTGAGCCGAACTAGAATCGGTCGAGTAAGGCTGCCGGAAGAAGGTTGATAGAAGAGTCATTGTCTAATAGAGTACGATCGAATGGCTGCTCACTAATCTGGCATCCGACATATGGGGCTCCCGCATCTGGTCTTTTGGCTGGCAACTGTTTCTGAATGGCACAACACGTGGCACGGATGAGCACATGGATTTCCCCTCTGTTGTTCCGCCTTCTCCTACGCACAATGGTCTTTTCTCTCAGATTCTTTTGGAAAAGGGGGATGTGCTCAAGTGCTTCCTGTAGAGTCAGCTGTATCTGAAATCTGTCTATCATCTGCTGGCTGAACTCTAACTGTTCCTTCTTTTTGGGATTTTCTGTTTTATTCCCCTTCACCGAGCGAAGTGCTTGAGGGAAGGGGATGGAGGGGCCCTCCTTAAACAGAGGGTTAGGAGAAGGTTTCAGGCCATGTGAAGGACTGGAATCCATGCAAACATCATCATTCAACACACATGGACTCGGAATTGATGGAGAAACCCTTTTCTTTATTCATTTTTTTGGTTTTTTTCCTGGTGTCCAGGGATACAGAGAAAGGCAAAATAGATGATTGGAATACAGATGGACTCAAAATGGGGGCATCAGCACCACCCAAAAGATTCTCCTCCGCGGCCTCAGCACCGCTCTCTTGCTCATCATCAGAAATGGTGGTCTCAGCACCACCGTCTGCATCTGATTCTACGATGGCCTCAGCACCTCATATGGAAGGTCATCCTTGGTGGCATCAGCACCACCGTCATCATCATCATTGTTGTTAGCGGCATCAGCACCACTTCTCTCATCTTCTGGGGCTCTAGAATCTCCATGGTGTTGTCCCTCAGATGAGCCGCCGCCGGATGGTTCCCTACCGCTCCTAAGTGACACGAAGTGAATATCAAACATAGAATGCATGTCATTCAAATAAGCACTAGGAGTGGTATCCTTTATAGACTATACCTGCTCAGACTTCCTCTTCAAGTTATTCAGATTCGGCTCACTCTGTGCAGGTTTGGCAGCTTTCCCTTTGATTATGTCCCTCATTTCCTGCCGGAACTCATCCATTTCTCACCGGAAGGATGCCTGCTGTTTGGAGAGCAAGCGGGCGAGATCATCGAGTGCTGGGTTCTCCAAGATGGGTGTGGAAGAACCGGGAGTGTTCCCTTGCTGGAACCGAGGCGGCTGGTGAGACTGGGTGTCTGCTGGTAAGGCTGTTGTCGCCGCCTCCACTGCTGTCCTTGATTGGAGTAACGAGGATTCTGCTGATATTGCTGTTGCTGTTGTTGGGAGTATTGGGGTTGCTGGTGTTGGCTACTATGATTGCCCTGAGTTGGAGGGTGCTGTTGGGAGGAGGCACCTCCGGTGGTCCAACGAAATCTTGGGTGATCACGACGAATCCCAGGCTGCTGGGGTACCGGTCGTACCATATCCTGTTAACTTCCATCAACGGCTCTTGCTCGAAGGGTGGAGGTAGTAGTACTGCCAAAGGCTGATCCGGTTGATAGACCACCATCTGAGTGTCCTGAGATGGTGGCTGTTGTGAATAGTGCGGCAACTGTTGTACCGGCACCTCCTGGACATGGTGAACTTGGCGGTATGTTGGAGGTGGTGGGGTAGAATGGCTACCTCTGGAGTCAGCCAGTGACTTGGGAGGCGGATGTGACGATGATTGTGCCTCCTGACTACTCAAGATGTGAGTCTTTAGGTCACTCATGGTTTTAGCCAACTGGTCTATCTGTGCCAGCCCTTGGCCTTGCTTCTTCTCCAAAATCTCGATGCGGTCCAATTTTTCACTGATTATGCCCATGTCGGCAGCTGATGATTCCTCTTGTGCTGCTGCTGCTGATGAAGTATGGTTCCCGACATCGATCCTGGCAATGCGGTGGTAAGAAGTAGCTTGTGGCGGGACCTTGGATTTTGTGTAGATGCGGCCCTGGGACATCACTATAGAATTTTCTACCATCTGCTCATAGATGGCCCAGACCGCATCTGCATCCTTGGAGAAATAAGATCCCCCACACGAGGCGTTTACAAGCCCTGTAGCTCCGATGTCAGCCCGCAAAAGAAACTTTGCACCAGATTGGGTTGTGATATTTCATGGTGAGGACATCAGACTATGAGCTCTGTAAAGCGATCCCAAGCTTCATGGAATTGTTCATTGGGGATCATTGTGAAATTGTTGATCATTGCTCTCACTGCATTTGTCTGGCCGAGTGGATAGTACTTGTTTAAGTACTCAGTCCGGAGTTGCTCCCAAGTGTCGATGTACCTCCCCAAATGTTTAAGCCAATAAGAGGCTCTATCAACCAAGGAGAACGGGAAGGCAATCATTTTGATGGTATCCTCAGTCACGGACCTGTCATGGATCGTACTGCATATCATTTCGAACTCTTGCAGATGGAGGTGAGGTTTTTCAGTGGCCAGCCCGTGAAACTTAGGCAGTAGCTGAATGGTGTGTGGGCGAAGCTCGAAGTCACCATAGATGGGAGGAAGTCGGATCCATCGGTGTGTGAGGGTTGCCCCAGGGTTGTGAAATTGCCTCATGGTCCTTGGAGCCTGCCTCTCTTGGTTAGATTCTTCGTCTGGTATATCATCGCGCCCATTTCGGTCTTCTCACCCGTCACGCATCTCCCTCATGATTTCACCCATGACCACTCCCTAGTCTCTGATCTGTCGTTGCATGGTTTCCAAGGAGGCTAGCAGTGAATTGTTGATGGCAGCCTGATCATATATGTATGGTGGCGGTCTCTGCTCATCTGGGTGCTCCTCTCTACCTTCCATTTCTGGGATTTCTGCAAAGTCAAAAGAATCCATCTCAAGTGCCGTCAAATGTTCTGAACTCTGTTCTACACTAAATTCTGACACCACTGGACTGATAGAAGAAGGGTGGTCGAGGGGGAGCAGGGTGGACGTAAACTCAGGCTCGGAGAGTGGGTCTGGACTCCCTGAAGCTGACCTAGATGAAAAAGGAGGAGTGCTTGATAGCGGTGCCACCAGACGTGGCCTAAGGGATCTCCTTCCCATCATCTTGATCTAGAGATCAGGGTGGATGAGATCTGGAATGCAAACAGGATGTTCAATTAAACACCCAATTCACCCACACAACTCTTGAGCTGATGACCGTGAAAGTTCGGTCAGTTATCTTGTCAAAATTTATTAGGTGATCAGTCAATCTATCAGAGCGTTAGAGCGAGTTGTTAGGTACCCTACTTTCCTAGCCGACTGTCTCGATCCACGTTAGATCTTTCCCAGCCATTATGAATTGCAGACCGTAACCCAGTTGTTCCCGCAAATTCAATCTGCTAAGGACGTCGCGGTCCGCTTTATCGGTTACCGGAGAGATCCTCACTGGAGAACGACTAACCACGATCAGTAGTCAACCAGAATTTTAGGTGTGTCTCTATCCTAGTGTCGGGTCACTCTCTCGCAGTAGATAAATTAAACAAGGAGGGGGTTACTCTCCCCAAGACAAAGTTTTTGGTGGGGTGAGTTTTAAGATCAAGTTTGCATTAGCAGTCCCAAATTTATGATTTTCACTTTTTATGTATTTTTCTGAACAATCATCGTCTAATGAATTTTCCGATTCCCTTGTTATTTAAAGTCGAATAAAATTGAGGGAGGAAAGCGGAAAAGCCAATGCGCGGTCAAAATCTATGATGCATGCAGGAATAGAGATGCGTACCTTTTCGCCAGCACTCTACATGCAAAGTGATCCGCGCATAAATTAAAGACAATAAATTAAACTTCCTAAATGCATGCACGAGGAAATCGCCCTAAGATGAGTAACTTCTATTAACGTGAAGAACAAGTAGCTACGGCTAGGAAGAGAGTCTGGAGTCCGGTCTCGGGAGCCGATCGATGTCCACCACAGTGGATCCTGCAAGCGTTGTATACGACTCCTCTCGGCACGTGGTCTCTAGTCCAAATCAATAGCCTTTTCAGTTGATTTTTAGCCAAGTCCAATTACGATCTATAGGTGCAGTCAAGATATTAGGGATTGGGCCTTAGCTTCTTAAGTCGTCACAGTCAACAAAAATTCCTAAGTCTAGGGGCTAAATCCTCGTGAAATAAATAAAAATAAAAAAGAGAAAGCCGTGAAAAACACAAAACCGCGGTGAGCCCCCAAGTGAACAAACACTTGGAAATTAGGCCCGAGTGTCCTAGAGAGTCCAAGTTATTACAAATTAAATCTCTCTCTCACTTCAAATTACAAATATTTTGAACTACAAAAATTCTACAAGAAATGATGGCCTTCTCAAGCCTCCAAGTTTGCTTTGGTGCTAAGCGAGCCTTCACTTGGGTGCCCAAGCGCCTAAGATGGAGTGCTTCCCTCGCTCGGCGGTACCTCGCACAAAATCCAACAAAAAGGGTGATTAGACCAGTCAAGCAATATAATCAAACAAATAGGTAAAAAGATAGGCAAATATCCACAATCAATCACAGAAGAATGCTCTCCATTTGATAATCGAGATTTTACGAGGGTCTAAAGTAGTCCACACAAGGCGGGACCACAGTGTCGCTGAGCGACCGCTCACGAAACCTCAATTAATCAACAATTAACCCACAATATCAATCAAACAATGAGAAGCAAGGTAGAGTTAAAATTTATTATAACTCTACAATAAGTGTGTTTAGTGCAAGTATGTGTAGAGTGTCGAACTCAGGGAGCAAACAAGATAGAACAAGGCAAAAATGCCCAAAGTGTGAATGTAAGATCAATTGCCTTCAAATATGCAAATTTTTGTGGGTTTTTGATTTTGTATCTATTTATTTATTTATTTTTAATTTTATATTCTTTTTATTTGGGTTTTTAATTTACTGATTTTCTATTTTCTTTTTTTTATATTTTGTATTTTTATATTTTCTTTTTCTTTTAATAAAGATATAATATATATAAGGAATATATATGTATACTAGAGATAAGAGAGGGATAAAAATAGAGGAAATGCTCAGAATACAGAAAATAAAAACTTTTTGGGCTTTTTATATTTTTCTAATGTTTTTGTGATTTTTCTATATTTTTCCTATTTTTTTGGTATTTTTAAAGTTGAAATACTAGAAAACAGTGAATACAATATATATATGAGAAAAAAATATAGAAATAAAACAACAAACAGGAGTGAAAAATTTTCAAATTAATTTTTAAAGATAGATAATAGGATAAGGAAAATTCAGAGATAGGAAACACAATTTTTGGAGTTTTTATGAATTTTTTAGATTTTTATGAAGATTTTGAGAATTTTGCTATTTTTAGGGGTATTCTTTTGTAATTTTTAAGGATTTTTGGTCAAAAAAATAAAATAAGCTAAAACACACAAAATATATTTTTTTTGGAATTTTTAAAAGAGTTTTTATAATTTTTATGTATTTTCTAGTGCAAACAGTGCTTAAAATGCATGTTTTTGATTTTTAATAAATATGGAAATGCAAAAATACAAACTAAAAATATGGCGTTAAACTACAATGCAACAGGAGCCTATGGTATTTTTTGGTAATTTTTCGAGTTAAAATGATGCATGAAATAAATGCAAACATCCAAGCAAAAATACAACACTAGTAGGGGCATAGATGTAAATACACATAAGTCCAAGGGCCTATTTGCAATTTTTCCAAAATTATATAACGTTAAATACAATTTTCTAGACTAAAAAAATACCCAAACCTGGAGGGGGTGCGCTGCAAAATGTCCAAACTTACGCGCACATGGCACGTGACTTGGCAGGGGTATTTTTGCAATTTTACAAAGTTCCGGGGCTCAGATGCAATTTTACCAAAATATTACAACTTAAATAAAAAGTTCATGGACTGAAACGAAATAGACAAACCCCTAGGGGGTCCCTGCAAAATGCCCACCACCCCACGTGCACGGGGCACGTGAGGTGACGTGGACTGGACCTAAATGCAAATATGAAAACTATGGGGGTCTAAATACAAATATTACAGAAATATTTAAACTATGAATAAAAGTTTATGGACTAAAAATAAAATGCAAAAGTGGCGAGGGTGTAGGTGCAAAATACGCACGCCTAATATCCTCGTGCGTGATCGAACGACTGTGGAGCACCCACTTGACACGTGGCGCTTCGAGGTTGCACGATGACGGTTCGCGCTGGACGGTGGAGATTAGATCTTCGTCCAAAGATCTGACGATGATGGCGCGACGCAATCCAATGTCTGAGATCAGAATGGAGCGGTGGCCTGATCGAACAGGCGGAGAAGCCAAGGGGAAGAACGGGGAAGAACGTCGGCGAGGCGAACTTCCCCGAGCTCGATCTCGGGTCTCCGGCGGTCCGGAAGCGTGAAGAATGGTTGGGTGTGCTCCTGGAAGGTCGGGCCATGTGCTTGAGGTCTCGGGTTCGTCGAAGAAGCGTCGTGGCGCGGGTGCGAAGGCGGTGGAGCTTGGAGCTCCATGTAGCTCCGACGAACCACACAAAATGTCCTCCAGTCGCTCTGACTGTGCTTTGACCTGCAAAAAGGAGTGAAGGGGACCAGGGCAAAGTGCCTAGGCCCTGCGGAGGTGGAATGGGTGTCGGCGGAGGAGCTTCGGCCGGAGGAGCACTCCGACGATGATCGATAGACGGCGATTGGGTGGACGAAACTCGAAGATAATTGGGGGAAAATGATCCTACAGCTAAGGCGAACAAAATGCGAAAGAAAAGGGGAAGGAAAACGAAGACCTCGAAGGTGGTGTACCTGAGGTAGAAGACCTCGAGGCAGTGACTTGCCGGAGGTGGTGGAGCCGCCTCGAAGCTCGCTCAACCAGCCCGAAGCTCGGCGAAGGAAGCTGTCACATTCCTATGTCGATTGGACACGAAAATGCGAGCAAAGCTTGTGCAAGAGGGGTTCAAATCCGAGCTTGAAGGAGGCATGTCAGATAAATACATGGTGGTGGCGTCTCCTTCAAGCGAGGGCCATGCACAAATGATGGGGATTTTGCGTGATCTGGAGGCATGGCGTGACTGAGGGAAGATCAAGAAGAATTCCCAAGAAGGAATCGAGGGAAGAAGACGAAGGGAATCGGCTCGAAAATTGGGCGAAATCAGGAAGAAATCCTGGTGTCAGAAGGTGGCAGACCTCGGTCAGGCAGTTGACCGAGGTCAACACTTGACCGGCATTGGTTGGTCCACGTGGACCAACCAGAAAAATGCAGGTCATAATTATTTGTAAATTCGAAATAAAGTAGTAAATGAATTTATTAATTTTAAATTATAAAATAAAAAATGTTTCTTATTTTATAAAGAATTTTATGGTGATTTTTATTTATTTTTATGAGGTGTATAATTACAAGTTACCTTTCATGCCTTATATTGGTATATATATCTATATATTTTATTATTTTATTTTTATTTTCTATGTTTAATTTATTTATTTTTGTTTATTATTTTATAAATTTATGGAATATTTGTATATACTTAAATATATTTTTATTTTATTTTTCTAAGGTATTTTGTATACTTAATAAAATATAAATAGTAATTTTATAGGTATATGTATAGGTATTATACCTAGGTATGCTATTTATACAAGTATTTTATTTTGTATTTTCTTTGAGTTTTTATTCTGATTTTAATATACACAATTATTACAAATACTATTTACAAAATTATAAAAATATAAAATTATGAAAATAATGACCAAATAATAAAATGAATATTTTATTCTGTACACGTATACAATAGGGGTCCAAAAACTCAACTTTCAGACTGTAGCTCCGCCAAATGCGAAACACCTTCATTAAATAGCTTATTTTAAATTATATACAATTAAAGGTGAGTTTGATGCGTTTCGAGCTTTTATTTGCAAGATACAGGTCTGGGAAGTTGGTATTTTGGATTTTTATTCAGATCATAACTTTTTATCTGTACAATATTTTTGCATGAAATAAATTTTGTATTTTTATTTATTTAGTTATCTATAATTTTTATGTACAGAGTTTCTTTATTTGAGGTATAAAAAGTGGAACCAAAAATAGGTCCCAAAAATGAATAAAATAAAAGGTATTTTTATTGTATTCTGGCCCTTATCTCCCCCTACTTTATTCCTTGTCGACCTATTCATCTAGATGCCTAGGTCTCGGGGTTTCGGATCATAAAATATTTACAATATTTTATTCCTTTTCTTTTCTTTTATTTATTCTATAATTTTGACTTTAAAAACATTATTTTATACACTATTTACATGCACATGCATGAATGCTAAGATGCGGGAATTAAGGGTATTTATATGCATTTGCCAGCATTTTTGAGGCCAAAATGATAGAATAAAGATGATGAAATGTGGATTCATCAGCGTGTAAGAGCAAGGATCGAGGTCAAAAATCCAATAAGGAATCATCCCTTAATAGTGAATGAAATGGGCTCCAAAAATGGACAAAAACGAGGTCAATTGAGGTTTTGACAGGCTGGAGACCTCGGTCAGAGAGTTGACCTTGGTCAATAGGCGGGGGAAGCTGGTTGGTCCACGTGGACCAACAAAAAAATCTGCCAAATGAATTTATTAATTTTAGGTTATAGAATAAAAAATATTTATTATTTTACAAAGTAGTTTATTGTGATTTTATTTATTTTTTAGAGGCTATTTATTACGAGTTACTTTTCAGGGGTTATATATATGTATATTTATCTATGTTTTTAAGTCTTTTATTTTTATTTTGTATTTTTGACTTTATTTAGTTTATTATTTTATAAAATTATAACTTATTTTTAGATACTTAAATATATTTTTATTATATTTTTCTTATATAAAATGTACACTTAAATAAATAGGTGTTAATTGTATAGGTATAGATATAGGCATTTCATCTATGTATTTTAGATACATATTTTATTTTAGTATTTTATTTATTATTGTATTATAATTTTAATATGTATATATTATAAATAATATTTACAAAATTATAAATATAATTTGCAAAAAAATAATAAATAATAAAAAATAAATAAAATGAATATTTTAATCAGCTTTACTATACAATATGAGTCCAAGACCTAACTTCCATATCTTAACTCCAAAAAATATGAAACCACATTCATTAAATATCTTACTAAAAGTTATATACAATTAAATGTTATTATAATTTTGAGTTTTTATTTGAGAGATATAGGTTTGGGAAGTTGGAATTTTGGAAATTTATTCATAGCATAACTTTTATTCTGTATATTATTTTTGTATGAAATCAATTTTATATTTTTCTATATTTAATTATCTACAACTTTTATGCAAAAGTTTCTTTATTTAAGGTATAAAAAGTGGAAAAAATAGGTTCCAAAATGAATAAAGAATGAATAAATAAAAGGGATTTTTATTGTATTTTGGACCCTTATCTGATATCTCCCCCTACTTTATTCCTTGTCGACCTAGTCATAAAGATGCCTAGGTCTCGGGGTTTAGAGTCATAAAATATCTTTGATATTTTATTCTTATTATTTTCTTTTCTTTATTCTATAATTTTGACATAAAAACAGTATTTTATATATTATTTACACAACAATGCATGAATGTTAATTTATACAATTTAAGGCTATTTACATGCATTTACTAGGGTTTTTAAGGCCAAAATGATATAGTAAATGTGATGAAATGGCGATTCATCAAAAGGGAGAAACGAAACCACAAACTTAAGTGTTTTTGATCAAGTAGATCACTTGGGATTTATTTTTGCATCTCCATTTGTGTATTATTATTTGCACAATATATTATTTACCATGGATCTATGTTGGGATCTTGTGTGTGTTGCATAACTCAGACACTTGTACATCCAGGAGCATAAACTCCCCTGTCATTTTCATGTTTTTCGTAGTTTTTATCGAATTTATTTTCATTTGTTTTCAACCTATTTTTCTTGATTCTCGTGATTTGAGTTTTTCGATCTTTATTTCTTTTGTTTTTTGTGTTAGTGATTGAAGCCTTTAGGTTTACTCTTTTTAGTTGAGCAAGTAGTATTTAGGTCCAAATACGTAATACAATTCATGTACCTATAGCATGCGATTGGACTTAGACAAATCAAATCAATTTCTTGCCTGCTAATAGGAGTTTATGCTTAGAACGATTTTGCTTGCACTTGCATTTAGTACAAATTCAATTCTTGCTTGACATCCTACATGAAGAGTGCTGGAGGTGAGCTTTCTGACTGAGAATTCATCATATTTTCTCCGACTTACATTGCTTTTCAGACTTCTCCCTCTAATTTTGATCACTTATGATAATAAAGAAATTGAAAACTTCATTATGCCTCTTGCATGAAAAATAACCAAAAAAGTGATAACCTAAATGAAATCAGAGCTGCTAACTCTATTTGACTTAAAAATAAACTTAATTGGATTCATTGATTTGGGAAGAGCAACTCCCTCATTGGACGCATGTACTCTTCAGACTGAGTGAGGCACACACACTTAAGGAATAGAGTCCCCAACCCTGGACTTGTGCCTGAGCATTTGGGCCGACTCTTGGGCTATATTATTGCTACAAGCACCTGCCTCAGACCGTAGACAGTGGTCTATGTTAAATTAGGTGTGCTTCACCTACTCATACACGAACCACTATAGGAGACTGCACCTGTGAGTCTGATTAAAATAACTGCTTGATATCACCTAACTCTATTGAAAAAATAACAACTGCAATCTTGTGGTCATCACCGTGTTGAGTAGGTGAATTGGGTGTTGTTTTCTACTTGACTGTGATTTGGATCCATTGCATTCACCCTTCTTTGAGTCTAGTAGTCTTAGAGTTTTCGAGACATTTTATCTTTTTCTTTCTTTTTGTCGTAGTCTATGTCATGTTTATGGGTTGCTCTACTCTTCAGTCGGATCTCACGACTTCTTTTTACCCATTTCACCCTTGTATTCCTGGTCCAGTTCAAGATGACTCTCTTCTTTAACCGCAATTTTGCCTTGTTCAATTTGACATCAACCCCCATATGATTGGTTTCGTATACAGTCTTCTGTTTCATATATCTCCCAGCCATCTTCGTTCCCATCTGTATCACCTTCTCTTTCTCCTAGGCATGCTATGCTATGTGATAAGGCTCGTTTAGAGGACATTGATCATATGATTGACATGAGCAGAGATGATTCTGAAATGAGTATGTTGTCTTTAGTGGATGTTGGGACAGACAGGTTTTGTGCTACTATTTAGGATTCTGATCTTGCACACTGCATTGAGAATGTGATCACTAAGGTAGTACAGATTTTGGATGATGCGATCGATGTTGTGAGTTTCCATTTCCAGATGCTAACCCTTGAGCCAGTTCCGCACGTTGTGATTCATGAGTCTGGTGTACCATTTCTTTCAGTACTCAAAGAGACAGAGCAGGAGCCCACATTATTTCAGTCGTCCGATCAGACGATCCATTTTTCATACCATGGCTTTCCTATCCCCATTAGCCACATAATAGATGTTGATAGATATCCTAAACCATTCCAACAGATGTTGCTATGTGAGGGACTACATTGTGATATACTAGACCTTGTTAGCCCCATATATCAGCCTTACGTCCTTTTGAACGATGAGGTTGATATATTTGTCGAGGATCAGATTATAGCCAGCATTGCTTTAGTTTTCACCGATCAATTTGCATTACTCCCCTAGGGTTATCTGTGGGAGGGTGCAACACCTTCTTTGCACTCGGATTCACTTTCTTATTGTGCATCCGATCGGTCAGATCACAAAACTGAGTCTTCTCATTATTCTGAGTTATCTAACTCCTCTCCTTGACAACCCTCACGAGGATGAGCTCTGCTTTGAGATATTCGATTATTTCTCTGATTTTCAACATTATGTCCATCAGATATCAAGCCTCATAGTGAGTCTCCTAATCTTTAATTTTTGCATCTTCTTGGGACTATGATTGATGTGGAGGACTCCATCACTGATCCATCCTTCTCCACATTTGATTTTATTAGCTTTGATCATTCACTCCATTCTTACAAGTCAATGATTCCATCCACGCTACCGAGTCCTGGATTAGTTTTCAATTCTTTTCTCCTGGTAGAAAATGCCCACTTGAGTGTATATTTAGGTGTTTTTCTTGTCCTTATTGACTTCGTCATTGTTCTCACGCTGAGATGACAACTAGAGTACATTTGCCTTATAGAAGATGCCCTGAAAATTGACACAACGCCTAGCTAGGTGTGTAAAACCTAGTGCTCATTGAGAGGCGCCTCAACGCTGTCTACGTCTTGTATATATGTGTTTTGTCTTTTTATTCCTTCTTTCTTCCGCATGTTGTCCTATACCCTAGTTCTCTCGTCTGATATCTGTGGCTATACTTAGGATGTACTATATCCTAAGTATAGGGGTGTGGTCATTGTATTGTTCATTCTCGTTCTGTTTCATCACTCATGTTGTTGCATAAACTTAGGGATCTCTTATCCTAAGCATAGGGGATGGTGTGTTCATTCTTTACTTTTTTATTTCAAATTTCATTATTTAATCCCTCGCTTGTCTCTTAATTTGTTGATATTCTGTTATATACTTCGAGGATCTTTACCCTAAGCATAGGAGGGAGACATGCCGAGGTGTTGATTCTGTATATTTTAATCCTTAATCATCCCCATTTTGTGTACAGTCTGTTATATTTATGATTAGTCGATCGTAAGTATAGAGGGAACGATCGACTTCTTATTCTTTTATTCAATCGTTACAGTATAGATTCTGTTATAATCAGTACGAGTTATGTCTTTCTTTATTGCTCTTTGATCACTATGAGGACATAGTCCACGCTAAGTATAGGGGTCATATATGCCTTGTATATACTTTGGCCATAACTTGTACTTTCGTATACCTTTTTAATAATATGGCTTTATAAACAATGGGTAAGTGTAAAGAATTCAAATACACAAACATTCTCTGTAAATATGTTAAATAAAATATTTTGAAAAATGTTTGCAAAATGATTTGAAAAATGGTTGTAAAATGTTTTGAAAAATCTTTTGAAATCATTTGGAAAATATTTTGTTAAATATTTTAAAAACCTTTGTAAAAATCTTTTTGGCATGTTTGTAAAAAATATTTCAAGTTGTTTGAATAAAATGTTTTTAAAAATACTCAGCAAATAATTTGGAAAATGGTCGTAAAATGCTTTGAAAAAAACTTTTCGTACCTTTTAAAATCCTTTGCAAAAATGTTTTTCAACCTTTGAAATTGTTTGTAAAAATTATTTGCAAATAAAGTTTTCAAAATATTTGTAAAATGTTTTCAAATTGTTTTGAGAACCGTGTACATAATTATATTATATATTACTGCAAATAAAATCCTTTCACAAAACTTGTATTCAAAACTTGAAAATAAATCCATATATGTACAAAATCCATTGTAAATCCACAACCAATTCTTATAAATACGTGTGAATATTTGTACACATACAATTCACTAACTCTATGAAAAATCATTAAAATTTTAAAAACTTTCAAAACCCCATAAAAATTTGCAAAATGTTTTTAAAAAATTTCATAAAAATTTGTAAAACTTTTTCCAAAATCTCTAAAAAGTTCAAAGCCATAAAATGTATTCCACAAAAAATCTACATTTGCATTTTCATTTTTTTAATGATAATGATAATTAAACTAGTCTAAATAAAATCCGAAGATTGGAGATTGGTTGGACCTTAATCAACTTAATTTCATAGGAACCTTATAGGATCTGGAATTGAGACTTTTCAGGCCAACTAGACTTAATTCTTTTAGTCCACAAGACTTGTTCACATGCCATCTTGACTGGCTAAGTAGAATATTTTGAGACGCACACACAACTCTTATTGATAATGCCCTAACTTGGACAAGCACTCCGCACTTATCTCAACTTAGATGAGGTGGTGACGGGCAAGATTTTGCAGCTTGAGACGTACACGAATGGAAACATACGTAGCTATACTTGGAGGCTAGTGCCTCCCAACCGAGTTTAGTCGCCATGAAGTCTAAAGACATGATGTCGTGGGTTGCAATAATGCTTCAAAAGAGGGATAGTCTACTGGATCAAGAAGAAAAATTCCTTATTTAAATGTTGTTGTATATATACTTTCAAAAAAGAGGGTATGAAATAAAGACTCCAAAAAAATTAAACGGCAAAAATCAATGAAAAGTTTAATTCTCATCAGAGTTATGTATCAATAAGAAAGTTTGTTTTTTAAAGTCAAAGATATCATGGTGCGTGCAACCGGATGACTTCACTGCACTGGTCAAACTCTGCGGATATGTGACTACATTAGTCATAGTCTATTCTCTTCTCTACCCCCTCTTCTTTAACCGATTGTACCTGAGCTTAGAAGGAAATACCCCGCTCCTTGAAGAAATAGTTGTTAGATTGGGGAATTAGGGTCAACTTGCTGAAGAAGCCTGTCTCTTTGCCACTTCAGCTGTGGGGAGCTACATTTCACCGACACTATACAAGATAGACTCATAGTCATAAGGGTTTGCGTATGAGTAGGCATGTTTTAACCTGGATTTTGAGTAGACTTGAACAGAGTTTTGTGGATCTTGAAGGCTGTTGAATTTTAAAATCGTATCCCTAATGAGCTCCAAACTTTGATCGTATGAAGATAAGTTTAAGAATCAAAATCATTCCAAGTCATTTCTTTTTATTTTCTTTATTTTATTCTTACCACTCATTTTCAATAAGTGTTTGATAGGGACTGGCAAAGGCAAGTATAGGGGGTGATGAATATCCATTTCATCACCTTTATTCATTCGTTTTGGCTATATATCCCTAGTAAAATACATGTAAATATCATTAATTTACATGAAATAACATTCAAATATTAACCTGTAAACATTGTATAAATACTTGCATTTAAACCCAAATAAGAATAAATTAAAGAAAAAAAGAAAGGAATATCATAGATATTAACTGACCCTAAATCATGAGACCAAGTCAATATTAACTTGGCCGAGCATGAATAAAGTAGGGGGAGATAAGGGCCAAATATTGCATAAAAATACATTAAAAACCCTAATTCAATTAAGTGTAAATATCTCAATACTTATACTATTTCACTTCACACTTTACATACATCAAATAATCATGTGTTCAACATAAAATTTGTATATAATAATGTATAGAAAATAATAAAAATGTTTGCAAAAATATATCATATATAAGACACTCTGTACCCTCAGTTGAAAAAAGCTGTAAAAGAAACTTAATTGATCAATATCTTCTCCATATGAACTCAAATTGAACAAACTTACCTCCATTGTTCTTAAAATTAAATTAGTTATCTAATGAAGGTGGTTTCATTATATTTGGAGTTAAAATGCAAAAGCAAGCTAATTGAGGTATATGGGTGCTTGTACATCAATATTTTTAGTCATTTTATTTATTGTATACATTTGTTAATCTCTTTATATTTTTAGATAATCATATATACTATATAAATTACATTAAAAATATAAACATAAATTAAAATATTTAAATTAATCCAAAAATAAATAAGGGAATAAGAGATTAATATAAATATAAATACACACAAATATACTCAAACTTCAAACATTTACAAGTATTTTTATACAACTTTGATTCAAATGATTTCATTTGCATTAATTCGGTAAAAATGTATAGAAAATATAAAAGTATTACAAAAATATCACCATAAATAATTAGAAAATGGGACGGCTTCACTTTTTTCCCATATGCGTGCAATCTAGATTTTACATCTGGAGCATATGAACTCCAATTTACCCCAATTCACTTTTAAAGTTCATCATTTGTAAATCTTTAAATTTTAAAAATACTTTGAAAGTGATCGAGACTCATTTGTGAACAGTCGGTTCTGGGGCCCATTTGTACAATAGTTTACGGCTTTTTCTTTCTTTTGCATAGATTTCATTTTAACTCCTTTTCTTTTGATTTCAGTTTTATTTTATTAGTTGTATATGCTTTCTATTAGAAATATAAAATCAACTAAAAAATACAAAATCAAAGACCCAAAATAGGTCTTCTCTATACAAGTCAACTTAACTTGTATTTTATTTTTAGTACTTTATATTTCAAAAAATTAATAAATATATTTCCAAGTATTTTATATTATTTATTATTATAATAAAATATAATATGGTAGTATAATTAACAATCCAAAATGGGTACTTTACACCTAAAAAATAGATTTTTAATATATATATATATATATATTATTGTAAATATTTTTGGGAAAAATACTTTCTTATACAATG